>JAAIXJ010000006.1:305991-797743 GCA_013403705.1 Heliconius hermathena | reverse complement strand
CCCACTAGTATTACAGCGTGAAGCTAAATAAGTAAGTATTTAATTTCAATTCTGTTGTAAAGAATCATTGTTGGTACCACAGCATCATTTTTCTCCAGTTGCTTATCATTATTCTACACTAATCGTCATTGTCCGATTTAACACATTTTTTAAAAATTCCATTTATAAAATAAATAGGGGTTGTTCATAGATGCCACTTCAATAAACGTGCATTATAATGTCCAAGCTTACATCTCACAGCAAAATTACGGCTTTACACGCTGGTTTTAAAAAAGACATAATTTTTGGTTAAAAATAACAATTTTAGGAGAACTGCCATATACATTTTTATTTTTACTGTCATAGATCATAAATCTATGGTCACAATTGTTAAGTTATTGTTACTTCTTTCGTTATTTTCAAATATGGCATCAAAGGACGCGAAAAAAGGTCAGAAAACACCAATAACAGAAAAATCTAGCACATATGGAGAATTTGATGACATTTTGATATCACCTCGTTCTATAAGCCTTTCTTTATCGCTTATAGGTGAGGGACTTGGACCAGGTGAATGGATATTTTTAACTGTATTCAATGGCCATGTTTTAATAGAGACAAAATGGCAGGATAAACATAAGCTCAACTTAGAGGAATTACCACTGGATTTAAAGAGGCCCTCTTGTCAGTCTTTAATTGCAGATCGGCCTTTAGTATTTCTGCTTCGTGTTGCTGGTGGAAAAGGTGCTAAAGATCCAGATCCTTTGCTAAATGTCGATAATCGTGCTGGAGCATCTGCTGATCTGTTTCCTTTAGTATTGGGCGAAGAAGAAGTTTTTGTCGAAGCACCTTTTATAAACTTTAATACAGGAATAAAAACCGATTGTGCAATCAAAGTGTATGCTAAATCTGTTGGAGAACCTGATAGGACAAGAATACCTTTAATGATCACAATGTTATCAGCGCATTGTCTCCCTGTACTAAGAGAGGGAACTGTATTTATAAGTGCCATTGGCTTAAATGATATCTCCGAACCTGTAGCTGCAAATTTCGGGATGTCTTTGAGCAATAGTGATGTAAAAACTATACTTTGGGCTTCGACAAATAATGGGGGTTCCGTTGCTAGTACAAGTTTTAACATACCCAATGAAGACGTATTTATACCACCAGATTTACAGTTAAAAAACAACAAATTTTGTAATTCATACTACTGGAACGCCATGAAACGAGTTCTTGTAGATTCTACTAAGCTTCGTGAAAGATTAAGATCTCCATTCTTAATAGACATTGCGGGCGTTCCAAGAGCTGGCAAGATAGATGTCAGGGGACGATATATGGCTTTTGTGGATGCAGGGGTGTTGTTAGAACCAGGACAATTTGGCGTAACGACATGCGCAAAACTTTTATACTATAATGAATGCAACTTGCCTAGTGACTTACATGGTTTATTGGAGCTTCCACCGGCTAGCGCTAAAATAAGTGCACGAGAAACGGATTTTGTAGTAGATGAAAATGGTCATTCAGCTTACATAACACTACGATTTGATTTATATTTCCCATTAACTGCAAAGGCTAAGATAGCCTCTCTCTATAATGTTATAGGCTTCCCTTCCCCTCAAGACTCTTTAATACCTGTGTATGAATTGTATACAAGCGTGTTCAACGATGATACTAGCATCAATGTTAAAAAAATAAAAAAAGAATATGGGGCTCTGTCTGTACACAAAGAATTAGGCGTCCTAGCGTACAAAGGTCCTCCACAGGCCACTCAAAGTGTTAAGCGAACCGCTGCCAATCGCCTCTTATTTCGGGTAAGATCTATGCTTAAACAATTTCCACCGGATAGTTGTTCTTCAATTGAGTGTCAGGATATAATCACAGCGCAGCATGCTGCTTGTCGACGTGCTGTTACGGCTTCATTTGCACCACAGCCCCCGCTACCTCGTGTTTCACCACCTGTTACTTCTGCTAGGAATAGAATAGCTGGAGACAAAAGAATTGCTGAATATCACATAAAAAAAAATTTAGAAGCAAATCCAGAACACCCCCGACCATTACTTGCAAAGATTTTGCATTGTTTAGAAGATAGAAATGAAGACGAAGCTCGAAATTCTTTATTGAAAGCTTTGAGTATTCAATCTAAGAACAGATATTTGTTATGGATATTTGGTGGTTCTGAGTTTAATAACGACAGTTCAGGTGAAATTGCATCAGCAGCGTTGCGTATTGCTGCCAAATGTGATGTTTCTGAAGGCACCACAGGAACAATCGGCTGGGCAGCTTTGCATACGTTCCATCATCATAAAGGAAATATATACGCGGCATTTGTAGCAGCACGCAAAATGCGAAAATCATTTGAGCTGCCGAAAGAATGGAAAAAGTTTTATCGCCAGTGGGTTGATATTAGTGGAGAAGAGGAAACTTTTTGGATTCCAGACATTGTTGATTCAACGAATCCGATCTTAATAGCAGCAGCGTTCTTTCTTTGCTTGCGATGTTATAAGCTTAGTGAAAGACTCCTTAAATGTGTAGAAGAAGGCTGCTGTACAAGAGGTTCTCGTTTAAACATAAAAACGCACGATACCGTTGAGGTTTTTTTTTTGCGTGCTGTGTCATTGATTTTACGCCGACAGCTAAACCCTGCTTTAGATGTGATTGAAAAGGGTATTAAAAAATATGGTCCTTCATCTATGATGTCCCATATAAGGGCAGTTTGTTTGACCTATATAAGAGGATGGGATGAAATGTGCGAGAGTGCTTTGATTGAATCAGATCGTGCAGGTGCAGAAATCTGCCCTTATCTACTTCTGAAAGCTGCATTGGGCAATCTTACGAAAGATCCATCAGTAGCATTACAACGAGCTGCACGCGCTCATAAAATTGCACCTTCTGCCCATACAGCTCTTACCATAGGTCGTGCTTATGGAAAATTAGGAGAAGACGGTTTAGCTGAACGGTGGGCAGCGGCTGCGGTTAATTTAGAACCTTTGCTGTCTGACGGATGGGCGTTTCTAGCGTTCTTGGCAATGAATGATAGAAATATTAACAGAGCAGCAGCAATGCTCTGTACTGCGAAGCAGGCAGGCCCGATAAATCCTGATATAGAAGAAGACTTAAGGAAACTTAGGAAAATATTAAGAGTAGATACTTTACCAGATGCGTCGGTGAAAGACCTATGTTTTTGCGAGTATTATTAAACTATTATTTAAAAAAAAAAGGAACAGAAGAGTCATGCCACTGACTTTTGTAAATTTTTCTCATATTTTAGAGTTTCAATTGTGTTAATATTGTGTGCACATATATATGTACGTATTTAATTTATCATCAATTTTCTAACAAAAAATACTTAAAAGTATAGTTTCTTATGAATGTATCTTTTAAATGTATTTGTCAGAATGTTAATTTGTTAAACGTCTTCAATTGCCGGATGAACTAATTAGAGGATCTCAGTTCCTTGTTTTTTATTAGTATAATAGTAATAGCAACAGGTGTTTAATAGTTTCTCTCCGGGTTTATTTTTAAGTATAAATAACATGTTTATTCTAGGTACTGATAGATTAATTTGACCTAATAACGTAAATTTGTATATTCAAAATTCCATACCCTTCATTTATGCATACATCGTTCGTCGTTCGTTTTCTACTTTTAAATTAATATTATATTTATATGGTTCTTAATTAACTCTACATTTATAAAAACTAAAAAGCTCTAAATAATCCTCAGAGCCAGATTTAAATCATTTAGAAATGTCTTAAGTGCACCATGAAAGTGTTAAATATAAAAATATTTAGGATAATTAAACATTAATAAAATTTACTGATGGATATTTATATAGTCTAAATTTTTTTTAACTGTACATAATAAACCTTTTGTGTTATACCAAATTATAATAAAGATAATATGGAATAATTATATAATTATTCCATATTATCTTTATTATAATTTGCTATATATATAGCTTGTGAAATAAAATCGGTAACAAGCGTACTCCAAAATAGAAATGTCATTAGCTATTAATACATCTTTAAACTCGTAACGCTGAAAGTGAACTGTCGTCTGAAAAACTAGGGCACTGATACGCTAACATTCTCTACATATATACATTATCGTGATAATCTGATAAGGGAACAATATGAAAAATAATTTCCCGGTAACTTCAGCCAGGTCATGTACTAGCAATCGGCCGAGATAATAGTAAATGTCGATTTAATTCTGTATGTCGGTGTGTCCGTACACCGTCAGTCGTTAGTTACGCGAGCGCAGCCACAAACATACATCTCAGGCGTAACTTTTCTTTGTTTGAGACGAACATGTGAACAAGAACAATGGCTCTCTCGACGAATTGCTGGAAATATCTCGTGTTGACCTTCAACGTTTTGTTTGCGGTGAGTTTTATTATTAATATATAAAATAGTCCGGCTTTTTGTGTGTCCCGTTATGCTGAATCAGCGGCGTGTTGTCATAACAACTTGTGGATAAACTTTATAATATTTACTTTCACAATAATATTGTTTATATTATATATCTATACACAATAGTAGATTAGGTATTTCTAATTGTAATTAAATGCTAAATTTATATAGACATCATTCATGAAATATAAAAAATTATAATAAACACACTTTTTCACAGTTTTCCTTTTCACGACAGCGCCAGTAGCTCCTAGTTAACACGAACCGTTAATAAAAAAGTCAGATTGCATTTTCCCCAAGCGATTTGCTTAAAAAGTAATATGTATTTCATAGAATTTCCTTGATTTTCCACTAGATGTCGGCCTTAGTGCTTTTCGGCGTGAGTGGTTTTCTTCTCTACCGGCTGTTCGTCTACCGCCACTTCTTGGGCGTCAGTGTGGAGTACCCAGCTATACTGCTACTCATGATGGCCATCATTACATGCTCTATAGCCTGGATAGGATGGAGAACCGCGAAATCGATGCATCAAATACATGTTATTATGGTAATTTTGAATAATTACTTCATTAAATTCAACTATTTCTATTTATTTATATAGTTTAAGTTTTAATAAAAAAATATTTTATGAAATTTATGATGGTTAACGCCATCTATTGTGAAATGAAGGAAGCAGTTGAAAACCGTAAAATTAATTTAATTACCTACTATAAAAACTACTGACAGGATTACATTATCTATTCATTAATAAATATTTAAATAACCATAATTAGCTTTATCTTTTTATATTTATTTTATAAAATATATTATTATTTTTTAAAAAATATATAATAAATGAATTACCTATACGTTTATAACAATAAAAAAGCTTATAAAATTAATTTTAATTTCCAGGCTGGCCTACTTATAGTATTAGTTGTAGTTATCGAATTCTCATGCTTCGTGTGGGCGATGGTGGTATGGGACAATATAGAGATAGACATCAAGACGACCATGACATCCTACTTTATGCTTACTGGTGAAAACAAAGAGTCTAACGCAGATTCCGTCCGTTGGGATCGATTGCATGTTAAAGTAAGGATAATGTACTCATTATTATATGTATAGATATATCTATATTTTAGTTATCTAGGTCTTCAATTGTTGTAATTGCACGCGAAGAGTTTTAGTTAGAGCTTAACTAACGTAATAGGCCAGTCGTAGCGCAGCGGCACAAAGTGTGACTGTGACACCGACTGGTTGTGGGTTCGATCCCCACTCGAGGAGATGAAATATTTACTTAAACGTATATTTCTATTTCTTCGCTCTGGTGTCGAGGTTAAGCGCGGCGTTGAGTTCTGCCGCTCAACACGCAATGCCTCCAGAATTCGGCAGAAAGTGGGGAACGGAGTGTCTTAACACTGGGTTCCCTCTGTCTACCCTGCTGTATACGGGATACAGCGTGAAGTTGATTATAGATTATTATTATAGTATTTTAGTTATCTAGGTCTTCAATTGTTGTATTTGTACGCGAAGGGATTTATTTGGAGCTTAACTAATTGAATATAAATTTGAATGTTTATATTTGTATGTATCTAATGTCAGTTAAATGCTAATTTACTTCTATGAGTACTGCTTTAGGCTTATGTTTGTTTTTAAAGAAGTAATAGTCCCATGAGTGGAATTCGAACTTAGAACCGTCGCATATAATCAGACAATTCTCAGTTGCACATGCATAAATTTTAATATATGAAAATTTATAATGAAATAGCGCCTTCACAACTTTGTGCTCAAGACTAGCAAAGTTTTCCATTTATCTATTATATATATACTGCACCGTGCCAAATTCAGATGAGGGTAGAATTTTTGATATATTATTTGCATTGATATTTTACAGTACATATTCGTAAGTCGCAATCTGGATGTTTTATTCTCGCTTATTTTTTTAATAGAAACTCATATTACAGACAATAAGATAATTAATAAGAAGACAAGATTTATAAGATTTGAGGCTAGTCGTGGTGCAGGGTCACAAGCGTGTTACTGTAAACGCGATAGGTTGTGGGCTCAATTCCCACTCTAGGAAACGAAATATTTAATATTTTCATTTTTTCGCTCTCGTGGCGAAGAAAAACGCGGCGTTAAGTTCCGCTACTCAAGACGCAATATCTGGAAAATTGGGCAGGAGGTGGGGCACTGAGTGTCTTACTACTAGGTTATATGTATATATCCAGGTATACGTGAGATACAGCGTAAAGCTAGATAATATTCACATATTTACAGTTCGAATGCTGTGGAGTGAGCGGTCCAAACGACTACAGTACAACGGGCCACGTTCCCTTTTCCTGCTGTGGGCAGGGGCCCCTGGACTCTATACAGAAGCCCTACACATCTGACTGTTCCACGCTGTACCAGAGAGGCTGCGGGAACTTGTTACATGATTACGCTAAACAACAGCTTCTGTTGGTTGCAATGGCTGCATTGACAGCGTCTATATTGCAGGTAGGTTCTTTTTGTATTTACTGTTAAATAGGCAATACAATTAAATTTTATTTATTTTTGAAAATAAATGTTTTTTTTGTATGTAGAGTTTACACTAGTATATAAAATAGGGAAATGAAAATAGGGTAGCGGAGCGACGTAATACAATTTTGTCAAATCATCATTAAAAAAACCTTATCTGGAATTTCGGATGTAGACAAGTAGGTACTCTGACTAAATAACCTAATGGGTTCAAAGACCATGGGCGTATCTGGAGATATTATTTTCCAGGGGACATCTTGACTTTAGTTTCAAACTGATCTGATCTGATCTGAACAGATCTGTTTATATAAAGATTTCATGCTAAATTTTGTATTAGTTAAAATTCAGGGGTGGGCACCAGACTATTCTGCGGTGGGTATGGACCCTTCTCCCCATTTCTACGCCCATGTCAAAGACGCTGGGATCTTTTAGTAATTACCCACAATGAGAAGTGAATAGAATAGTTACCAGCTTTATTTTATCTAGCAGTCTTTGTAGAGACGACGTAATTGACTAAAGAAATAACAAATTAAAAATTTTTTTACAATTGATTCAACTATACACTATTCTAAAGATATTAATTCAAAGATCTAAGTCATCATATCATAGTTATAGATATTATAAAAGTGAAAAATAGTATATTAAGGATTCTTAAAATAAAATATCATTGGAACAAAAATCTAAATTGATCAGAAACGAAGACGGCAGTCGTCGTTTTATATTTTTTGAGGGGGGGCTGGACTGTAGCTTTAAACAGATATGTACGTGTAAATTTTGTTGTTTTTTTAATTTTTTCGGTGCAAATTTCTGGTAAGTAAAATTTCTGGGGTGGGCACTAGACTATTCTGGGGTAGACAAAGACCATACCAAACAACCCCACCTCATCTACCCCCTTATTCCCATGACCGTCTTATGTTTTTAGTTTAATTATAATTCTTCTCTCCGTCTGAAGGTTGAGGCACTAGTAAGCTAGTAGGTAGTACCTACTTAAAAGGCACTGCTCATGAATTGCACAATTAACAAAGGCTAAAGATTTTATCTTCGACCATAATAGTTGACACGCTATTGCTTGCGAATGATTTTATAGCGTGCCCGTTGTTAGCCTAATTGCACTCACATATAAAACTATTTGTTTATAAAAAATGTTGAAATAATATGTGTTGTTTACATTTTACAATGTTTCTTAATATGATATGATTGGATATTAATCACGTTATATTGTTTAACATTCCGCGGATTCACCATATGGGTGCTTATAGCCTTGCGGCGTGAGGAGCTCGGAGCAGTACTGCTTACGACCCAAGTGCAGGTTTAATCGGCCGGAAATAGACAAGAAATAAGAAAATACTTATACGAACATAGCTTTGGACAGATATGTTCGTATAAATGTTGTTTTTTTAATTTTTCATGGCAAATTTTGTTATAAGTAATATTTCTGAGATGGGCACCAGACTATTCTGGGCTAAGCACGGCCCACATGGTTCTCCCACTTTCTACGCCCATGGGCAAAGCAAGTTGTTGAGTTTTCCGTTACTCAACACACAGTGTCTCGAAAATTGAATGAAAAAATCCTTCTTATACCGTGCTTCGCGAAAAAAGTGTTATCATTATAAACCAATTAAAAATTAAAATAAAATATTTACGATAAAATAAAATCAGCTTCACGCTGTATCACACACAGCAGGGTAAGCAGAGGGAACCTAATGGTAAGACACTTCGTTAACCACTTTCCGCCGAATTCTGGAGGCATTGCGAGTTTAGTGGCGGAACTCAACGCCGCGCTTTGCCTCGACACCAGAGCGAAGAAATGAAAATATAAATGTAAATAAATATTTACGATTAAAAATACAAATATTCTTATAATATATACCTACATAGAAATTATCCTTTTACTTAATATATTCAGTAAAATGATGTCAGCGCTCGTCCCAAAGGTCTTAATTGTTTCCAGGCGGCTGATTAACAGCCTGCTAATTAAATTGGCACCATTTAAAGGATGAATGTGAAATTCGTGTGTGTGACCTGCATCCGAGCCATTGTTCTGAATATGGTTAGCTTATTGGTATAATAAATATTAGTAATATTGTATCATGTATGTATCAGCTTCACGCTGTATCCCACACACAGCAGGATATGGAACCTAGTGTTAAGGCACTCCATTCCCCACTTTCTGCCGAATTCTGGAGGGATTGCGTATGGCAATCAAAATATAAATTTAACTAAATATTTCTCTTTCATCTTTCGTCTCCTCGAGTGGGGATTGAATTCACCACCAGTCGGTTTTACAGTTACATTCTGTGCATATTACTAATATGAGGCCATTCGTGGCGTCCTGCGCCACGACTGGCCTCATATTAGTATAACATCATAAATTAATTACTAATATTATAACATCATAAATTCATTACTAATATTAGTAATGAATTTATGATGTTAGGCAGTTGCTGTGGCGTAGCGCAGGAGCACCAGCGTGAGTCGGTAAAAGCGACGGTTGTGACTTCGATTCCCGCCCGGGGGAATGACATTTTTAATATTTTAATTTTCTTGGTCTGGTAATGAAGTATAGTGCGCCATTGAGTTCCGCCACTTAACACACAATGCCTCCAGAATTTGGCGGAAAGTATGGAATGGAAGTGTCATATTGGGATATACTATGCTATAAGCGGGATACAGCGAACTATCTTAGTAAGGTTCATTAGACTACCTACCTCTATTGAAGTTTGAGCGGGAAGTGGCGTGTGTCTTATAGCTGCACTCTGTTTATCCTGCGTCATGCGGGATACAGCGTGAAAAAAAATAATAATATAATAATCTTATTCAATCATAATTTTAAATCAAAATCATATTTCTAATGATTAGTAGAATCATAAGCGTTTCTATGAAATCGTGGGCTTTACCTCAAAAAGCTTTACCTCGAAAATAAGTAATTTTTAAAAAGAGTGTGCAAAATATTTTAACTAACCATCCAATTAAGGGAACGAACTTTTAATGAAGGCTCCAGTTTTCAGCTTTTTAAGGTTTATATTGAAAAATATATTTAAAAAAAACCATTTGCTGAATTTCTTTATTAGTATTTTCTCATTTAATTAAGAGCTAATATTTAAGTTCTTAATAGAATAGTCATATCAAAAATAACTGAGGCCGTCGCTGCGCAAATGTATAAGGGTGCGACTGTAAGCGCGACGGTTGTGGGTTCGATTCCTACTCGGAATGAAATATTTATTAATTTTATTTCCTCTGGATAAGTCATTCAATACACAATACCTCCAGAATTCGGGAATTCGGAAAGTGGGAAACGGAAGCGTCTCAATGGGGATGTCAATGGGAGGATTTCAACGTTAGGTTCCCAGATTCCTCTACCTTATTATGTCCTTATATATACCTACCTACCTTATTATAAGATACAGCGTAAAGTTATAATTATTAGTATTTTAGTTTTTATATTACTTTATTGTAAAGAAGTTGGCAATGGTCTTTCTTTATTTGCGATAGTTGTGAATTCAATCTCCGATTGAATCGAATGTTTAAATGAATTTACACTTAAAATACTGTCATATAGGCTCAGTTAGGCAATGCACGGTGTTGAGTTCCGCCAACAAACAGGTAAAATTTTAAATATTGTATCGAACGGAGTGTTATAAGCCTAATTTATCTACATATACCCTAATAACAAGAAAGTAAGAAAGTAAAGACATACGCAACAAAAATTATGTAAATATAAAATTTCACAAACTGTCCTTCACGGATTTATGTCGAGATCGTAGGTGTTTAATAGCCATTGTGATGTATGTAGGTGAATACACTTTCATCGCTTATGTAAGTCGATAAGTTTCAAAATACGAGTACTAGACAGGTTTTGCATTTACGTTCCTTAATCTGCTAGATTTAAACCAATGGATGATTTTAAACCAACTATAAATTTTATAGCTTGATGAAAACGTGTGGCATAGTGGTCAGATCGCTTGGTTTCTAAGAGGCGCGGATTCAAATCCCGGTACGATAATTTTTTTAGGCGTTTTCTAAATAAGGACTATATTAATATTATACAATTGAAACAAAAAATATCTACAAGAATATACCTATTTACGAGTAGAAAGAGATACGTCGGTATTTCTATTTTATATAGAATTATATAAAAAATAAAGAGAGCCTATTTATTTTTTTGTTCATCTTCACACTGTATTCCGCATACAGCAGGGTAGCCAGAGGGAAGTTAGTGTTAAGACACTCCGTTCTGTTGAATTTTCGATTTTTATTAATAAATAATAATTCCTTCCCTCAAGTGGGGTTGAACCCACAACCATCGCGTTGTAGTCACACCCTTGTGCCCCTGCGCCACGACAGCCTCAATCATAACCAAGCAAGGAAAGCACCTACTACGCACATAAAATAACTGGAAAATTGTAATTCTCTACTGGGTTAGGTATAGTGTTAGCGAAGAAAAATATCAAAAACAAAAAATTGGCAAGCAGTAATTTTCTGACATAATCTAAATTTTTAATTTAATATTTATTTTTGCATGTTCCTTTAGGACTACTTACGTTATTATGAAAACGTTTAGATCTCTAATGTAAACATCGTGAACTCTATTATGCTAGATGGCGTTAAGGTCTCGGTGTATCGAAAGTCGAAACGCTGAACATCATTATATAATGTTAGCCTATGCATAACCTTTTTTAATAAATGGACTAACCAACACTGAATGTTTTTTTTTTCCATTTCCGGACCCAATAGTTCCCATTAAATTAGCGTTTTCAACCTGACAAACTCTTCAACTTTATAATATTAGCATAATTTTATAATGCTAGTATAGGTTCGTATTTACACATAAACTAAATTTGGACCAGGACATGTACAGATCGTTTAATGTGGCTAAATAAGTTTTATTGGAAATAAAATCATTGAGACCTACGATGCGCAGGGGACAGGGGTGTGTCTGTAACGCGATGGATGTGGATTCGATCCCCACTCGAGGGAATGAATTATTATTTATTAGTATTTTCATTTCTTCGCTCTGGCACCAACGCAAAGCCATTCGTTGAATTCCGCTGCTCAGCACGAAAGTGGGGAACGGAGTGTTTGAGGTTCCCTCTGCCTAACCTGCTGTATACAGCGGGATACAGCGTGCAGCTGATTTTTTAAAATTATTGTGAGTGTCTCTTGTGAATTATGAAATGATGATGACGTATTAATAAATAGAAATATGCATACAGTCCGCGACGTCTAAACTGCGCTTTGTATTAAATATTACAAAAAAATGGATTTTTACGTTGACTTGTACATTTTTTTTTGTTTCACTCTATATCCCGCACGTGGCAGAGTAAACAGAAAGAACTGGCAACTTAGTGTTAAGACACTTTCAATCCCCACTTTCTGCCAAATTTTCTAGGCATTGTGTTGAGTAGCGGAACTCAACGCCGCGCTTTGTCTTGTATACTTATAGGTACATAAGAAAACCCATTTTATAGACTTCAGTCAAAAAAGTACATAGATTTATGTAAGAAACGTAGAATTTTACTACGTTTCTTACATAATTTTTCGTACTATCATATAGCCCAACCATATAAATATTTTATAAAATGAAGAATATATTATATCTACATATACATATATACATAGAAAAAAATATTACATAGAAAAACACCTATATCTTTATAATAATTGTTAAATTACTAATCCATATGAGTGTCTATTAAATGTAAGTGAAGTCGGTTTCCTGTTGCGTTGTCTATTTACGTCCATTTGCTTCGTCAACAGTGGCGTAGCGGGCGTGACTCGCGCCCGGTGCAAAATACCTTTTCAGCGCCCCCCAGACGAACATCATATAATTGTATATATAAAATATACTCCCAATTTAATATATTTAAATAGTTTTGCAGATCTTTTGGCGCCCCTTTGTGAGTAGCGCCCGGGGCATGATTCCCCCCCTTGCCCCCCCCTCACTACGCCACTGTTCGTCAAACAAGGCTTATTCCATAGAACTCAATTACGACACATTTACTAATAAAACTAGATATTGTGGTGCAGTTGTCTTCTTCTCTCATTTTACTTTAAAGACGACAAATGTAGGTTCAAATATTACGTCGAATAAGGGGAGATTATTTTGTTTTTTATCTCACACATTTAATTGATGAAACATACCTATTTATTATACATAGAATAATACTATTTGCTAGTATTAGTAATTAGAATGCTATCCCCGAATAGGATATCGAATAGCCAACCGTCGCGTTTTCCACCATCCGCTTTCCTCACTGCGCCAGTCTCAACAATATAACGTTATCTAGGTACTTCTTCATTGATAAATACCGATATTAAGTAGATTTCTTTGAAACGTTTACATATTTCCTGTATCTAATAATTTTCAATTCTGAATTATTCTTCCGATTGATTGTTAAATCAAGTGAAAAATAAGGATATTGGTAATATTAATCGTGTTTGTTTTATAATTAACTGTCATTATTTCGCAATATGTATATAATATACGTATAGGATAGGCCTTGTTTATTAAGTAATTCTTCACATTCCATACATTGTTCGTAGAAGCGAAAACCTTTAGTTATTTCCTTTTGCATTTTTTTCATTAGTAGTCTCATAGCCTGAATATGAATAATAAGCCTTGTTCTGATGAAGGGCATTCTTCACCTGTCGAAGCTCATTCCCTAGGTGTTTAGCGTCCTTTGAGGTATCTATTGGTGTGGGTGATTTTCCTATATATTTTGGCCTAATTTGCCATTATGATTTCTTATGACTAAAACATCAAGGAAAGCTAAGAAATTATTTGCCTGTAATTTTATTGTGAATTGGATATTGTCATTATAGAATTCAGGTGGTTTAGGTATATATAAATCCACGCCATCTACCCGTGACCACGAACTACTGCAAAGTGTATAATAATAGATATAAGCGATTAGTCCGGTTAAATAGTTTAATTTAAAATTAAAATACTTATAAAATTAGTTTATCTTCGATAAGTGCAGTTCTGGGTTGCCACCAAAGGTACTAAATAGGCGATTACTGACGGTACTTGCCTATTCTATGCTACACGACACCCGAGGTGATTTAATAGAATAAACATTTGTATATTATGACAATGAGGAAATGTAATTTATTTTTATATAAAAAACACGAAAACAAAAACATAGAAAAAAATTATGTGGACATCAAACATTCAATTTGATTGCTGTAATATACATATTTTATACTTTAAAAACAAATAACTGTGTTTCAGTTATCAGTCGGCCAGTAAAATGACTGATCTGATAACGTTTAAACACTACATACAACCTATATTTCAAGGTAAAAACGCTAACTACCTTGTGGTAGTTTTGCATGATTTCACTGTAAATATTTTTTTTAGTTCCACGCCCGCGCTTAGAAGAATAAGCAGAGGGAACCTGGGAACCTAGTGTTAAGATACTTCAGTTTTATACTTTCCACCGAGTTTTGGAATAATTGAGTGTTGAGTGACGGAACTCAACATGAATATAAGTTTATGATTTTTATTTGTATGTGTTCTGCAACGGCCAAGTGTAACATGAGATTATTAGTAATATGTGCCTCTCATGTTGTAATGCTCAGATATCAATTATATTTACATCAGTTTATTTAAATCAATAATATACGAGAATAGAAAACTTGATATATGAAAAAACAAAAGTAAAAAAGAATTTTCTGGTATCCGCTTTTCTTCCCAATTCAAGACATTTCGTATTGAGATGCGGAACTCGACGCTGCGTTTTGCTTTGTCCGATCGCGGAAATCAAAATCTCTTAAATATAATCACTAAAATTAAAAAATGTGATGTGATATTTGTTTACTGGAATAGAAACCGAATCCCCAAACATCACGCTTGCAGGGAAACGATATCACCTTGGGTCACGATTAAATAAGTAGAATTTAACAAAATGTTAATCATATTTTATCAAATTAAATTTCAATTTTAAATAATAATATATTTCATTAAATAATAAAATATTTTTGTGTCAGTGTTTTTTTTAGCTGTATTTCTGAAGTTAAGACACTACGTTTCCATTGATACATTTTCGTTTACCAATTTCCGCCGAATTCTGAAGGCATTGAGTGTTGAGTGATTGAGAGTTGACTCGTTACCAAAGTGAGGACATGAATAAATTAAAAATCAGCTTAACTGTATCCCGCACACACCAGGCTAGAACTTAGTGTCAAGCCACTCCGTTCTCCACTTATAACATTAAATATTCCATTTCCTCGAGTGGGAATTGAACCCACCTGTACGTTTACAGTCGCACATTTGTACCCTTGCGCCACGACGGCATGTGATGTGATATTTGTTTAATTACAAAATAGCTAATAAATTTAACAATAATAAATTCCCCATAAATTATATTAAATTAATCATAAATAACAACAAATAATATAATATTGACACTAGCGTTCAACTGTTCATATCTATATAGCTGGAATATTCTTGACTCGCTATGACACACCGTCATCCGTGACCTCACCGCGCCGTAGTGGGACGCGGCCTTCGGTCTTACGTGCGATCCTAACACATTGTTTTGAACCGTGATTTATAATATAATGTAATTAAAATAAAAACATATTAAATCAATGAAAGGAATTATGCTTTTTAATAGATTTTTTTTTCGAAAACAAAGAATACGAAGAGAACACCTGTTCGTTAACTATATTTTTTTATAGCTAAGTAGGTAGTTTTTAATCTAAGATAGAACAAGAAGACCCTAGCGTTAAGACACTCCGCTCTCTACATTCTGCTGAAGTTCTTATAATAATCTTAATTATTTCACAATAATTTTGAAGTCGTTGCAATCCAACAAAAAAAAAATATAAACAGATAATATAACTTTAGTAGCGATACCCCGAACAAAATCAATAAAAAATACCCATCGGCACCGACTTCAAAAATAACACATAAATAAAAATATCTATGTTGGCACTGAAATATATGTATACATAAGTATCAATAATTGCATTTATTATTTTTGTCTTTCTTTACTTTGAAGTAAATAAAATATTAATTTCCACGATTTAGTTTTTGTTTGAGTTTGTGCGAATAAGTATAGGTGGAAATCGGATCAATTTCAATCGATTTTTTTTATTTGTAGACGTAGTGACAAAGATATTTTGGGTACATTTTCTTTCTCTGTTTACTGCCAAAATATTGCCTACATCTCAATAACGCATTTTATCCAGATCAGCGTAAAGATTATTTCCTTTTTATAGTAATCATCTTTAACACTTGAAAGGTATGCAACAATGTAACTATGCATATTTTTAAATATACTCATATTTCCTTATGTTGTATAAGTTTGCGGGGAATCCCTGAATTTATTTTTCGATTTCGAGCATAGACAAGTAGGGTTGCCACATAAATTGGAATTAAATATATTAAATAAAACTCGCTTACGTAACCACTATCTAGACACTACACTCGACGACCACCACGTAGTCTAACATAACTGAAGAAAAAACTGCTGTCTGAAGATTTTGTGATCATGGCGTGTAATCGTTTAGTAATTATGCGGAATAATATTGTTTTGTTAGTCATTATGTATTCGATATTACATTTGGTTTAAATATTATATTAATAGCTAACCTTCAAATTTCTGGAATCCATTGACGTTATGTTTATTTGAAGAGTCTATATATAAATATGGAGGCTAGTCTGTGTGTATATTTGTTATCTTTAACCGCTAAACTGTTAAATGCATGATCAAATTGTCTAGTCTTTAGGTTATCGATTTTGATTACGTTAAACGATATAGTTTATTTTTGTTGGAATTAGTTGAAATTATTGATATTTATAATAACAATTTTATCTCTTATAGGCTTATCTAGTAGATCATTTCGCCATATTTTCCGCGAATATTATAAAAAGTTATAAATTATAATTGTCCAATGTCTAGTAATTTTACATAAAATAAAAGAAAATGTATTTTCCAATATAAGATAAAAATAAGCACGTCTTGCACCTAAATACAAATCGTTTCCGCAATGGTTCATGAATCGTGGGAAAATAGATTAATATAGTGATCGGCAGTGAAAAATCTAGACATAAGTTCTAGAAAATCTTTTTTTTTTGGTTCTTCACTAGTTACGAGGAAAATACTCCGTGCATAATGTAGCAACTCTTCAACTATCGCAAGAAGAATCACCTGGGATGGTCCAAGTGGGTTTTGTTTAATATCAAAGTCGAATAAATATGTTACTATAGAAATAAGATTTTTTAAGGCCAGTCGTGGCACAGCGGCACGAAGTGTGACTGTAAAACCGACAGGTTGTGGGTTCGATCTCCACTCGAGGACATAAAATATTTACTTAAATTTATATTTCCATTTCTTCGCTCTGGTGTCCAAGCAAAAGCGCGCCGTTGAGTTCTGCCACTTAACACACAATGCCTCCAGAATTCGGCAGAAAGTGGGGAACGGAGTGTCTTAACACTAGGTTCCCTCTGCCAACCCTGCTGTGTGCGGGATACAGCGCGAAGCTGATAAGATTTTTTAACTACGAAGTTAATTTCTTCTTTATTATTATTTATCAAGAACATCGTGGAGCAGCGGCGCATTATATTACTGTAAACACGACAGTTCTTGCTTCAATCCTAGTCAACAGAATAAATTATTTTCTACGTATGGAGAATAGAATGTAAGACATTGGAACCGACCGGATCATTACCATCCCCGGCATTTAAAACCGGCGTGAAGTAGTGACTTTATGCCACTACTTCACGCCGCTACTTACAGGCAGGCAACGCACCTGCAGCTCCTCTGGTGTTGCACGGGGTAGTGGGCGGCGGTGATCACTTCCCATCAAGTGACCTGAACGCTCGTTTGCCTTGTCTTTTCCATAAAAAAATAAATAAATAAATAATACAATGTGAATAGCGGAATACAACGTGAAGTTTTAAAAATAGAAATAAATATATAATGTGTTATATAGCAGCAATGATCTCAGTAAGCACAATTATCAGTTACCAAGCATACAATTTCTTGCGTGACGCCAGTTTGTATGAAACATTTGTTTACTTACTACTAAGCATTGTTTGTATATTGGTGACTACGTACTCGTGATAAACTTGTCACATCCGTAAATAATCTCTTTCACAATAATTAAAGTGAGTCAGGATTTCTTCTGCTATAAATATCAATCAGATTTTAATTAACTGTAATTAAGACTTTGTTTCCAACTATTGATGTTTATTATCCAAGTGCAGACGATGGTTGTGGATTCAATTCTCATGCAGCAAAATCTGTTAATTGAATTATTTTCGGTATTTCGGTTTAATTAGACAAAAAGAAGTGTTTATTTCGACAATATCTACAGAAGAGGTAGAAAATAAAAGAATGATTTATATATAACAAATTTCTCTATGCCTAACCTACAAAAATGAATTTAATAAATAAAATAAAAATAAATCAGCTTCACGCTGTATCCCCCACACAGCAAGGTAGGCAGAGGGAACCTAGTGTTAAGACACTCCGTTCCCCACTTTCCGCCGAGTTCTGGAGGCATTAGGTGTTGAGTGGCGAAACTCAGCGCCATGCTTTGTCTCTACACCAGAGCGAAGAAATGAAAATAAATATAAATGTAAATGAAAATTTCACTTTCTTGAGTGAGGATCGAACCTACGACCAGGCGAGTTTTGCAGTCAGACTTTGTGCCCCTGCGCCACGAGTGGCCGGAATGAATTTAATATAAATAAGCATCAGCTAAGTCCGAAACTCGTTCGCTGAAGGTCCGTACTAACTTACTAATTTTATCTTGCTTGGCTTATATTGTGTGAAATGAGCTATAAGAATTAGTATAGTCGATCGAAGGAAATGAACTACAAGAATAAGTTTGTCATTTCTTTGATATACTTATAAAATCATAAAATTTCTTATATCATAATTCTGGTTCCTCATAATTCTAGTTCAACGGGCAGTATCATATATTCAGTATAATTTATTACTACGCGGCGAATTTCATATAATATACTCAAATGTTTTGACTTAGAATTTTATTTTTTTTATGCTCCAACCTACAAGGAGCTGTAGATGTAACCATGTGGTGTTATTAATTTTACCTAAATACGATCGACGCACGCGCATTCTTGAGAAAAATCGCCTTGACATACAGACGTACAACAAGTGATCCTAAAAGGTTTTCGTTTTCTATTTTGAGATACACAGAGCTTTAAAAAGAATAGTAAGTTTACCGTATCTAAATTTAACATTAATATAAATTATAAACGACAGAGACTTTGTTATAGGATAGTCAGCTCCAATTAAGATCAATTTAGATATTCTTATTGGGCATTGGAATATGTGTACATAAATAAAATTCGCATCTCTATGCCAACACGTTATAAGTTGTTTATTTTCTTAGAAATCTTACACAAATAGTTTTTTTTTTATATAAAATTAACCAACTGACCCGTGAGAATATTTCGCATAATAAGGTGTGATTAATTTGTGAATAATTTAATAACAATGTGGGAACAAGCCAATGCACTCTAAGCCAACTCAGTATTATTTACTTTTATACTTTTTTTTTAATATTATAAATCTTTGAATTTGTTTGGTGAAACGTACTATTTCTCAGGAACTACTGGTTCGTATTGAAAAATATGTTGGTGTTGCATATAGCCCACTTATCTAGGAACGCTAAGGATTATATTATTACATTACTTTAATGTTTTCGGTATCATTCACTATATTTATAGTTTCCTCCTGCGCTTAGGATTTCCCAACACTTAGGTATTTCCATTTGAGCACGTGGGCGAAGCAGAGAGATGAGGCACGTTTGTGCCGTGGTGGCGAGGCGCTGCATAAATTCTGAAACTCAACACTCAATGACTCCAAAATTCGGAGAAAAGTGGAGAGTGAAGTGTTTCAACACTATGTAAAGGATACAACGTGAAGCTGAAAAAAAGTGTGAGATACTGTAGTTTAATTTACCCCGCTTTGCAAATTGAGCAAAGCGTGGCGCTTAATTTTGCCCCTTGACTTGATCTGAAATCTAAGTAAAAAAATTCTGATAAGAATATACACCAAAAATAATTTTAAATGTAAGGTTTACTTTTAATAAACTTGTGTGTTCATAAACTTTTACATATAAATAAAATTAAAAATTAAATTAAATTAAATTAGCTTCACGCTGTATCCCGCACACAGCAGGGTAGGCAGAGGGAACCTAGTGTTAAGACACTCCGTTCCCCACTTTCTGCCGAATTCTGGAGGCATTGCGTGTTGAGTGGCAGAACTCAACGCCGCGCTTAACCTCGACACCAGAGCGAAGAAATGGAAATTTAAATTTAAGTAAATATTTCATCTCCTCGAGTGGGGATCGAACCCACAACCAGTCGATTTTGCAGTCACACCTCGTGCCGCTTCGCCACGACCGGCCTCAATGCTGCTAATAAAAAATATTTTATTTTAAATGAAACTATTTTAACCGGATTAATCGCGTATATTTTGTATTATACATTTTTGGAAACCCGACGTTTCGAACACTTTGCAGTAGTCCCCGTTAGATCACGGGTAGAGTCCCCGTGACCACAGTTGAAATAGTTTCCTTTAAAATGTGTAATAATCGTGAAAATCGGCTCCTCTCAGGCAGCCATGTAGTGCTTGCATTTCTTCTGGGGCAGAGTACCCTCTTCGCTACCCACCCGGTGTCGCTGTAAAAGCCAATAGGGCTAACAGTATTAACCTCAAGTTCGAAAGAAAAGAAGAAAGTGAAAATATTTTTTTTATTTCAGCACATATTCTTAAGTACCTAATTGATAAATATCTAGGCCCATACCGAATACATTCATTTTATATTGTGAATATATTTTAAATTGCCTCTTTATAGAAATAATAGAATAATGAATAGAAAAACTTCTCTCTTCGCTAATAATATGACTTAATTAGAATTGTAATCGTGAAAAGTACCCGAAACAACAAGTACGGGAATTCCCCACTTTTTATTTAAATTCTTAAAAATTACAAGAGTTTGTTACATCAAGACAGTAATATATTAGCTTAAGTATTTTTATTTTCCTGAATTGATTCTAGGTTTATTGACATAAAGGATCATCTTACTAATCAATAGAGAAACTATTCTTGGTGAATTTTAGGTACGCCGGTAGTATTTATTGGAATTGAGTATTAGTTATTGGAATTGAATACTGGTCTGATTATTCTACGATGGGTTTAGGTTTGATTAAATTCCCTGAACTCAAGGAATGTCTATATTTCAAATATGTGTAAAATATGTATATAAATATAAATATGTGTATGTGTAAATGTACATATTGGAAAATATAGTGTATTAGCACTAGATTCGCACTGCCTGTATGATTCAGCTTCACGCTGTATCCCGCACACAGCAGGGTAGGTAGAGAGAACCTAGTGTTAAGACACTACGTTCCACACTTTCTGCCGAATTCTAGAGGCATTGCGTGTTGAGTAGCAGAACTCAACGCCGCGCTTTGCCTCGACACCAGAGCGAAGAAATGGAAATATAAATTTAAATAAATATTTCATCTCCTCAAGAGGGGATCGAACCCACAACCAGTCGGTTTTACAGTTACACTTTGTGCCCCTGCGCCACGACTCGCCTCAATCATAGTAAGTCAACTTTGTAATAAACTACTTGTACGTGGTTTCCTCTATTACGCTGAAAATACCCAAAAATTTTAAATATACAAATTATGTTGTGGAATATATTATTCAGATGACTAAGTGGCAAATGCAACCTTGTCCCGAAATGGTTCAACGCGAAATGACGTCATCCATATAATATTATACAAAGATGTGACATATATAGATCTTAATTGGAGCAAAGGTTACCATATCAGTTGATGTGTCGATTCTATTTTACCCATATATCGCACTCGCCCACCGAGGCTTTCGTTTTCAGAATTGTAGATCAATGGGCAGTACAATTTATTTATTGAAGTTTGACAAACTTAAGTTTGGGGACAAATATATATATAAGTTAGTAATATCTTTTTCTGTAAAACACCTGTAAATTTTCACATTTAGCATTTTCCCCTTTATTTGTATCATAAGTTCTCTATAAAATGCCAAAATATATAATAGCTAATATCAATTCGTAATTACAAAATGTAGCAAAATCGATTCGTAAATACTCGTATCTTCCAATTGCGTTTATTAAGAAGCTTGGCTTTTTGTGTATTATTATCGTATTGAATATTTGATATTAATTTCCTCTTGATACCGCCACTCGATCTCAAGATAAATAATCTTGATAGATATACAACTGAGTGATTCCTTTCCTAATCGGTTTCGTCTTTCATATTCCTTTCTTATATTTTGAGGTACGAAACCCTTAAAAAGGAAAGAACAGCAACATTTCGCACAAAATACACAACAGAAAGTAAAACTGTATTAAACAATTATATAATATCATCTCATTTCATAAAGCATAATAAGAAGATTGGCGAGAGGATGTTATACCATACACCTGTTACGTGGGAGCATATGAGCATCTACTCTACATTCCATCTCTATCGTTTACTATTCGTTAGAAAGAGATGGATATATGCTCCGGTGCGATAGCTAATGGCATAGTGATTAGGTCCTGATGAGGATGTCAGTTTAGAGATCTCCGTAGGGGATAAATGATCTAGCTTGTTATGTGATCGTATTTAAATGGTTGTAGGGAGTGTATTGTGAATATAATAATATTTTATACGTGTACTATTTGTATGATATTACATGTGTGAAGTCGTGTATTTCTATATAAATAATGAAAAGACGTGTCGTGAAAAAATGAAATTGATTAAGAAGACATCCATTTAATTATAAATTCTATATAAGAGTACATTTATTACCAAGCTGATCGTCTTCCTTTTCTTTTTTATTTTACACGGGTTTTCAAATAATTTAATATTAGAAAATATACGGGATGTAACGCGATCGACGGATCAACGGTTGTATATGAGTAGAGGACCTCGGTACCTATTCATGTCACCCCTGTATATATACGGCGATTTTCAGTGGTCCGACAGATATTAGAAAATTTGTGATTTTTTGAAAAAAGTCGGATTCTTGAAGAAAGTTGGATAATACAACCTAACTGTAGGATCTGCCCTAGTGATTTTTTGTCTCAATATAACTCAATAGTATTCCATTTGAATCACATAACAATTATAAATCATAACTTAATAAAACATTAAAAAAAAACAGAAAGTAACATTTTAACAATAACTTTCAGCGGCCGTGGTGAAAAAAATGACTTGTGTTTTTTTTTCCACAATTAATTTTAAAAACTGCTGGGATTCATGCAGAATTTTCTCTGAAAATTTTAAAAGTCTAGCTCAACGACAACACGTTAAAAAATGTAGTTCAGTCAAGAGGCAGCGAAAATTTACTAACCAGAAAAGCATAAGCTTAAGAAAGATCCTAAAGCGCTTTGGAGAAAGGCAATCCTCGTAATAACAAAAGCTAATAACTATAGTTAACTAACGATTTTAAAATTGGAGGTCTCGAGCTTTTTCTTAAATTGAAGCTTAGCTTAGCCAGAGCCCTTTCATCTCATACCTTATTTGAATTAGCGGCTTTAATACCGAATTTTGCCCTCTTCTAAAACTATTATTTTTTTAAGATTTAGTAATAGGTACCATTAGTAATAGGTACCATTACATATATGTAGATGCTAGCTACCAAATTTCATTATTCTAGGTCGACTGGAAGTACTCTATTAATTTTGTTTCCCTTTATAGTGGTCGAAGTACGCGTTTTTACGATATAAACGGCCTTATCTTTTTTTAAGTAAATGTAGAAATACGATTTTTTTAGAAAATCAAGTTACTGTAACCTGAGTATATAGTTTAAATTTCAACTCGATATCTCCAAGAGCTCCTGAGACGAAGGTCTCGAGGGTTGTATTTTTTCTTAAAACGTACGGAACCCTAAAAAACATCTTGCTCTGCAGATATGTAGCACTGAAATGCAAAACTTTGTATTAATAGTCAGAAATAAAAAAATATATTTTTGGATATGACATAAGATGAAAATTAAATTTCGACGTTCCTATGATAGTTGTTATCAACAACAAAATAATTATGAATTTATTTTATGTGGTAAAACGAAACAGATAGTAACTTATAGATAATAATTTAAATGACTCAATGCTATCAACGTCATTGGGTTTCTCAAATTAAATTATTTACATGAGTATATAACTTGTTTTCTACTTGAAATTCTCAAATCTGAAAGACATTTTTTTTCTTTGGGCATATACAGGTAGTACTAGACTTAAACAGAGGGTAAAATTTGGTAAATAAAGCCGCTAGTTCAAATGAGGTATCAGATGCAAGGGCTCTGGCTTAGCTAAGCTTGAATATCAGAGAAAACTCGAGACCTCTAATTTTTTCTCACGGAACCCTCGGTAGGAGAGCCCGAGTCGCATTTGTTCGGTTTTTTTCCAGTTTTATTCTGAGTTCTGCCACTCAACACGCAATGACTCCATAATTCGGTAGAAAGTGGCGGTCTCTTAACATTAGGTTCCCTCTCCTTACCCTGCAGTGCGCGGGATACAGTGTGAAGCTGATTTATTTATTTATTCATTCTGAAAGATAGATTTACAGCATAATAGGACAGGCAGAAGGAACCTAGTGTTAAAACTTGCCGCCTAATTTTTGAGACATTGCGTATCGTGTGGCGAAGCTGAACGCTGCGGCCTGTCTTGTTACCAAAATTACAAATGAAAATAATTAAATCCCCTGAGTGAGAAACCAACCCACAATCGTCGCGTTTATAATCAGACATTGAGCCTCTTATTAAATACGATTTTTGCTAAACTATTTGATATAATGAAATAATTATATTTTAATAGTATTATTAAAGAAAAATTCCAGACTCATTATAAGTTCAAAAAGGATAATAAAAAATATATGCATACTATAGTAGATAATATGTGAGTCATGTTGGTTTAATTATTGAGTTTATTGACATTACAGTGCAAAGGGTATATAACAGTTTTTTTTTATTTTATTTTTTTACATCTGCTCTTAGTCACTTTGTGAAAAACCAGTGTATCACATATGAACACTTCGGGACGTTAAATATTTGGTTATATTATAAAAAGAAATAATAAATAATTATAAATTTAAATGCGACCGTCGTCGTGACGATCTGGAACAGGGTCCGATTATAAGCGCGACAGTTGTGGGTTCGATTTCCTCTCGGTGGGAATGTTATACATATACATTTTAATTTATTACCATTTCCTCGCTATTGTAGACCA
Source organism: Heliconius hermathena (assembly GCA_013403705.1). Lineage (NCBI taxonomy): Eukaryota > Metazoa > Arthropoda > Insecta > Lepidoptera > Nymphalidae > Heliconius > Heliconius hermathena. Next base: position 772,613 of record JAAIXJ010000006.1, on the reverse strand, counting down.
AACGCGGAGTTGAGTTTCGCCCAAACCCATCCAATACGAAATATCTCGAAAATTCGGCGGATATTAAGTAACGGAGTGTCTTAACACTGAGTTCCCTGGTATATTGCGAGATATAGCGTGAGGCTGAAAATAATAATAATAATAATTTGCCTGCCCTGGCCATGTGCGAAAAGGTTATGCGGTGCGTTAAGCTGATTATTTATAACTTTAAATGACATTTAAAAAAAATCTTGCCGTACATTTTAGTTTACAGGTAAACAAACAGTCAGATTTTAACATTTATTTATAATATTGAGTTAACTAAAATATTGTTATAGTAAGCAATGTTTAGTAGCTCAGTCATACTTAGGTTGGTACCTTATTCAAATAAATTATTAAAACACAGTTAAGTATTGTTAAGTTAAAAAAAGTTACGAAATAAAAACAATGTATTAACGTTTCGTTGAATGCGCACACTGTTTTGTACTGAGAAGCTATTGTTCTAATCTCAGTGGTGAGTGGTGACTCAGTTTGTTACTTCCTTGTATTTGTATACGTTCTCTTTAATGGAGATCTATAAGTGCTATGTTATATTTATTGTGTTATATATATTATTTCTTAAGAATCTCTCTACTTTTGAAGAAGAGCCTTTTATCCGAAATTGATGAAAGTTCATGAAATGAAACAATTTTATTTCTTTTTTTTAGCTTCACGCTTTATTTTGCCAAAAAACCGCCAAACGCTGCAGTGTCTACATACTACTGTTTGGTTTCGTCTTCTGTCATCAACCTCTACTTACATAACTTTAGGGGACTCCCCAAGGTGCTTTTTATCCTCCCCTCCCCCCCCCTCCTTCATTTTTTATTTTCTTCAGTTTCTTCCTAGGGCCATGGAAATTTGAAAGTTTAATATTTAAGTAATTTAGTAATGACGAAATAATTAACGATCCGGGTTCTTATCACATTTATATAATAATGAATAACCCAGAACCGATCAAGATTAATTAAACGAATGTGTGTTTATATTAAAAAACATTATTTTTTTCCTAAATAGTCAATAATTGTTTTGTACAGTACTTTCGACGAGTCGTGGCTGCACTTAGGTTAGGCTTTCTGAACTTTTACGTATTGATCACTCAGAAAAAAATAATCATTACAACTTAACACTACATTTATACTTCAGGCCACGTTTCACGGCCACGACTCATCGAGCGTACTTTACAATAAGTACCTATGGGAGAACAGAGTATGACATAACATTTTGTTTACTGTGCTACGGTCACAATAACGTAGTTTAATAGATAGGGTACTATATAAGGAAAGGATCTAGAAAATTCTTATTGTCATAAATTAATATTAGATTTCCATTCAAGAAATCAAGTTACAGTGCCGTCATCGGTAATTACGTCTTTTATTAGTGTATTAATGACGATGACTTTGTTGCAATTATATTACTAGTTGATGATATGAATAATGATTGTTAAACATTATATATTGGGGTTTTTTTGTTGTTGTTCTATATGTTGACCACTATTGAATAAATCTTCTAACAATGGACGGTTGTTAAGCTGGAACTTGGAAGAATATGGATGGAAGGAACCGCGTAGACAAAGCGCGGCGTTGATTTCCAACTCTCAAACATTAAATAGAAATATCTACAGAGGAAAGGCCTTGAAGTAGTTTTTTTATTCTTTATGTTTATAATAAATAAAAAATAATCAGCTTCACGCTGTATCCCGCATACAGCAGGGTAGGCAGAGGGAATCTAGAGTTAAGACACTCTGTTCCTCTATCTCATATAGAATAAAAAAAGGCGGTCGGGGTATGTATAACTATAGTTATGCCACAATTACATTTAATATGCTAATCAAAATAAATAGAAACAAACATGACTATATTTTTGCATAAGATAGCAGTGACTCTTGCCACAAAATTTTTTCCTAATTAATTTATTCTTCTGGTTAAAACCCAATGTGACCCAAACTCGTGTATTTGGCGCACTTTTGGACTTGTTCCAACTGAGCCACGGCCATGTTTCGTATAAGTACATGAACATTATGTATAAGGACGTTGCAGTACGCATTTGATTTCTGTTCATTATAAAAAAAAACAGCTGCACGCTATATTCCGCGCACAGCAGGGTACGCAGAGGGAACCTAATGTTAAGACACTACGTTCTCCACTTTTCGCGAAGTTCTGTTCATTATAGTATTGTTTTATGACGTATTACACTTCCATCTATACATATACTAAGCATAAGAGTGGATTAAGCAGCTTCACGCTTTCCCCTGAATATCATGGTAAACATATCAGGGAATTTGTTAAGTTATTATTGTTCAGACAAGAATCGAGACATTGCATGTTGGGTTCACGCAGGACGATCAGGAGCATGATCTGAAAAATTATTATTAAAATGCTTTCCAGACCATCATTTTCAAAAGTGAATTTCAAAACCACTACTGTCACGTTTACAGATGACGCTATTTTACTGCGTCACAATATCCTCAACTACAGATTATACAACTAATGCTGAAATAAAACTCTTTATTCAATCAATATCTAGATTCATTGAGGCCAGTCGTGGCGCGGCACAAAATGTGACTGTAAAACCAACTGGTTGTGGGTTCGTTCCCCACTCGGGAGATGAAATAAAATTTATATTTCCATTTCTTCGCTCTGGTGTCGCGGCAAAGCGCGGCGTTGAGTTCTGCCACTCAACATGCAATGCCTCCAGAAATCGGCAGAAAGTGGGGAACAGAGTGTCTTAACACTAGATTCCCTCTGTCTACCCTGTTGTGTGCGGGATACAGCGTGAAGCTGATTTATTTATTTTATTTTATTCATCTAAATTCAATTGTCTTCATAAACACGTTTACTTAACTGCAGCAATTTTATCAAAATCTAACATTTATAATAACTTTCAGAGTTCCGGCATCTTCTGCACCTTCTTCCTTGCGCATGCCATCAAGGAGCGTCGTAGAGCGTCAATTCGACACTCGGCCTCCATACGAGAGGCATTCTCGGCGCCAGATGATTCCTTACTGGCTACACCAACTGCTCCAACGTCCACCTTGCCAAAATATTAGATGAAGGAAGGTTAATAATTATTATTGCAGGATAAGAATAAAGTCCCAAAACGTATAAAAAATCGCTGGCTCTTATTCTCTTTCTTTAAATGGTAATTAAAAGAATAATGTAAACTTTTATGACGATGTTAAAGATTAATTAGTTATAGTTGTCTGCTTACAATTAATTAATAATCGATTTATAATTAATTATATTTATATTTCGAATTTAAGAGTAAAGACTGCATTATACAAAGAGAATACTTCGAAAAGTTAAAAATACAAAGATTTGTATAATATGTCTACAAATGTAACTTTTTTTATATGAGTTAAGACACTAAGGATTATCTAAACATGTGAGAATATCGTTTTTAGGTATATTTTTTTAACTAAATGCATTTAGATTTAAATCCAGCAAAGAATGAAAGAAATGTATTATTACAATGAACACCGCTACAACAATCTACTAGACAAGACAGATTGAATTATTTTTTTGTTAATAAGCCATTGATTATATTATCATTATAACTTATAATCTTAAATTTAGGTCACTTTTGAACTAATTTTAATATTTATATGTGTTGCGGTATATGATGTAGTTAAAAAGTCTGAACGCTGTCACAAATTTCACAAAGTCGTTATAATTGATCGAACATTTAATTAATAAGAAAAACATCATTATTTATTGAAACATTTTTAGATAAAAAATTAGGCTTTTTATTTTATATCTTAAAGGTTAGTTACCTCAATGCAAAAATTTGCCAAAACATTTTTTTTAATATGTGTCTATGTAATAAACACAATTATGAGATTTGAAGCTCGAAAAAGCTAAAGCTCCTAATGTTTTTTTTACTATTTTGAAATATAATTTTATACTTTTTTTTCATAATTACTTATCATTATTGTTTTTTAACAAATTCAATTTAAGAATATTTAAAAGAGTCAATTTTATTTATGTTGCATTACCTATAACAATTCAAAAGACAAACCAGTGTTGCAATAATAATTTTAAAATTATAGTGATAAGGTTTACTGTAGGTATATATGTACGTATATGTTATGATCGTGATAAGTATAAAATCCACCCATTATGTGTACCTCGATATGCCACGGTCGTTGGCTGCGTGCACGAGCATTACAATTTTAATGACTATATATTCCGTATTGTTTTTACTACTTTTTACGTTTTAAGTCCTTAGCAACAAGACGTCAATTATTGAGATTTTTTTTTAAAATAACACAGCTCACCGTCCAATATTTCGTCCACAGATCATGTAAGCCAAACTATATGTTTAGGGTACAGATAATATATGTACATTATACAAAGTAGGTAATGATTTGTGAAATGAAAGCTTTTTTTTAATGGATTAAAATATTAGAAAAGTAAAAGACTACTTTTTATTTTACACCTATTTTATATACCAAGAGTATTCAGCCGTGCTAAAATATGATCGTATGGCTTAGTTAATTAGAGTATTTGGACGTTTTATCCAAGATCAAACATTGCGTAGTATGTGTGTTCTACGTAGTAACGTATTGTTATTTCTTTTTCATACAGCTATTTTTAGTTCAGTTTAAAAAAAAGATAAGGTTTGATTTTAAAGGTTTTCTCAAATACCTTTCGAAAAGTACCTATTTAGTTGTTGTTGATCAGCGTTTCTTCACAGGAAGCCATCATCCATATGGAATGCTGTTGTACAGAGTGACGGCGAACGGAAATATACGTAGGAAATATATATAGATAATAAATTCGATCATAAAATAACAATTATTATTATGTTACTAATAACTTACAGAAAGGTTATCTACTACGAAATATTATAATGCCTAGCATGTGGACTTTGGCTTTGAAAAGGTATGTTCGTCTAAATGTTGTTTTTTTAATTTTGCTGCAAGTTTTGCTGCAAGTTCTGGGGTGGGCACGGACCTATCGCACCCCATGAGGGTAACGTCATCTAGCAAATCATGTATACAAATGAAGATATAAATATTGAATTAAAATTATTTGTATTTTGTAGAGAATAATAAGACTTAAAAGAGCTTGTAATAAATAGTATATTTAAATAAAGAAATTTTGTAATCGTCCGTGTTTAATTCTGCTCGACACAACGTGGAGTTACAAAATACTATAAAAAGCCAAATAATAAAAAAGATAAACATAATTATAATATCAAATGACATAATATGAGATTGTAAAGCTCCACAATAGAACCAGTCCTGAGTTGACTTTACGATCATTGGAAAATATCTCGATGGTAGATAGACGCTAGAGACGCTATTTGTAAGTTGTATTTAAAAGTAAATCTATTTTTATATAGATAATAATCCTTAAGTAGCAGTGATTTTAATGAAGTAGGCATTTTTAATTTTACTTTATTCCAAAATTCAGCAATATCTAACCAGACCGTGGAGAATTGAAATTATTTCAAGTATAAACATTCAAGAAATAGATCGTTGGATATTCCAATAGAAACAAAATACAATGGTGCCATTTAATTCAAACTTAAATATATTATATCTGTTTATATAATTAATTATATTATCAAAGTCAAATATATATTTTTAATTTTTACCATTTTTACTCAACGCGCAATGTCTTGAATTCAGCTGACAAGTGGAGAACGGAAGGAGTATCTCGACACTAGGTTATCTCTGTTTATCTTGGTGTACAGGACAGGACAAAGTGTAAAGCTGCTTTACGCTATATCCCGCACACAACAGAGTAAGCAGAGGGAACCTAGTGTTAAGACTTTCCGTTCCCCATTTTCCGTCAAATTCTGAGGGCTTTATATGTTGACTGGTGGAACTCGACGCCAGGCTTAGCTTCGACACCAGAGGGAGGAATCCTCGAATGGAAATCAAGCCCCTGCGCCACGACTGGCCTCATATTATATACTAATACTTAATATATACTAGTTCTAGGCATCATGCTATATTTAAGCAGCTGATAAATTCTCCAAGTTTTTACAACGAAAGGGTCTCGTAATGGAAAGTAGTACCGTGTCTTACGTTTCTCGCAGACTTTCTCTCAAGTACGAAGTTGTTTTAATGTAATGTTTTTTAGCTAGGCGAAAGGTATTTGAGAAAAGTTTTTAAGAAATAGATATATGAAAAAATATTAGCATATAAGATTTTTTTTTATATAGAGCTACCATGCTAAAACTGTAGATATGCTGTCTAATATAATATTGTATTTACATGTTGCTGCCTACATAATTCAAATTGATTGTTTATAATAGCTTATCTTGTTTATATGTATTACCTTACCTTACTCCAGGTTAATATTTTAAAAATAACATTCTTTTTTAGCTTCACGCCGCATCCTGCATATAACAGGGTAGGCACAGAGAACCTGCGATCTTAGTGCTATAGCACTGTAGACGTAGACTCTCCGTTTTCCATTTTCCGGTTTGTGGCGGAACAAAAAGCTAAAATAATAATAAAAAACTTTTATCATTATGACTATTTTTTTAATAATAATATGTTTTTGCAATGACTTTTTATACGTTGAGAGGATTGAAACATGTATATTATATTTAAGTTAAAGCAAATGATTAAAAATATATATATTTAGTTCTATGAAATAACATTTGGGTCACTAGGTCAGTTAAAGTAGAAAATTCGTAGTTACTATGAAGTACTCGTATGTCTTGTATTTTGTAAGTAAATTGAATTTATCATGTATACTTATAGACGTATAATGTACCCACATAGTACATTTCTTCCTTCTGGTAAGAAGACAAAGCGCAGCGTTCAGTTCCGCCACTCAACACGCGTTATTTCGGCGGAAAGTGGGGCACGGAGAATCTAAACATTAGGTTCTCTCTGTCTTCCCTGCTATATTTTGGACACAGCATGACTCTAAAAAATAACTAATCATGAATTTCTAGGTTTGATTTACGTAAAGTGAGGCTTGGGTTTCTGTACTTAACATGTTATTGTATTCACATAAGGAAAAAAATATGGATATAAGAAAAATTTGTCATAAGTTTATGCCTGTGTACCATAGTTAATTGGTAACATAGACCTGACTGCATAAAACTACAAAGAATTTAGGTAGCATTCGAGTAAAAGATATTACGACAAGAATATTACCGGCTTATGTTTTTCAGTATTAAAATGTCTTGTAAAGGAAGGGAGCTGGAAAATGTTAAAGGACCCGAGGAATTACTGAATTCCTTAAAAAATATACTTTTTATATAGAAATAACTTTTGCTTAAAATTTAATCTTTAAGTAAATGTTATCTACTGAAACGTGGTGAATAATTTTATGCATAGAAATGCATAAAATATTTGTAAAAGAAATGAGTTGCATACAAAAAGTTATAAAATGGTACAATGAGTACCTAGCGAAGCTCAAAGGGCGTTGCGCTTTGGTGCTCTGAACTCATAATAACTCAGCATCTTAATGAGATTCCTAGACTATATTCAGAAGAAGAAAAATAAAATAAATTCAATTTATTTATTAATAGAATATATAGAAAATAAATATAGAATACATAGAAAATATTTTTAAATACCTTTATAAAAAAATAAGATATTGGACTTTTATTATAGGTAGTTCAAACGATGAAAAAATAAAATATGACCATCTCGGGAAATCCATAACAATGAAACGTATCTAAATGCATGATATAATAAATACCTATAATGTTATTCCTACGAATAAATATCGGTTAGTATAATTAAAATATATATTTTAAACATAAGTATAAAAGTAGCTAGGCATAATACATTAGAACCAAGCCTAGTTGTTCGTCCTCGTGTGAAAAATTGAGGAATGCGTACTCAAGAGGGCCTTTAAAATAGACGTCATCTCACGTCATGCTTGGCCGTTGAGACTTGAGGGTTTACCTGTCTATCTTTACAAACATTTTGTCCTTACATTAAGAAGGAAATACCAAAAAATATATATGTATGTTATTACAACAACTTGAAATTAGACTATTATGTACAGATAGATATATGTACATTTACGTACACTGGCTTAACATTAGTTAAAAGCTAATCTACGTCGCCGAATTGATAGTAAAATTGTATTACTATTCACGCACTACGTAGTATATTGTATTATAATCAACATTTTGAACTAGTTTATGTATTATTCGAACAAAGCGTGTTATATAGCCAGATTAACGTTTAAAATATTTCATCTGAAGTCATGATAAGTTTGAGATGAATTAGAAAAAGACAAAATATATTTTAATCCCCACGCGTAAAAGAGACAGACTATAGGTGAATGAGGGGTCACGATTCATGAGTAACCAAGAGAGGTAAGGGAGGGGAGCGTCGCCATCGCGATCTCCCCGTTTATTTTCATTTAGTCGCTTTAAACGTAACAAAGGGAGTAGACGCGTCGTCCCGCCAGCCGCGTGAATAAGTAAATCCGTGTGTGACATCAATTTGTGAATTGTGTGTGAGAGGTCTATCAAAAATGGGGTGTGGAACGAGTTTTGTGAAATATGTACTGTTTTTCTTCAATCTGATTGTCGCGGTGAGTAAAGGGCGGGAGAACCGGTTTGTTTTTTTACGATGGTCGGTGATCAACGGACACGGGCTGTGAAGCACTCACTGCTTTTAACTTTTAACTGCTTGACGTGGCCCAGTGCCTGATAGATTTAGAATTTTTATTATAACTAGAATGTGTAGGATATCCTTAGAGTTTAAATTAATAAGGCTCATATTAGCCATATGGTTTTTAGCTTTCGTTTCATTCCAACCCGCACTAAACTTACTTTCTTTTGTTGCATTTTACTTATAATGAAAACGACACCATTCATACAAATGTAATAAATATACTTTTATTGAGACGGGGGACGGCCCCCAATATCAAACAAAACAGTATTTACTTTCTCTGTTACTCTTAAGAAATAACGCTTGAAAGAAAAAGATAAAAGGTCACGTCTTTCTAGCTTAGTTCAAGAAGTCCTTTACTAACGTCCTTTGCAACTTTATAGCATAGCTATACATAGAATAGTAAAAATGCTTTTTTAAATTAACGACAATTGTGTAATAGATTCGGTTCGATGACTAAATTATTTTATATTCCACGTTCTGAAAATAAGATAAGGTGCAGTGTTGAGTTCTGAAATTTGTGAAAACACGCCATGTCTGAAAAACTGGGCGGTGCATGGGGGACAAAGTGCCTTAACACTTAGTTCCCTCTGCGTACGCTGATATATGCACAGCGTGAAGTTATTTATTTTTTAACTTTTGATCTAAATTCAATAAAAAAAGCTGAATCAATAAATACTTATCAATTTACATAATGATTGTTTCAAACTTTCAACGTTGAGTAATACAAAATGTCGTCATTAAGTTAATTTTTTAATACAACCGAAAGCAACAGGCAATGATTCAATGCCATACAGCCGTATTATGACATCATGGTTGTAATTTGTTCTTGTAAAACGTAGCCACTGCATATTACGTTTTCTGTTTATTGGAAAAAACTTTGCGTTTCAATATGGAGTTTATACCATGAGTCAACATTACATTGTCAATGGTCGGCCTACATAAGTTTCCATTTTGTTGGCGATTTATAAGTTTATAAAGTAGCTTATGAAATAAAATTGTGCTAGAAGAGAGCAACAATAAAGAGAGTGTACTGTCATTACATTTAAAAAAAAACAATTTCACGCTTTTTCCAGTATAACAGAGTACGTTGAGGGAACACTATGTTAATACATTCCGTTTCCCATTTCCCGCCGGATTTTCGGGACATTGAGTGTTAAATAGCGGAATTCAACGCCGCGTTTCGTTTACCTAAACGCGGATATGAAAATAAATTTAATAAAATCGACGGCCTCATTATTAATTTAATGTTTTTATTTCAAAAGTAGTATGATATCACGTATGATTATGGACATCATCTGGCTGTATGGAGTGATTCTCACGTCACCAACATATTTGCATGCACAGTCGTAAGTTTTGTGTGCTCGTTTGGTATTTAGTAATCTTTTCGTATCGATTGTTATAAATTACTGTGGTCTTTTTTAAATTAAGCTTCCTAAAATATAATTTGTTTTCAAGAATTTTTAAATGTAATTTACTTATAATGTTTTTGTTTAAAACATTTGCTCAGCTTTACCCTGTATCCCGCACACAGCAGGGTAGGCAGAGGGAACCTATATGTTATATATGTTAAGACACTCCGTTCCCCACTTTCTACCGAATTCTGTAGGCATTGCGTGTTGAGTGGCAGAACTCAACGCCGCGCTGTGCCTCGACACCAGAGCGGAGAAATGGAAATATAAATTTAAATAAATAGGTTTCCATTTCCTCGAGTTGGAATCGAACTAACAACCAGTCGCAGTCACACTTTTTCGCCTCTGCGCCACAACCAGCCTTTTTGGTACTATATAGAATCTAAATTAATAAGGAATATTCATGTCTAAATTATATCAAATATATCTATAATACGTACATGATATACACTTAACCAACGACTCCGCAAGTCTTAACTGCGTCGTCTGAGCCTTTCAAAGCATGGCTAAGTTAAGGAACCGTAACCAGAGATGAAACATTGTATGAGTAAAAGAAAAAATAATATAACTTTTTTACGTTGATTTTGTAGTATAAAAAACAAATTAGAATTAAATCAAATCTCAAAACATTTCGGAATGAATGACGTGTATGTATACTCCAAATTTTTGATTGTTGTAAAACATATTAATAAAATGTGCCTCTAATTAATTTAAAGGACAAAAATAATAGCATGTCATTCATTGATTAAGTATGAATAAGTATAGTTAATCACGCAACGGGGTCAGGGAAAAGTCCTTAAGCTTCAAGAAAACCAAGGACTTCGGGACGTGACTCAGCTGGACGTGACAGGATATAGGGTATTTATCCTCGTCTTAATTAAGTTGCTCTACGGTAACCAAAATGGCGTCGGAAGGTTATCAAGTGCTCTTACCGCCTATAGATTGAGCAACGTTCAACTCTTTCGATTTTATATTTTCCTTAAAAATTTACATTTCTCTTAAGTTAGTTAAAGATTTTTAAGATGTCGTGGCGCAGCGTCACAGCGTGGTGGCTGTCAGTTCGATTTCCACTCGGAGAGTTTAATGATTTCATTTTGTTTTACTTCCTTACTGAAATATACAAAGCGCGATGTTGAGTGTCGCCACTTTACACGCAGTGTCCCGAAAATTTGGGCGGACATACAGTAGGCAGAATTAATTCAGTGTCTTAACAAGGTTCACTCTAACTACTCTTCTATATGAGGAATTCTACTTGATCTTAAAAAAATATTTAATATAATAAAAAACGCTAAATAAATAATATAGTTTATAAAAAGTAAGCGCAATTTCAATACAACTTGTGTACACAAACTTACACTATCTCGTTTTCCTTAGATGTTTACGTATAAAGAATTCGTCCTTCGAAAGATAGTTTTTTTTATATTTGTAGTAGTAAACAGTGGGCGCCATCTCGACGTCTGAGATCGCTCGATGATGTCACCTTGCTCGGTCACGTGAGACGATAGTTAAGCTGCAGTTTTATGTCCTTTAATACTTATAACGTGAAATAAAATTACGCTTAAGCCATCGTGGCCCAGTGACACAACGTCTAATTGTAAACAATGCTTGTGGGTTCGATTCCCATTAAAATTCAAATTCAAAATATTGTTTATTCAAATAGATATTGTAAGAAGTTTTGGATCATGACGTCGAAAGAACATAGGCAGTTCTGCTGAGAAGAGACGGCAAAAAACTCAACAGTTGCTCTTTTCGTTGTCAATGGTATATTTTAAAGATTACATAAACTGACAACTTTCCTGCGTGACATTCAATAGATATTAATTCCAAACATCTTTGTCCTGTAAATAGGAGCATACAATACAAGTTTTTTTATATTTTTAAACATTTTTAAAGTGTTATTCCACACTTAGGAAAGAAAAGGAAGAAATTTTTATACGTTTTCTAAATAAGTATTTTATTTAGAAAACGTATAAAAATTTGAACGCAGCGGGACTCATTTTATACGTTTTCTAAATAAGTAAGTTTTTTTTATTTCAAGAGATATATTTTTATTGTATAAAAAAAAATTAAGACATGATTGAAAAATGAATACTTATAAAACAATTTTTAATTTAAAGTTATAAATAAATTATAAACAGTCTGACAGCCGAAACCAAAATAATTTTTTTTGAAATACAATAAAGTCAAATTATATACTCAACTTTTCGGGCCATTCTTATCTAACAGAACAAGTAGTCATTAGTGGACCAGTTCTCTATCGAAATTGTTACGAATATATATCGCAATGCCAATTTTGTAATAAGCTTCGCGGACGTTGCGATACCTCAGCCTGTAGCCTTGTCCAAACGTTTCTAACATGAGGATTAAGAATATGAAATTATTATATTTATATTAATGTATATACGCACAGGGGCGCAAAGTGTGGCTGTGAGCGTGACAGGTTGTGGATACGATTTCGGTGTCGAGACAAAGCGCGGCGTTGAGTTCCTCCTTAAAACTACAAATTTTTAATATTACGTACAGACTTCGGAAAGGCCTAGCGATAGAAACGGAACGAAATGGGCAGCCAAACTGTCTTATCATAAATAACCATTTTTTTTCAATTAGTACCACCTAGTTTCTTATAGCGCAACTTTATGGTAGTTATAAAATATTTTGTGTCAAGTGTAAGAATGAAGTCAGCGGCGATACTCGATCGCCCCTACGGCGCCAGTGTCACCCTAACTGAAATATAGCGACCCCCATTATTTAATAGATCCTGACGACCTTGGACAGGAAACACGAATAAATTATAAGGGTGTTATATAGGCTTAGCAAAAATGTTACTACTACTGGCGATTACGTCTGAAGGATATATGGCTGCGTTCTATAAGTTTTATACAAATAATGTAGTAGTTTACTACTAATTCATACATATTATAAATCTGGAGACTGAAACTGCTCGGCTAAACGCGCTTATCTAGGGAACTACTAGTTATAATTGTTTTGTTTTTATTTTGATATTCGATTTATTAATGAAGGCTGAAGGTCCTAAATACACGAGGAATTTAAAAAATGTTATTTGTGTAGTACAACTTGTGTAGTATAATAAAAGTAAAGAACATTTAACCTGTAATCGTTTCCATGAACCTGCGGATAAAAGCTAGTTAGATTATATATATGTTTTATAAGTAGTTACGCGGGAAGTGAGAAAGTATCTTAATAGGAACGAAGTGTCTTAATACTAGGTTCCCAGGTGCCCTCTGCTTACTCTACTATGTGGGGCATACAGTATTAAGCAAAAAAAATCTAAACAATTTACAAAAAAACGATTTCTTTCATTGTTAAACTAGAACCTACCTAGACATAAATCAAATAAATAAGGCAAGTATATACGATAGGTACTACGCAGTAATTTCTAGGATAATTATAAACGTTATTTTCTATACATTGTCATGCCGTCGATGTCTCGATGAGTGGCGAGCCGCGCATGGCAATGATGGTGGCGGTGGTCGGCCACGTGACCTGTTTCCAATTGCCACCTAACATCCTTTATGTTGAATATGCTATTATATTTATAACTAGATATGTCTACGACTTCGTCTGCGTGGAAAAGTAAACTGATATAACTATTATTTATGAACGCAACCCTTTCAACATCAAATAAAACAAACACTAAATATTTAATGGATATTTGCCAAAATACCTTAGTCGAAACTAGATTTAAATGAATTAGGTTGTTTCCGAGATTTGCGTGCACAAACCCTTAGACAGACAATTTTTTTTTTAAATATCGTTCTGGTTTTATGTCTTTCCATAGATGGAAATGTCTTCAATAATAGCTACCGTAGTAAATGTCTTGTAAGTAATTCCTTTACAGTTACACTATAGCTTACCCAATTAAAAGATTAATGTTAACTGTATTAGTTTTCCACTCTTATCCTTGTTAAGTCTGTATTTTATCTTTATTATTAAAGAGTAGGTATAATAATAGGTTTACACAAGAGTCAACGAACGACTAAGGATTGAATGCTCATTGAAATATATTATCTCGCGTACTGAGCATGAAATTGCGGCGTTGAGTTCCGTCACTCAACATGCAATGTATTCAGAGTTCGGCAGAAAGTGGGAAACAGTACAGAACTAAGTTCCCTCAACCTATCCTGCTGTGTGCGGGATACAGCGTGAAACCATATTTGATTAAATGTCTACAAAAACAAAAAATATATTAAAAAGGAAAAATATATTTAGGCCTTAGTACATGGATTAACAAGAATTGAATACATCCCTAGAGTACATCACTAGGACTCTATATTCATATGGGAGATACTTAAAATAAAAGTATTCCATAGTGCTATGTAGGTTAGGTAGGGAGGATAAGGTGCTTTGTGCACAACATCTAGTCCACGGTATTGTCAGCGGACGTTGACCCATCTTGTCTTGTGCAATATAGAGGTAACTACCATACCCATGAAATGAAACAACTGACAAAGTATAATGAAACAACTTTTGATTGACATACAAATTAACATACACATACAGAAAATATGCACCCTTCCCGATTACAGTAGGGGTTCACCAGGGCTCGGCTCTTAGTCCGTTCTTATTCAATGTGGTGCTCGATACTGTCTCGGCTCACATCCAAGACCAGCCTCCATGGCTGATGATGTATGCCGATGATATAGCACTCATTGATGAGAACCGACTGATGCTGGAGCGTAAAGTGAACCTGTGGAAGGGTACGCTTGAGAACGGCGGTCTTAAACTAAATGTGTCGAAGACCGAGTACATGGCCTGCGGGAGCCCGGACTCGAGCACTATCCTTATAGGTCCTGAACCAGCCGTTAAGTCGGAAAAGTTCAGGTACCTTGGATCCGTTATGCACGAGTCTGGAGGCATCGATCACGATGTCTATAGCCGGATAAGCGCTGCTTGGGCCAAATGGCGGGAGGTCACTGGTGTGGTCTGCGATCGCAGGATACCGCCCAAACTCAAGGGTCTGATATACAAGAGCATCATCCGACCGGTTCTTTTATACGGCAGCGAATGTTGGCCAGCACTATCTCGGCACACTCAGGAGCTTCACGTCACGGAAATGAAGATGCTGAGGTGGATGTGCGGCGTAACGCGGTCTGACCGCATACGCAACACATTCATTCGAGGTAGTCTTGGAGTCCGTGACGTAGCGGATAAGCTCCAAGAGCGTCGCCTGAGATGGTTTGGTCACGTTACGCGCCGGCCTAAGAACTATGTCGGATGCAAGTGCCTTGCTATGTCAGTCCCTGGAGTGAGACCTCTCGGACGCCCAAAGAAGCGCTGGTTGGATGTCGTGATGCAGGACATGAGAGCCAATGGTCTAACCACCGAGGACGCTAAAGACCGTGCAAAGTGGAGTAGGTTAAGTAGGAAGGCAGACCCTGGCAAAAGCCGGGATTAATGCCAGGAAGAAGAAGATACAGAAAATATATAATATTCTCATAAATATCCCAACATTTTGTAAGGAAATTAGAAAAACCTTCCGTTAAGACACTCCGCTCTTCTTTCTTCGCCATTTTTCAATTTCTGGGTAATAGAAGCCAACATTCATTGTCTGTAAAAGACAAATGATCAATTGATCATATAGATCGAGAATCGAAAGCATAACGAGAGCATTTCCAGAGCCGATATCAAATCGAAAACTATGTCGCAGACAGTAAAGTCCTTGAACAAACGCCAGGATACGATGAGCTTTTTAAGAAAAAACAATAAAATGGCTTGAAACCATTTTTAAACAGAAGAAAAACATTTTAAAGATTGGTTAGTGTGACCTACTAATCTATTAAAGCACGCCTTCAATACACTACGGATCGTGCTGGATTTTGGCACACTCGCAACTATTATGATGCAGGCAGGCGTTGGATAAAATAATTATATCATATCGAATATCTTTTTGATTAAAGTCGTCGTGGCGCCGTTGAAACACTTTGTTTTCAATGATTTTAGATTCGAATATTATTCGTCGGTATGTTCTAAGAGAAGCTTCACGCTTTTTCAGAGAGGACTTAGTGTTAAGACACTCGGATCCCAACTTTCCAGACATTGTGTATTGAGTTACGGAACCCAACCCCAAATATGCGTAATTCCAATATTTTTCCCTTTATTCCAATAATTAGAGAATAATTGGTGTAGGTTATAAAATATATATTATAAAATAAAGCTTACATATATGTAGGTACTAATAAGATTAACCAAAATTATTCAAACATATACTTCAGGTGTAACGAAAACGAATTCAGAAATTCGATCAAACGTGGTGTCTATTTTAAGAAATCTAGGTCGGTCTGAGGTTGGCGACCTGCAAAGGTTTTATCACCATGTCTAAACGGCAGTGATTGCGTTCTAATCGTGGTGACCGAATATGAGTGGCCACTGAGTTTAAACTTAAACTTTGTTTTAAATAATAGTTTTTAGACCAATTTTTATTGTTTTTAAGGGATTCTATTATTATGCTTCCGGATTTCATCTCAGAAAAATATTTATATCTATAATAGGGTTGTTTACTCAGTAGTTCTAACACTTAATATCTCTAATTAGAGAAAATGTGAAAAACTGGTGAGGAAAACGAACTTATGACCGATTTGGCTTAAAGTTTTACTTTGATTACGACTTTAATTGGATTTTAATATTAATATAAAAAAATCTCGAAAATACCTAGTGTTGCGACACTCCGCTGTATACTTTCTGACCGAATTTGAGAACAATACATATGTGTTATGTCATATAACATTATTACATAGGTCTAAATTTATATAACAAAAATAGGCATATGAAATAACAACTGGCAAAGTTCTCTTTCATAACTATAACCTGTGACACCCTCATTTAGGTTAAGAGGTCAATGCCCTTGTCACGCTGTTGGAATCAATCTCACTTCAATGGAATTGGTGCTTTATCATCATTAATTCTCGTAAATGTTTATTTTATAAATAGGCAAAATTTTATCTTGGACTTTTGCCTCTAAAAAGATAAGCAATTAATCAACTTAATATAGTTACTTTGTCTTCGTTTTTAACAGCAGTTTTAATTTTTGTTTGTGACAAAGATTTGTTATTGACAAAAATTTAAAAAAAAACATCTTCCCAATTTTTCGCAGGGTAAGCAGAAGGCACCGTTTCCAACTTTCCGCTCAATTGCCGAGACATTCCGTGTTGATTGAAGTATCTGAACCCTACGCTTTGTCTTGCAGCACGAAAGCTTATTTATATGGTTTTAAATTTTAGATGATTATTATTATTTTTTAATTTGAGGTGGATGGATATGTATGTATGATTTTACTTTCTATATAGGTACCTATGCTTATTAGTATAAAATCCACAAAACATTTATTAAGAATTTTATAGAACTTAACAACAGGAAAAATTTAAATGACTTTGAACGTTGATAAAAACCTGTACCTCAGCATAGGCAGTAAAGCATAAATGACTATTTAATTGATTAGTCATATCTATAGTTAAATTCTTGTTTGTGGTTAACTTTATTACACAGTAATATTAATGAAATCATCATAAGCGTCATTTGTCTGTTGGTTCATAAATGTACTGATAGTGTGGCCGCTGCGGTTGATAAGAGCAAAATGCAGTTGGAGCATTCCAACTTTAACTGACTTAATGTTAAAAAAAATCATTCTTCCCAATAAAATAATATTTTAAAAATATAATATAGAATGATGGAAAATGCTGTCTGTTTATCTGCATTTAATATACTTGTGCTGCATTTAACTAAACTGAATTTAAGCAATTTTATCTTAAGACTAAATTATTTTTAAACTGTGTTTGTTGGCAGAAAACCAGCTATAAAAGTGATAAGCATTCCATTTAAAAATGAAATAAAGTAAATAAATTACGCATTGTATTCATAGATGTTGTTGAAGTGAAAAAACTTTGTAATAATTTAAAAAAAAAGTGATGAAAGATGTTTCGATGTTAAACTTGACAAAACTCGGTACTAGATTTTGCGCTCAATTAAGACCAAAATGTATAATTACGTGTGCTGTGCCTTCTTAGTAATAACAAGAAGAATACATAAACATAAGAGGGCATCGTGTCGCAGTAGGACAGCATCCGACTTTGAACGCGATGATTGTGGGTTTGATCCCATTCCCATGCATAAATTGTTCTTATTTCGCTCTGAAAAGCGCGGCGTTTAGATTAGCAATATGTAATGTCTCGAATTCGGTCGAAAGATGTAGGAAGGGGGGGTCTCGACACAAAATTATATGCGAGATAGCACGAAGTAGTGCAGCGTAGAACTAAAAAAAGTAAACAAATAAATATAATCAGCTTCACGCTGTATCCCGCACACTGCAGGGTAGGCAGTGGGAACCTAGTGTTAAGACACTCCGTTCTCCACTTTCTGCCGAATTCTGGGGGCATTGCGTGTTGAGTGGCAGAACTCAACGCCGCGCTTGTCCTCTACACCAGAGCGAAGAAATGGAAATATACATTTAAACAAATTTTTCATCTCCTCGGATGGGGATCGAACCCACAACCAGTCGGTTTTACAGTCACACTTTGTGCCACTGCGCCACGTTTGGCCTCAACAAATAGATATAATGTAATAAAATAACACTTATGTCACTAAATGCTATTGAGTAAGACCTTTTGTGATGTTTATAATGACGTCATTATGCAATCACACGAGTGCCGCTGTGGTAGACTGCGCCCGCGCAACTTGTACGCCATAAAAATACTTTCACATCCTTCACTTTCGTTTTACAGATAATTTTCTACCGTAATTAGGTTGTTTATTATTTATTTTAAATCGATACGCTATGATTGTGGATTTATAATATTTTTTTGTAATTTTATTTACAGTCTTAATACGCTTTCAAAATTGAATTGCAATATTGTGAATTTTCTATAAGTTTTCTTGTTTAATATATTTTAAGAGTTTTATGAATCTTTGTTTATGAAGAAAAAAAACATTATTTATGTGTCAAAAAAAAGAATAAATATTCTTTACGTAACATATCTTCAATAGACTATATAGCACCAGCAAGCACATAAGGTCTTATAGAACATGAAATAGACATTAGCCACCAATTTAAAAAAAAAGACTAAATAAATAAAGACATTCCCAATTCTTAAATATCTAATATATCTGCATGGTCACATTATATTACGTTAATTGTTAGTCGAGTAACATAATAAGCTTTGTATGGTTGCATTATTATCAGTTTGACTCGTGCCAGATTTAAATATTATATGTTATTGTAATATATTTTTATCTCATTCCGGTTCTCTTTAATACTTAAATAAATATAACATTATTTTTTGACTCTGTGTGAATTATTCGTTGTGAATTAGTGATTTTATTCTCCACTTTTTACTTACACAAAATAAATATTATACTTTTCTCTATACCAACTATTAATTATATTAAAAAAAAACCTATTATGTTAATTCAATTTCTTGTAGAAGGTACTTTGTACACACTAAAGCGGTGGTGGGTTCGACCCCAACTCTGAGTAATGTCTTATTTAAATTTCTATACTATGATGCATCGTTACGTTCTGTCAGTCAACACGCAATGTCTCGAATTTAGACGGAAAGTTGAGATGAGTGCGTCTGCTCTCTGATTTCAAATATTTAATGTAATAAAGCGCCACTGTCCTCTATTCTTTTTACACTACACCTACGAGCGACAATCAAAAGATCTCAATATATTAGAAAAGTGTATGCGGAGGCGACGCTTGACGTCCAATTAACCCTTATTGAAGCTAATTGTGCCAGTTAGCGAATGTAGTAATCTCGAGATGAGATTATACGAAAGCTTGTTGGATTTTATTAAACCTTCTGTGTGGAATTGATATACTAGTACGTTCTCCGTTCACGTCTTCACGAATTCGAGACATTTCGTGTCTATCTACGGAGCTCAGAACCACGATTTGTCTTGTTTCTATTCTAAACCTAATCATTGCCTTTACTACGTTAATTGCTGTTAGGTGGTTTAAAAGAGCTTTCAAAAGTCTATTTAAATATACAATATATTAAATTTGAATTGTTTAAATATTTTTAAAAGAAGTAAATAAAGCATACATACATTTGAAAGCGTCACATTGTACGACATTATGCAGCACGAGGAATTATTTTATTTCTACGTATATCAAAACCTTTTACTGGCATAGTGCATTCGTATTAGATTATTTATAATTACACACGTTAGCCTAGCTTCGATTGTTTTAGTTTCTCAGAACTATTTAAGAGAAGTGCCAAATTTGCTTACTTGATGTTCGTTTCTAATATAGCGCGAGTGACCTGAGGTGAACCTTCAATATTGCGAGTTCCATCTCCAAAATTGGGTGGTATGTGGCGAACGGAGTGTTTTAGCACTAGGTGTCTTCAGCCTATCCTGTTATATGTGGGATATAGGAAGGAGCTAAAACACAATGTTTATTTACTACTATTATTTTTTAATATATGTATACTACTTATATTATATACCATTACAACATAATCTTAATGAATGGAGCTACACTCGTGCATAGCGAAGCAAACTCCTCCCATAACGGAACAGTCGAGGCGCAATCCCAATTACAATTCAATGTTCATAGTATTGTTTTCAATCACATGACTGCAATATAGGTATTTGCGTAAATATTATTATTCCAGTATTAGGCCAGTCGTGGCGCAGAGATACAAAGTGTGACTGTAAAACCGACTGGTTGTGGGTTCGATTCCCACTCGAGGAGATGAAATATTTACTTAAATTTATATTTCCATTTCTTCGCTCTGGTGTCGAGGACAAGCGCGGCAGAAAGTGGGGAACGGAGTGTCTTAACACCAGGTTCCCTCTGCCTACCCTGCATTGTGTGGGATACAGCGTGAAGCTGATTTATTTTATTATTATTATATAAATTATATTAAAATAATATTAGTCAGTTAATGGTTGTACATTCAATTCCCGCTGGAGGAATTAATTATTTTCTTTTCTTTGCTGTTATTCGTCGCAAGATGAGTGTTAACACCACGATAAAAAATCATAAAAATATTATCACTATTTAGTAATAAAGAGTAAAAATTTAAAAACATCTAGATACCAAATGCTCACTTCAGTACCGGTCTTAAAACGATTATTACAATGAACTAATTTAAACTTGTTAACACTACAATGTCTAAGAAATATCATATTGGATACGATTTCGTAAGAACAATGCTGGTCTGGTTTTGGTCTGGACTAACTGGTGTCTCAAGTTACATTGTTAGAAGTCTATTGTCGGTCGAAAGCTCACAGTAACTTGAATAATTCTGCTTGCCATTTACTTATTATTCTTAAAAATATTTTTTTAGGTTAGTTCTATAAAATTGTATTAATATATTATAGTTATTTATTTTCTTGTTAAAACTGTTAGGTTTTAATAGAAAATAAATAACCTTGTTATTATAATCTTGAGAACCGAGTATCAAGTCACTGTTTTGCATTTCCCTTCCATTGCGTGTTGAGTAGCAGAATTCAACGATACGATTTGTTCTACCAGAGCAAATAAATAAAAATAAAGTGGAAATCAAATCCACAGCCATCACGTTGACAGATAGACGATGTTTTACTGCGCCAAAATGGCCGTGATCGTGACAGATTGTTTTTTAAATATATAGCTTATATTCTAGAAAAGCAAACGAAATTTGCCGTTTTAGTAACATTAATGAGTTATATATTACATTTTCTGATTTTCTGACGCTTAAATTCATACTAAATATTTAGTTAGCAGTCACTAGGCAGTTAGATGAGCTGCTTCCTATTTGCGTGTTGAGTTTAGCTCTACACGATGATGACTAAAGACAACAAGTCTATACTTGACTAAATTGTGCTAATAGTTATTTAGCGCTTACGTTTTAGCTTTTGTTCCTTTTGCAATGCATTTATAAATACCATATTAACTATAGTAATATTAATTTATTTGGTGGAAAAAACTTATCTCAGCAACTACTGGTTAGAATTGAAAAAGTCTTTTTGTGTTGCATAGTGTACTTATCGTGGAAGGTATAGACTTTACTTCATCCTATTAATTGTTAATGTGACTAGTACTTACGGGCTGTACTTACTGTCAGGGTTACTTCGGGAACTTATAATATGATATTTTCTTCACACAACGTGATATTGGCTAAGTGAAATGTGCTCAACTGGCATGTTCGGAACGCCATTATCAAAGAACCATACCATATAATATGATACATTCGTACATAAGTTCCCGTGTCAAATGAATTTTAAATACCACAATAAATATTTCTTAAATTAGTCTCATAAGCGACTTTTTTCTTTAGGTGATGGGAAAGAAGGAAAAGGTTATTCATATATTAAATAACTATATTTCTATTTTTTTAAATTAATTTGTTTTTCAACACTAACTTTTCTTATACTTTGGTGAATATTTACATTACAACATTGGTTGGATAACTCAGAACTGGCGTAGCCTTTGAACGGTTGTGAGGCGATTTTGCGTATTTATAGCCAAGCGTTAACCGCATGTACTTGTTTACTAAATAGCTTCTCGTCTGTAGTACTTTTAGTTTTACATTTTGCTGCTCCATTTGCTTTAATATCTTATTTAAGCGATTTCTTTTATAATCTATAGGTAATTAAATTATTTTCTTTTAATTGAGAACGTTATCAAAATCATACTTAACAAGTATTTGATTAAAATTAAAAAGATGTTAATTGACTATTTATTTATTGAAATTACGATAAGTAATGATGTAAATCATCTTGAGTCCATCAATTAATTACTTTGGTCTCGTTGATCGATTAAGGAAATTATAATTTTAAGAGTTATTGTATAAAGTGTTGTTGAAATCTTGAGAAACGCAGAAGTATTAAATTTGTATAACAATTTAGTAGGGTTTCCATGGACTATAATATACATTTTTATAAACAATAATATGTATCAGCATATACTTGCTATCGTGGCGCAGGGGCAAGGGTGTGACTGTCAACGCGACAGATTCCAACACCAACCGAGGAAATAAAATATTTACCTAATATTTTCATTTCTTCGCTCTGGTGTCGAGACAAAGCGCGGCGTTGAATTCCGCCACTCAACACGCAATGCCTTCAGATATCGGTGAAAAATGGGGTGCAAAGTATCTCCACAATAGGCTTCATCTGCCTATCCTGCTACATTCGGGATACAGCATGAAGCTGAAAAAAATACGTCCAAATATACACAAAACTTAAACAAAAAAAGGCTTAAATAAATGAAAACCTATTTCTTTAACTATAGCTTCATGAGATATCTCTATCATTTGCAATGTAAGTAGTTCTAACCGACCAACAATACCTACCTGTTACATAATGGAACTTTTCATGCCGACCTACTTTAGTGCCTACTAAAATTGCACGACAATCGCTCGCGTCCTTATTAGATCTAGCTAAAAGCTGTTTTATCTTAGGATCTGTTTCTTTTGCTAGACGATAATAAATTGGTAGAGACTAATAAAGATAAATTACCTATGAAAAAATTATTTACATTTCCTCGCTCTGGTATCGGAAAGCGCGGCGTTGAATTCCGCCACTCAACACGCAATGCCTTCAGAATGAGGTAAGGAAAATTGGTAACGGAAATGTTTTAATGGGAACGGAGTATCTCAACACTATTTTCCCAGGTTCCGTCTGCCTACCCTGTTTTGTGCGGAATAAAAAAAAGGAAGAACTATTATAATATTAAAGTTGAACCGTAAAATGAACCAGTCTGTCAATATGATAACTCGAGCTCATTTGCTGACCTCGATGATGCATCTGCGGGTTGCCCACATCTGCCGACTGCAAGCTTTCACAGGCAATATTATGTTATATAACCATATACAATACTATTATACCATATATAATATAAATTGAAATTGTATAAAAGATTGCTGGTTAGTAAGTCGCCTTTGTATTGGATTATAGTGTATTGAAATTATATAGGGTCTGTCTACACAATTATTATTCGCTACGGTTAGGTCTAGGTAATAGGTAATTTATAAATTTGATGTTTATTCAAATAAATTAATCAATTTTTATATTTTTTAGGCCGTTTGACGGTGGTTGGTTCGATTACGAAACGAAATATTTCCATTTCTCCGCTCTAAGAGCTCTCGGTAAGAAAGCATAATGTGGCGTCGAGTTCCGCCTCTCAACGTGCAACGTCCCGAAAAATGAGTAGAAAGTGGAGAACGGGGTGTTTTCAACTAACTCTAGGTTCCCTCTACTTACCCTTCTGTATGCGAAATGCAGTGTTAAGCTAAAATATGATAGATTCCTCTTTACCTATCCCGCTTTCTGCACTCACTTACCTACCTCACGTTTTCAAAAAGATACTGTGTATTAGTGCGGAACTTTTCTACCTGGTCGGTGGGAATGTCTGCGATTTAAAAACAAGCATTCCCACGAAAGGAATTTGAATCCACAACCGTCGTGTGTAGTCAGTCACCCATGTCCTAACTGCATTTCAACGCATTTTTCGCTTATTTTATTATATGCTAATATTGTTGTATTTAAAACTGAGATGTCTCAAGTCTCCAAACATATGAAAATAATAGTACACTTAACCCAAATATACCCTAAAATTAACAGTCTCGTTTTAAGGCGGTCACC
Source organism: Heliconius hermathena (assembly GCA_013403705.1). Lineage (NCBI taxonomy): Eukaryota > Metazoa > Arthropoda > Insecta > Lepidoptera > Nymphalidae > Heliconius > Heliconius hermathena. The sequence goes on along the minus strand of JAAIXJ010000006.1, from coordinate 747,998 downwards.
AGAACAAGCAATGAGTTATTAAAACCAACCAACTATATAACATATTGCGTAATAAGAAAGGCGAGTATTGCGTGCATATTTTTGGTACGGGCCCACGGTGAATTGGGTTCATTGTACGTTTCGTAAAAACAGAGCGTCAACGGTATTTTAGTCTCAGGTGTTTGAAAACAAATGTGTGACGTTAGTTGGGTTTACTCTAACTTGATGTGAAAAGTAGTGAAATGGGTTCTTAAGATGTTTATAGGCTTACAATTACTCTTGGCCCAAATTTTTAGGGCTTTTTGTAAAGGTTTTGTAACAAATGACTTATTTTTTTTTCTTATTTTTATTTAGAAAAGATAAAAAAAATATATAAAATTAAACTTGTATTGTTTGAAATATTATTTTTTGCGATTACACTTCTTCACTACGAGTTACTCTTTTCCCCACTTTCCCCCTACTGTTGAAACGTTGTGTATTGAGTGACGGAACTCAACGCCGCACTTTTAATTGACTAACATTTTATAATAATGATTTATATCAATTTGAACCACATTTGCCACGTTGTTCGAACTCCGAACATAACCATAGATCCTGTAGCTCTAAACAAAAATAGTTGCTAACACGTCATCGGTCATTCGACCGAGGCTCATGACTAAATTTATCTCCAACGTTTGATGTTTACACTCTAATTACTTTATTTTTATTATTAATTAAAGGTGAATTTATATATACGAATTGTTAATATATACTCGTATTATATATTACCTACAAACATTTGTGTCATACTAGTTTATTGACTTGACTGACTTAATACGAATGACAGTATTAAATCACAAAAGCAACAAAATTTATTAGTATTTGAAAAGTTTTATAAAGTAAAAGAATATTTTATTTAGACAATTTCATTAAGTCCTAATAAAAAAAGTTACGCGTCAAAACAAAAATTAAATAGTGCTTACAATTAACCTTCATAGTTAGATCTACATTTCATATTACCAAAATGTTACTTTTTACGTTGAAACATTAATGATTTCGAGGTTATAGCTAATAATGTTGTCATTATGTATTAACTTACCATTCTATTTATTTCAGATTGTTTAATTTATCTTTATTTTTAAACCAATACCAAAAGAATATTTCAATTGGAATTAGTGTTCCTGAGCTTAGCGAGTTCAACATAACAAACTCTTTAGCTTCACAATATGTAAAAGTATCGATTTTGTTTGTTACTCGATATTTGCTTAAATTAAAAACAATGGTTTTTCGATACATCGATAACATTATCGATTACTCTATTGATATGTTACACACGTTTTTGTTAACGCGTGCCTTTATTCTCTTTTCATTTCGATACAAAAGTAGTTCAATAATACTAAAGTTGTTGTGATGATTGTTTCTAAGCATGAAGCGATCTCAAGGCCATCATTTCAAATCTTGTTATTTTTTGCACGGCCACTGACTAATTCGTTCTATTATATTCGATTGTGTTTCACAGGAAACAAATTGTTTTTTATATTTAACACTGTGATATCGTCAAGAAATCTGGTTTGCGTTTATTTATTACAATTAGTCACCCGCAACTTTTGTGTGCGTAATTTTTAAGACGTAGACCGGAAAATACCGTTTTTTTTTGTTTCATAAAGCAAGAGAAAAAATATAGTAAAATAAAAGAAAATAAACTACATATTAGGTATTATTATTATTTCTGGTACCCTTGCGTGTTTGAACTACTGTTTTTAATTATAACTAATTATCAAAGTCTAGACTGCATGATATTTGACTAACTTGTACGTCGACCTTTAGGCCTACAGTACCTATTTATAAAGTTTTTTTTTGTATGAATGTGAAGGTAGATTTCTAAAAACACTACAAATTTTGTAGATTTCATTAGAGAAACCTTAACGTAGAGACTTAAATGGGAAAACCTTATGATAGATTAGAAGAGATTAAGATTTTAGTTTATTCGGTTTTTTAGCTTCATGCTGTATTTCGCACATAGTAGGATAGTCAGAGGCAATCTTGTGTTAAAACACTTCGTTCCCATTAAAACACTTTCGTACCCCAGTTTCCGTTGAATTCTGAGGCAATGCTTGTTGAGTGGCTGAATGGCTCGCTTTGCCTCGAGTTCCTCTACTAAATACGTAGAGGCAGAAAACGGAGTGACTTCACACTAGGTTTCTCCCACTTAACCTGCTATATGCGAGATACAGCGTAAAGTAAAAAGCAAAGCATAAGAAAAATAAAATATTATTTTATAGTCACAAAATTCATGAATGCGAAGAGGAATTGAAATCTTTAAGTATTCTTTCGAGTCTCAAAACGCCACTTTGGATATTTGACACAGTGTTTGTCAAGTATTCAAGATGTATCGCTTTTGTTACAAGTTTTAAGTGTCCATAAGTATCTACTTGGTTGAGATTTAGCATGTAAAAGTATACGTATATTGGTAAAGTGCGAGTCGGATTGATTGTTCAATACATTTAGAATATCTTATTTATTTCTTCTGTGGTGATAAAAACAACGAAGTTTAATATGATACCTTATAAAGTATCATCATATCAGAAATATTATTATATTTTTTAAATACGCTTTGTTTAACTATAAAAATGAACAGTGTTACAGGTTACATTGAGTAGGTTTCCTGTATTTCTTTTTAGTTTGTTTATGTTGTTTATACTACTTACATAAATGCAAAATGATTTGTCTTTAGCCGTCACAATCGAAAGCAAAAAGTAAATTATCATTTAAGTAAGTTATTGCAACATTCCTCTAAAACAATTATTTCTTTCACAGCTTTTTGGCCTAGCCGTCATTGGCATAGGTGTGGCCGTGCTCCTGAACTGGGCGGTGATCAAGAATGAGCTCCAAGGTCACCTGACAGTGGCACCGTGGGTGTTTATCGTGATAGGCGCTATCATGTTCATCATCGCCTTCTTCGGATGCTGTGGAGCTATACGCGAAAGTCACTGCATGACTGTCACGGTTAGTGTTAAATTAGGTTGTAATAACAAAGAGTGAATCTAGGAAAGAGATTCTAACAAGCTAAAACCTGTCGTGGTGTCATTTCTTCGTTCTGACTCCACCACCTCACTTGATACGTAATACCTCCAGAAATTTAGGAAATGTGAAGTTAAATAAATATGGAGTGTCTTAACACTAGGTTCCCTCTGCCTACCCTGCTATGTATGGTATACAGCCTGAAGTTAAAAAAATAAGCTAAAAGAAAGATTTCAGAACAGTTGTTCAAGTGTTCTTTTATTTTTTTTGGATAACTCATGCATCTCGCGCTGCTCTGCGATATTGGTAGATAGAACAGACTGACTGACTAAAACTGAATAGAGATCGAACTCTCTACCATCATTTGTACACTTAAAATTATATGAATTTTAATTTCTTCCAAGTTTAGAAAACCTCCTATCAGCTATAATTAAATTAATGAGTATATACCAACTAAGAGTGAAATCATGATGTCATCCTAAACTGACGTGACTCTCTGTCTGTCTGTGAATTGACATTGCCTTTTGTTGCACTAATAATTTTAATACGTAACGTGATAAATAACGTCATATTTAAATAACAATATGAGTCATGGAAACATCAGTTTAAATGTAAACTAAAGCAATATTATTTTTACGATTTTACGTAATATAAAATTATATACAGAGGTACATTGAATATATTTGAAATTAAATTGAATGTATTGACATAATGTGGCTATCGTGACGCAGTGACGTTGTGTCTGACGGTAAACGCGATTGCTTTGGGTTTGATCCCCAATTCTCCATTCAGGATATGAATTACTTTCATTTCCTCGTTCTAGCAGGACTAATTACGGCGTTGACTCACGCCATTCAACACGTATTTTAAATAATTTTTACATAAAGTGTCTAGACACTAAGTGATATCTGTTTTTTTACCTGTCGTGCTCAATTAAAGCAGAATATGGTGTAGTGATTTGAGAGTAATCTATCAATTTCTCGTTAAGTAAAAAGAGCCATATATTTTAAATAACATAGTTTCGATTTACTTAAATATTTAGGAATACTATGCAAGTGCGTGTATATTTTTAAAACAAGTTAGCAATCGACACTCATGGAATCCAATTGTTTGTTGAACAAAGCCGCTCTCTACAAAGAAAGCTGCTTTCGTTCCACTAACTCCTTTACCGAGTGCAAATGTCTATTTTACTTACAGCACGGTCGACAAGTCGTGGCCGCCCTCAAGTTAACTGTAACTTGTTTTTTTATTCCTTTTTCTTTCTCAGAACATAACCTTCCTTCAGGGCGGCCACGACTCGTTAATCGTACTGTACTTGTGTAGTTTTTAACACATTTTTAAAGATAACTGTAGGTTCTGTTGACAGGACGCGTGATAACACTTTTTATCTATGTTAATTGCTTTGTTTTATTTTACTTTTTATGAGAATAGATACGACTTTGAAGTGTGAGTTAATATTAAGTGAGAATAATATTGAGAGGTTCGGTAGTTTGTTATTAAATTCTGTAGAAATCGAGTACAATTAATAAGTAAATTATAATTTTTAATTTTCCCTTTCACAATTATACGGTATATTAAAAATAATAAAAATTGTTATAATATTTATTAATATAACGCATCGTTTTAGTATTGTGTATACTATACATATAATATTTAATGTGAAATTACTAAATTTCTTCAATATTTTCTCTTTCAGTACGCGATCTTCCTCCTCGTGATAATCATAGTGCAAGTGGTACTCGCGGTACTCATGTTCACATACGCCGACAACATCAAAGACGCTCTGGTCACCTCCGTGAACAAGCTGTTTGACAAGCGCAGTGTGGACCCAGCGGCGGCTACCGTCTTCAGCAATATTGAACAACAGGTATGGAGGAAACTGTCAGATATATGAAGTAACCGGAAATAATTTTATATCCGAAACCGAAAGGGATAGATAGTATTATTTCTATATTCTTATCCGTATGCAGACCAGAAATGTTATATCCTAAATATCCCTGATGCGAACGATTACAGGTTTATATCTATTTAAATTAATCTATGCAGGGAATCTAAGGTAGCAAACTACCTCCTACCACTAAATATATTTTTTTAAAAGTTACTGTTGGGTTTCTCCTCAGTAGAAATGCCTTCGGAGATGATGGTAGCATTATGTTCATTCAATTCTCAACTTCTCAAAACTATATTCTATTAAAGAATATTTTGGGTTTTTTTTGCCTCGTTACCAGAATGCGGAAATGAAAATATTATAAATATTATTATTTCCTTAAGTGGAATCGAACCCACAACTTTTCGCATTTGCAGTCATTTATAGGTTGTAAATGCTAATATGAAATATATACATATTCACTATACTTTATAGTAAAATTATAAAAAAGAAATCAATAACACACATTCAAATATTTCGCGCTAATTCTCTGCAAACATAAATTTCAAATTCTGTCAAGGTGATATGAGTATGACTAGCCGTTGTAAACTTTTAAATGTAAATTACTGTAATAAGTCCATGGTTTTAAATAATTTAAGGTCATTCGTACCAATTCAGTTCGAAATAAAGATAATAAAAATATACTTACACGAGTTGTCATATAAAAGAAACTAAAATACTTAAAAACTTAAAATTTTAGTAAGGTTTTTTCTACTTCTCAATAAATAGGTCAAAATAGGGGCCGTAAAAATAGTCTTTTAAAAAGTACGTTTTAATTTTTTAATTTTATTGTACTTTATTCTTTATGCAAATATCTGTATTGAGGCATACGACTAAGTGTCGATTTGGGTAATGTTTACTATTTCCATATTATATCGAAATTTCCGGTTCTTCTGACCTAGGCAGTGTATTTATTTTTTGCATTAACACATTGACTTTTTGTGCAACTCTCTATTTAGTATCTTATTAAGAGCAAAATAACATTTTCTTTACGTTATAATAGCAAAAATATTATTATTCTTTCTCTATTATTTCACCATAAAAGATAGTCAAGCTATAATTGCCGAACAAAGAGCTCGTTAACTGATATTCAGCTTCAAATCCTGTTACATTGGCATTTTTACGTCAATACCAAATTCTGACTGTAAACGCGACTGTTGTGATTATATATAAATTATTTAGATGACCCCGCTGTGGTAGATAAAGCGCGGCGTTGAGTTCCACCGATCAACATGCAAGTTTCGAAAATTAGGGGAAAAGTGAGGAGACGGTGTCTTAACACAAAACTCCGTCTTGACAATTTATTTCTTATTTGGAAATAATTAAACTTACTGATTTAATTACGTTTTATATAAATAGTAAAACATATTTTTTTTTAATTTCCAGCTCGAATGCTGTGGTAAATACAGCGCAACGGACTACTCAGTGATCCTCCCCAAGTCCTGCTGCTCGAGACTCAGCGCTGTCGGCAAGTTCCTTGGCGACCAGTGCACTTTGGCCGATGCTAATATAGTCGGTTGCAGTGTCAGAGTTGGTAATTTATACGAAACTTGGAATAAAACTATTGCTGGTGTCGCCATTGGAGTTGCTTGTGTTGAGGTGAGATAACATTTTTTTAACATAGCGCGACTCGTACTTAGAGTCCTAGCGGGACTCTAAGTACGAGTCGCGCTATGTTCAAATTTCGTTCGTCGTTCAAATTTTTATATGTTTTCTAAATAAGTTTGTTTATATATAAGTAGTAAATAAGTTTGTATATATGTTTTATTTATTAATATAGTATACTAGGTAAAATTGTAAAATACAATAATATTTAGTACCTACTGGTACCAAAAATGGTAAATATACATGTCATTTTGTTGTACTACATGTACACAACTTTCTTTATTTCCATTCGACTATAGGAACAAAGTCACAGATAAAAAGTAGTCAATAATACATACATATACAGTGAAACCTGGTTAATTGGGTTCTCATAGGACCAAGGATTTTGTAATTTTTAAACAGGTTTTCATTTATAAAATTTTCAAATTAGACAACTTTAAATTTCTAGTTGTCTCATTTACAGAGGCTTTCGCTGACATATATTATACATAAATTTGTTTGTAAACTAACATATCGAATTCTGTCTCATCCAGATAAGGTGTCTCACTTTTACAATGAATTACAATACTGAGCCCCAAATGTAGATGTAAAAATCGAAACATCTTACAGCTAAAATCTCATACAACCAGGTTCCAAATGAATCCTTAATAATAGAAATTTCTCACTTATACAGGTCCCATTTGACCAGGTATTCCTACTATATGTTATTCATTCACATATTTTTTCTATTTCCCAGTCAAGGAATACTCGTGTTATAATAAAAAAAAAAGATTTTTAATATATTTGTGTTTGTTTTTCCAGGTGGTTGGAGCTCTGTTCGCGCTGTGCCTCGCCAACTCCATAAGGAACATGGACAGAAGGTCACGCTACTAATATTTTGTACATTAGAACTGGTACCGACACAATTTTTTGGTTCTTTTTTGGCTATATAACGAGCAAAGTCACTGCATGGCGGCGGTTTTTTTTTATACATACATACACTTCATTTGTTTTACATATAAAAAAAAAACACAAAAAATTGGGTGAAAAGAGTGTTTTTCAAATTGCATGCTGGTTTGTTTTTTTTTGTTAATGGCAGTGGCGTCGATGTTGTCAAGTAATAATGTTTTTTATGATATTTTTGTTTATTTACCCATAATGGTAATGTCGAATGTTTTAGGTTTGATTGCCATCTATAACGGAAAGACATTATAGAATTGAAACTAATAATACTAATAAGTATTATTAATTTCAATTTGAATAATTTAAAAGTTAATTAATTAAGAAGTTCATTAATTTGTTATTACAATTACTAAATTATTACTTGGAAACATTGATATGTGGCTTTCGGACTTTTGTATCAAATATATTTTTGATGTGTATATTTTATATTTACTTATTTATTTTATATGAATGTACACTTGAGTTTTTTATTAATATGTGACTAACATTGTTTTTTTACAATATTCAATTAGTTTCATCTAATTTTACTCGTAATACAGAAATATCTGTTCAATAAATACAGAAAAACTTTAAATTTTTTAATATAACAAAAATAAAAATAATAAGTTTATTGAAAAGGATAGCAATATAGTGCTATGTCATTCTGTTTTGAATATCTTTAGAAACTTTTTTTTGAGTTTTCTAAATAAATAAGTATATATATCGAATTATTTAATACAATTTAAATATTATAACAAAAAGGATTTGATTATTAGATCTAATAAGTTTGTATAATCTCAATAAAATTATATGCTTTGAGCTTTACTAACAATATTCATGCGCAAATAACATTTATAATAATATTTCCCTAAAATAAATCAATGCCACACTTTGGATACCAGCAAAGCAAAAAAATGGAAATATTAATTTAAATAAATATTTCATTTCTTCGAGTGGGATCGAACCTAACTAACTACTAACAAACAGTCACACCTTTTGATTATATGATTCTCATAATTGTTTTAAAACTTAAAAAAGTAAATATTGTTACGTTATTTTTTTATAGATTTTGTGTTAAATTACATAAGTAGAGATATTAAAAAATATAGTTAATTTTAACATCCGTAACAGTTCATTTTATAAAATCTTTACTATAGTATATTCTACAATTATTTACTGTTGTATACTATAATATATACTTTATATATCACTCATGGGTACTAATTTTGGTTTCAGATTATTATATAAAAAAATCTGTCTTATCCATTTTTCGCTCATATAGATAGAAATTGCTTTTAAATATGTTTAAAATCTTAAAATATACTTTTAAGAAAATTTTGAGAGTAAAAAATAATATTTTAAATTTCTCTAATATTATGTATAGCCTATTTGGGGAATTATTGATATAATATGACATACAAATTAGTTGTTTACTTGACATCCAGACACACTATACTTTTTACTGTCATAGTAAATATTTGAGAAATTTTGAGATATATAGACTATAGGTACATATTCTTATGATATACTTATAATATAACCTTTGATCGATTTTATAATATAAAGGAATATTTTACTAAATAACCTTCGAAATAGTAGAAACGTTTAATTTTGCAGAAGAAATAATCGCTTTAGGTATCGTAAGATCAAAAATAATCTGAAAATTATATATATAATTTATTTAAATGCAACATCGATGATTACTTAAAAGAAATCTCGAATACTTAGATTTTTAAAGGTACAAATACTAACGTGCCAAATAAAGTTTAATTATAACAGTTGCTATATAAATTTGTACCAACGTTACATTAATTTAATTTTTCAATATATTGAAAATAAAGTGTAATTGTATTTAATATTGTTCTTTTATTCCCAAAACTAACAATAACAACATTGCTTGTTCATACAGCTTTTTTAAATGGTAAGTTTTTTTTAAATTTTGCATGGATTTATAATATAGAGTCAGATTTAGGGTATGTTTTCTTTATTTTATGTATTAATAATAAAAAAATGGACATATTTACCATATTTCACTTGCACACTTAAATTTGGCTCTAGTAATTTAATTTTATTTAATAATAATTATTATTATGTATATATTTTAAAAGGAAATTGATCTGTAACCCAAAAAAATATTGGAAATAAATGAGGATTTACTAATTAATTGGAATTAAAATATGTTTTTTTGTAAATAACATTGGTACCAGTAGGAAATGCCAAAAAAGTAAAATAAAGTATAATTTTAAGATTAAAATCTTAGTGGACATCAGTTACTGAGCTACATAAGTATCAATTTTACTTTTAGTTTTTTTTTTAGTTTTTTTTTAGATATTTCTGTTTGTGGCGAAGATAAAAAGAACCTAATAATATGTAGCTCTATAATTTTCAAATCAAATATAATTATTAAGTATTTGGCGGAATCAAACGCCGCGTTTTCTCTAACCGAATATTAAAATCACCTATATTATTATTATTTAAACTATAATAGAAAAAAAAATGTAAACTATTTCATAATAATTAAAATTATTATCTTTAATATTCCAGGTACGCTTGAAACGATTAATCGACATTAACATTTCGACTAAGAACAATATATCGACATCATTATGTACTACAAAATAAGTTTTACAATTAGTTTAATGAACCTGCTACCCACCTCAGTTCTGAGTTCCGTTCTGTTGAAATAAAATACACACAATTAAAGGTAGAGACAGTTATATGGTACCTGATGAAGAATTAGTGCAAGTAATTTAATTGGAAAAAATGTTTATTTTCTTTATAAATATTATTTTGATTGAAAGAAAATATTTAGCATTGTTTAATATAATTAAGAATTTCAGATAATTTTTAACGAATATTTCATCATTTATTCAGTCTTTCTCCTAATACATGGTTAAATTATTTGCACTGACAACTTGACATGCTATATTTTTATTATTATACATTTGTAATATTCTTTATAGTGTTATTTAAACACACATAAACTTATTAGGCCTCGACTTTTATTTAAATTAAAATTTTATGAAAAAAAAAACAAATGATAAAAACAAGAATTAATTTTACAATTTACAATTTTTAACAAATTGTAACTTTTTCTATAGAGAAAATTTTTGAGCTGAATAATTACGATATTTGTCTCTACTTATATAAAATTTAAAGAAAAGTTATAAGTTGTTTAAGAAGTCTCTACCTATATAAAAATACTTTACCTTCAACGGTAGTTATCGTTTTATTACTGACGGCGTTGGAGTAACGCGTTTAAATTTTAATTTTTAATTTAATATACATTTTGTTAAACGTCATTTTGTTTATTAAATATAGTTGTTAAGTTAGTTAAGCTGTTTGTAATAATGAATGTTGAGTATTGCTGAGCTTTTTAAAAACGAGTTTTCATACAAAATTTAATAGTTTATCTATCTTTAAGTCAGTTTCCATATAATATGTTCAAATATTTACATCACATTTTCATAAAAGACAGTATTAGAATTGCATTGGTCAAAAGTAGTTGTCAATGTTCTAACGATAAAGAACTCGGCAATATACAATATTTTTTACAATTCTATTGAAATTATTGAAAATAAAAAAACAAAGTATTTTCTTAATCTTGTAATTTGTACGTCCAATGTTTATATAATATTATATAATATAAAAGTGTTAAAATTTTATAATCTCAATGTATATAGCTATAAATATCGCACTAATGCCATGAGTCCATAAAAAAAGCATTTTCCGGGAAATACCTACATTTTTTTCTTAAAAACATTAATATATTCTACTTTCCCCTATTGACACCTTACTTTTCCTTTTGAAAGTTTTATTGAAGAAAAATATTTAACTGACTTTAAAATCCAGAAGTAAGACCTTTTTTCTGTTATATACTTTATAAAATACAGACAACAAGAAAAGTATATAAGTATTATGACACTCATAGTGCGATATGTTGGGAGCAAATGTCTATTGAATCTCTTGTGCATTACCGATACTGCTTTTGTGGATGATTTACATTGTATGATTAAATAAATCTTAATCGAACAAATTTTGTTTTATTTTCCTTAGAATATAATTTTGCTCACTTTGCGAACTTTCACTTAATGATATAAATCTAATATAATCAAAACCATAATATACCTACATGTTGAACTTTGTATTGAAAATTGTATGAACAATGGTTATGTTATGCTTATGCACTAGTGGAATGTAAGAGAAGATTTCAAATAAATTAGTTTATATTCAATCTCAAAAAAATTGCCAGTCGTGGCGCAGCGGCGGTTGTGGGTTCGATCCCCACTCGAGGAGATGAAATATTTACTTAAATTTATATTTCCATTTTCTTCGCTCTGGTGTCGAGGTTAAGCGCGGCGTTGAGTTCTGCCACCCAACACGCAATGCCTCCAGAATTCGGCAGAAAGTGGGGAACGGAGTGTCTTAACACTAGGTTCCCTCTGCCTACCCTGCTGTGTGCGGGATACAGCGTGAAGCTGAAACCAATCTCAAATTAGATCAATTCAATCGATCAAGGCTTTTGCCCTGGTGCGCCAGAGTGAAGAAATGAAAATATTAATAAATAATAATTTATGTGGAGATCGAGATCACAACCGTCGCGTTACAGTCACACCCTTGTGTACGCGACGGCGGCACGACGGCCTCGACAGATATTTTTTTTTAAATAAACGCAAATGGTTTAAAAAATATTTCACGTACTTATCATTTGTACTGAAGTTATTCTTTAATGTAATAATATAATACAGCTTCACGTGTATTCCGCATGTAGCAGGGTAGGCAAATGGAGAGTAGTGTTAAGTCAAGCTGCTCCCCACATTCCGCCAAATTATGGAGGTATTGTTTGTTAAGTGGCGAAACTCAACACTGCAGTTTGCCTCGACACCAGAGCGGAATAAAAATATTAAATATTTCACTTCCTCGAGTTGGAATTGAACCCACAACCTGTGCGTTTACAGTCACACGCTTGTTCCCTGTGCTACGACTAATTATCATCACATTACTAAGCTACTACATTGAGCTTCACGTTTTAACCTTAGTGGGGTAGTCAAAGAGAACGGAGCGCCAAACGCTAGGGTCTCTACTCTTTCGCCTCGTCCACTTTCATCAACCTCTTCATACATATCCTCCGGGGGGTCCGCATGTTTTTACGTGACCTTCCTCCAGTATCTTTGATATTGTGTTCTAGAAGGTCAACCGAGGTCTCCCCTTGCCTCTTTTACCACTCGCTTCCACTTCACTTTTCAATCAGAAATTTTTGCCATTTTTTCATCAGTCATTCGTTCGACGTGCCCAAACCAGCTGAGCACGTTCTTCTTCATTCTCACCGTGACATCCTTGCTAGCACCTGTCAATCTGTGTATCTCTTCATTGAGGATTCGATCAGCTAAGCTGACTCCGCATATCCTACGAAGAGATCGCATTTTCACGGCATTCATTTTTCTTTCATTCTTCTTCTGTAATAGCCACGTTTCGCTGCCAACACTGCATCGTGTATGGCCAAATGTGCAGCTGTGCTGACGTTTCGCCGTCTTATCAATGCAGTCAAGGCACCGTTAACCCTGTTACCGGCAGCAATACGCCTTTCCTCATCCATCTCGTATCTTCCGTCTCTACTGAACATACTTCCCAAGTATACCACTTCATTCACTTGTTCTAATATCTTGCTATTTACACTGATATTGCATTCCGTCTGTCATCTCGTTCAAAAACCAGAACCTTTGTCTTCATTCAGGCTTAGACCATTATTTTTACGCCCTTCGTTCAGAGTGGTGACCAATGCCCGTAACTCGCTAATAATGCTATGAGCACTCCATCATCTGTGTATTCACTCCCATCCCTTTGTTTAATAATATTTTTATGTTTGTTATAAAGCTCTTGGTATCACAATCAAAAAAATATTTTATTTTATAAGTTGAAAATGATGACAAGGAGAGAGACGAACGGCGCCGGTGGGAAAGGAATGTCTACCTTTTCAAATTTATTATTCTTATATTGATTAATTAAGTTGTAGGTCAGGCCAGTTGTGGTGCAGGGGCACAAAGTGTGACTGTAAACGCGACTGGTTGTGGGTTCGATCCCCACTTGAGGAAATGAAATATTTATTTAAATGTATATTTCCATTTTTTTCGCTTTCGTGTCGAGGCAGAGCGCGGCAGAAAATAGGGAACGGAGTGTCTTGGCACTAAGTTCCCTCTGCCTACCCTGTTGTGTGCAGGATACAGCGTGAAGATGATTTTTATATTTTTTTATAAAATTAAATTAAAAAAATAATTTTTTTTATTATTATTATTAAGTCGTAGGTTAAGTAACATTAAGTTAGGTTTAGACAGATTTATGGTTTCTTTTACTATCGCAGACAATTGTATATATTGGTTAGATGAGATTTAATTTGTATTTTATAACAATTAAAATTAGTTTATACGAAAATAGTATTTTCTTAACCCTTCAACTGCAGTCCTCGTGACTTACTAATATATAGTAATAAATGCTTATGTTGATCTATATTACTTATTTTCTATGATGGCAACATTATCCTTGACATAAATGTCACAGTAGCAAAATTGGTGATCAATTTATCATCTGTCAGGTGTCAAAGCGAAATATGTAGACGTCTGCCCAATCACGTATTATTGTAATCGCGAGCTAACTTTCGAATTTTACATTTCGTAATTTTATCATAAATTTTCAGTACTCGATGTGATGAGTCGTGTTATATGTGATTAGAAGTAATACTTTTTTTTCATATGACTTTTATTTACAAAAACAGAAATATGACTGTGAAACTTTCTAAAATGGCATACAAAAATTGTTGTGTTGTGTTTATAATTTTTGCTCTCGCGATAGTTCAAGCAGTGAGTGACGACACGGAACTATTCGAAACTGCGCCTTGCGATAGTAATGCATGTTTTGATGCACTTCATGGAGCTCTCGGTGACTGCTCCTGTAATGTTGATACGATCGACTATTTTAATAATGTCAAAATATTTCCCCGTATCCAGAGCTTGGTGAGCAAAGATTATTTTCGGTTTTACAAGGTTAATTTAAAAAAGGAATGTCCCTTTTGGGCTGACGACAGCCGGTGTGCGATGAAATATTGTCATATTAAAACCTGCTCCAAAGAAAGTGTGCCTGGCTATGAAAATGGGTACAATAATGAATTTGATGAAGAAAGACCAGCTGTGAAATACTCCAAAGAGGCCCAAAGCGATTGCAATTCTGATACTGACCATGACCCTGAACTCAGTTATTTAAACATGACACTAAGTGCTGCAAGCCAATATGAAATAGCCAAGTGGAAAGCATATGATGATTCAATAGGAAATTTCTGCGAATGTGACGATAAAGATGCAGATGCTGAATATGTTGATTTGTCACTTAATCCAGAGAGATATACTGGCTATAAAGGACCCTCAGCACACAGAATTTGGAGGAGCATTTACCAGGAAAATTGCTTCCGTCCAAAGGCAAATCCATATGAATCATTTCCATTCGTACTGAGCTCAGATTTAGGCAACATGTGTCTTGAAAAAAGAGTATTTTATAGAGCTGTGTCAGGAGTACATTCCAGTATTAACATACATTTATGTTCTAAATATTTGGTGTCAGAGAAAAAGCTAGGTTTCGCTGCATCCCCAGAAGGTGAATGGGGACCTAACTTGGCTGAATTCCAGCAGCGTTTTGATCCATCGCAGACATTTGGGGAAGGTCCAAATTGGCTTAAGAACTTATATTTTGTTTATTTGCTAGAAATGAGAGCTCTAGCTAAGGCTGGTCCATATTTGGAGCGTGAAGACTATTTTACTGGCAATCCTGTTGAAGATGAAGAAACTCGCGATGCAATTCGTAATATGCTCAGTGTCATATATTCATTTCCTGACCACTTTAACGAGTCCTCAATGTTTACTGGTGGTAGCCAAGCTGCCAAATTGAAACAAGAATTCAGAGATCATTTCTGGAATATTTCTAGAATAATGGATTGTGTGGGCTGCGATAAATGTAAACTATGGGGGAAATTACAAACACAAGGTTTAGGTACAGCACTTAAAATTTTATTTTCTGGTCAATGGGATAGTTTTGAGAAGGACCCTTATCAGGGTAAACTGTTGTTACAACACAAATCTCATAAACGTCTTCAAAGAACTGAAATTGTGGCACTTTTTAATGCATTCGCAAGATTGTCTAATAGTATTAGGGAATTGGAAAACTTCAGAAATATGCTGAGGTAAGATTTTATTGGTTTTTTTTATAGTTTTTTTTTATTATCAAGCAATTTTTGAAGTTATTTGCATATATATAAATGATTTATTGTTTTAAAATAAAATGTGCATTTTATTTCTTATGGACATTTTAGTACTATTGCATGGTTATGTGTGAATTGCTATTGCATATTTTTGAATGTGATTTAAATAAGGAACATATTGAATATTTATTTATAATATTTTAAGGTGGTATAAAACAGTATTAGTTATTATTTAAATCACATTAAAATTGCATGTTTGTCATTCATTAACAATAATCAACTAACATTTCTGTACATGACATTGCTTTCACCTGCACTTGATGAATTAAACTTGTCAAATTAAGCGTAATTAATTAGCGTTTATTTAAAAACTAGAAATGAACAATAATGAAAAGTAAAATAGTAGTGTAAATAAAGATATTTATTTGATAAACTTATTTTAACACTTGTACAAATGAACATAATATTATAAAGTAAATGAAATATCAGTTAAATAAATTATTTTTTTCAATATTTATTAATTTTATATAATGGAAGTTAAATTTAATTGCATATATTTAATTTACTGATGGTGTTTAAATCGTTATATTAAGTTATATCGTCACGGCATTTTGCATGATGGCTGATTACATGAAGTGGTAGTACAGTACAGTTTCTAGTCTTATCATAAGGCATATATTAAAAATATGCATACATCATATCAGACAAAGTTCTATTAAGTCTTACTACAAACGTACAGTACGGTCGACGAGCCGTGGCCGCCCAAAGTTTCGATTACTTTCTTCACGAGTGCACAATGTCAGAAATCCCAACTTCAGAACGGCCAAGACTCGAAATTCCAAAATAAATATAATTTAAATATGAAAATTGCAAATTATTTTGCCAAATTACTTTTTAATCGTCTCATTTTATCCCATATAGATACACTTTATAATTAATTTATTTTATGTCTATTTATTTTGATCAGAGAGTTATGTCAAGTTGTGTATCATCTTTAAAGAATTAAACAACTAGGGAGATGAAAATTTAATTTATTTTTATTCCGCTGCTCTTCACGCTCTCCGCGACTTCTCCGCGAGTTCCGCCATTTAACGAGCAATTGTCGAAAATTCGACGGAAAAGTCGGAACAGAGTTCTTTCTATTTTAGATCTGGGTCGATATTGACCTTTTTGGTAATTCCTGAGGTTATCAGTTGTTTACTAAAAACGTTCGATAGTAATATTCATATTTTCCTGTATTTTTTTTAAGGACGTGGTGTAGTATGTTATTATCGGACAAAGCGCGGCGTTGTGTTCCGCGATTCAACACGCAATTATAAAAAAAAAGAAAAAGCGGAAATCAATGTCTTAACACTAAGTTCTTTCTACCTACCTTGCTATGCGGTTTTGCCCGCGCTTCTGCATTTTTTTAAGTTAAATGGAAAAACATTTATACATACTAGGTATATGTTTTTTGTGACTACAAAATAAAACAGTTTAAACGGATTTACCCGATAACTCCATTAATTAACGTATAAAATTTTTAACATACCGGGACTCGAATTCGCGCCTCTTATAAATCAAGTTGACCACTTAGCTAAACCATACTACATACTACAACCAAGTATTATGTTATCATCTAAATGATATATCTAATATTTTTCTATTCTTAGTGTTGTAGAACACAAAAAATCATTTAAAATATCTATTTTCATATTAAACGTACTTGCTAATCCTATTCTATTGCTTTTATTACAATGATATTTTATAAAAAACTGTATAGAAATAGAATCGAAATAGAATGTAGAATCAGAAATAAATAGTATTGAAATAGAATGTAGAATCGTATACAAATAAGTAGCAGCTTTCAGTTTACTCGGATTTCAATACGTTATAAAAGTATAAATAATTACTTATTTCTTTGGCTTCAGCCACCATTGCGATTAAAGAAAGGCTACATTTTTTTATTGTGAATATATAGCCTTTAAGCCATTTAAGACGTATTAATTAAACAACGTGTTTATACAATTATACACTATTACGCTACCTAGCATTTTGACAAACTACACTGGGGCTGTGAAAATAACGTCCAAGAGGCGCGGGTTCAAACCCCGCTACGTCAAAACTTTATACGTTTTCTAAAAAGTATTTTTTTCCTAATTACGGAATAACACTTTAAAAATCTAAATAAAATATGTGAAAATTCTAATGAAATTGTGTATAAAATTGATATGTCAAACCCTTTCTTATAATAGTCTCTTTTCTTATATGCAAAATATTAAGTAAGAAATGCTTGGAAGAGAATGCGTATTTTTTAGAAAGTAAAAGTACGTATTATGTAATTTTAACATTAGTATATCGCTGTCTGCGTATAATTCGTTAGCACCTTGTTAGACGGTAGGTGGCAAAGTTTAGAATATCATAGAATAATCTTTAATATACATATATGAAAAACAATATTAGACTATATATAAAGAATTCGTAAAATATATTTGTTACAAATCATTTCTTTGAAAAAAAGAATGAGCCGCGTGCCGGACTGTTGATTGTAGTCGAATGTTATTCTTCTGTATTGTCATTTCTGTCTTCACTATAGTGCACTGTTCATTTGTTAATGTCAATATTCGATCTATCCTTTAATTCCATAACTATAAGGATCAAAAATAGGGATACCCTATAAGGGTACCCTACTACGGTAAAATTTTCATTTCAACTCTTAATAAAATTTATTAATGAAAATTGTTTTAAATAATATTTTTCTCGTTGATATATTTTTTTTATTTTAAAGAATTCAATCTCTCTCTCTCAATTATCAGTTCTCGTATTTCTTATTTCTATGTATGTAATAAATAGGTACTGTAGATTTGTATTTGTTTGGGAGAAAGTAGGTCCTGAGTATGATTAATATATGATTTAACGCTGCGAAATTATGAGTGTACATATGAGCAAGACTGGCTTGTGGACAATAGTCCATAGTAATGCGTATGTAATAACGTTTTAAAATTTAGGAACCATACAATTATTCAGTCCTTGATTTGATTTCCAATTTAATCTTTTTTACTCTGTATGTTAATATTAATATGAAAATAATAAAAAAATACGTCAACTAAATAAAATTATAATATGAGGCCGGTCGTGGCGCAGCGGCACGAGGTGTAACTGCAAAACCGACTGGTTGTGGGTTCGATCCCCACTCGAGGAGATGAAATATTTACTTAAATTTATATTTCCATTTCTTCGCTCTGGTGTCAAGGTTAAGCGCGGCGTTGAGTTCTGCCACTCAACACGCAAAGCCTCCAGAATTCGGCAGAAAGTGGGGAACGGAGTGTCTTAACACTAGGTTCCCTCTGCCTACCCTGCTGTTTGCGGGATAGCAGCGTGAAGCTAATTTAATTTTTTTTTAATAAAAAAATACTATAAACTCGGTGGGAACCTTTTTTTTCTATACATAATTTTTAATTACAATCACGCCAAAAAATATTTTAATATATTTAAAATCTACATAGTCAATATTCGAAATATGAAAGTATGACGTTAATTTTATTTGAAAAACCTGACGTTTGCATATCAACGTCGGCAGTAAAAATCTAATAGGTAGTTAAAAATAATCAATTAATCTTTTATTTCTCAAGTAAACGAGGCACGGGACCGTTAAATGTATCTCGAGCGTTTCCGTAAGAAATAAATAGGCGGAATTGTTATCTATCTTGATAACTATTGCATTTCATATGCTATTTCAAACATAAAAGGCTGTTAACGCGACATGTTGTAGATTCGATTTCCATTTGAGGAAATTATATATTTAATGTTTAGTTTTGACTAGCCTCGCTCTGGTAACGAGACGAGTCTCGACATGCATGCGAATGGCGCGGAACTCGAAGCTCGGCTTTGAGTTCCGCGCCATTCGCATGCATCCAGAATTCGGCGGAAAGTGGGAAACGGAAGCGTTTTAATAGGAATCAAGTGTCTCAACACTTAACAGTAGTATCCTTGCTACGTGCGGGATACAGCGTGACGCTAATCATAAATACTTTCGCACAATTATAAGTGTGAGTTCTAATTCCAGCTTCGTACACAAAAAAATAATATTTTTAATATTAGATAATATTTTTTATGGCAGCGCCTAACATTGTTAAGGAATTGTAAGTAAGGTAGTTTGGGTAAAAATATTTTAGGATTTTACTGGGTTCGAACCCACCGCAGTGCGTCCTATATTCTTCGTGCTATTAAATTCATTCAGCCAGTGTCAATTAAATAAAATTATATAGGAAAATATCACAATCTATAGGAATTACAGTTTATTTCGAGATTTTATTTTCTGCTTTTAAAAGAGTAATACTTGCTACCTGTTATTATGTAGTTTGTTTTCTCGATCATTAACTAGTAAATCGTTCAAGGCTAGTTCGTGCCACGAGGGATCGTTGCATAGATAGCTATTATTTAAATGACTATAGGATGCACTCAACTAATCTAGATATGGAACGTGAAAATGTTTAAAATTCTTTCTTTGCTGTGCGCGTTGGTTTAATACTATTAAAAAATATATAATATTTCAATTAGAAATCTTATGAATTATTTCATATTTCTATTTCTCTAGTAACAAGACGAGACGCTGCGCTGAGTTTCACGCCTTTGTCTCGAATATTCGGCAGAAAGTTGGGAACGGAGTGCCTTACACGAGGTTCTCTCTATCCTACAGGCTGAAAAAAAAAATATTTTTTGTAAACAGCTTACACAGATTCTCTGATTTCTTTGATCATTTAATGGTTTTTTTTTGTTATAGTATTTGTATATGGTTATATATGGGGATGCTCTCTGTTTAAGAAGAACGAAACAACGATTTTTCTGTGAGATAAAAATGCATCGGAAAATATGATATATTTACGTATCTTTTCCTGTTTCATTAAATAAATAAATAAATTGTTTCATTGTTTACAGCGTAAAATACTGATTATGCTAATTATATGCTTGATTTTCAAAGGTTGATATGTATACAAGATGTAGTGTCGAAATGTATTTAGACTATTGTGTTATGTAGATACGTGACGCAGTCTTTGTACTTCCTTTGTTTACGAAAATTTAGCACGGTTATAGTTTATTTAGATAGAGAAGGTGTGTAGAATATTTTTTAGAAATAATTTATCAAAACATTAAAATAATTCATTAAATAAATATATACACACTACTTTGTATAACAAAATAAACTTTTGTATAAGGTGACAAACAAGCTATTATAGTAACGCGTTTTAGGTCTGCAACGCACTTGTAGCTCCTCTGGTGCTGCACGGAGCCTTGGGCGGCGGTGATCACTTACCATCAGGTGAGTGATCACCGCCGCGTCGTACCGTACTCTCGTTTGCCTTGTCTTTTCCATAAAAAAACGCGTTTTATATGCGTCATTTCACCCTTATCATTTATTAGTTGTATGTTAGGATCCTCTGGAATTGGAATTTTTTTGTTTCTGTCACACAGCAAATTATTAAGAAAACGTTTTTGTCGCTGTTTGTCGATATTTTCTTCATCTACATATTGGAAAGATGATTGATGAAATTGTACGGCAAAAAAGAGATATGCAAATAGCTGTTATAATGTAGGCTTTCGATTAAATTGAAGTAGAAAATGATTCATCGAATTCAGCATCTCAGAATGCGGATACATTATTTATGCTTCACGAGAATTTAAAATTTATAAGAAAAATAATTTGTTTCTAAAAGCATGTTATCTACTGTGTATTCTTCTATACCTTTTTGTAAAAAAAAATAATCTGTATTCGACATTCGTTTATATTTCATATGGTGCAATGTTGTTATGACCAAATTTTGCGTCAGTATTTGATGTTTTATAGATAAATTAAAGATGACTAAATGATGAGAAGAAAAAATTTAATATATTTTTTTCTTCTTTACATTGTGTCCGTTGTAACGCATATAACAGGGTAGGCAGAGGAAACCAAGTGCTAAGCCATTCAGTTCTCCACTTTTCACTTAATTTTCGAGATATTAATTTCGAATTTAACGCCGCACTTTTTTTGTTACCAAAGCAAGGAGTAAAAATAATTCACTCCCACAAGTGGGATCGAACCCACAACCGTCGTGTTTATAGCCAGACCTTTGTACCATTGTTCGACGACGGCGAAATTAAATATCTAAAAAATATTATTATAATATTGTAATCCTTTAAAGGCAGTTCTAGATTAACAACCTCCTACGCTGCTTGTCTCAAGTAGGATGCGCTGATTCACGGCGACGGTGGCCGCCAAACACTTTGTCTTGTCTACTTACGTGGACTTTGGTGATTGGGTGACGTCATTACAAATAAATAAACCACAAATAATGTGATATTATGTCAATTAAATAATTATATTGACAATTGTTATCAAGAACATAATATTAACGTTTGTGTAGAATATCATGTTAGGCGTCTCGACAGTCACGCATTTAGCGATCTTTGTTGTTATTGTTGTCTTCTAAGGTTTCTTCTGTTCTTTTTGGTTCATACCTGTATATATGTTGTGGCCTATCTGTAAATAAGTAATTTCAGTAGATAGAGAGAATATGTCAGTGATAGCGTACAGAAGAAAAATGAACAAAATACATCTATGTTTTTTTTCTTGCCATGATCTTTATTATATGATATTCTATCATGAAGGTTGGTTAAAAAAATACAACAACAAAAACAACAAATATTTCCATATGAAATATAAATATAACCGACTTTAGAGCAAATCATTAGATTAAATCTCTAACATTTTATTTTCTGAAATAAAATGTTAGAGATTTAATCTAATGATTTTGTTTCTGGTAACGGCAATTTGACCTGTCCAACTCCAAGATGTTTGTCTAGTAGTAGGCGTTGTTCTACTGCCATGTTAGGTTGACCTAGACAGGTTCTTGACGATTCGACGAGCTTATTCGTAAGTCATTCAAATGTCATTCATTCGTCAGTAAGTGATTTTTTGATCTACTACATATGTCCGTGATGTGTTTCTATGTCTTTAGATGCCTTTTTGTATTCGATGAATGAAAACGGCATCTCAAGATTGAGATCGATCTTGAGATGCCGTTTTCATTCATGAGAGAGTTGAGAATTAATAAATACCTTAATATCTTTTCGGATTCGGTATATATTTAATTATTTGTAAAATAAATATTTATT
Organism: Heliconius hermathena; assembly: GCA_013403705.1. Lineage (NCBI taxonomy): Eukaryota > Metazoa > Arthropoda > Insecta > Lepidoptera > Nymphalidae > Heliconius > Heliconius hermathena. Next base: position 725,190 of record JAAIXJ010000006.1, on the reverse strand, counting down.
GTTATATTCCATAAGCTTTGTTTGTACTAAAATGATGTGGTACAATCAGCAAACTAGTGATCGTTTCTTAATGTTTATTGTGCAAGAAGTTGACTAATGGTTTTGTCATCTTAATTTGAATATAATTATGATTTTGCTATAATTAGAATTATAATTTGTTTTTTTTTATAACTCTCGTTGATGAAGCCAGTGGTATATTCATTTTATTGTTTCCTTTATATTCTGCCCGTTGATTTATGTACAAGATTGTGTTTTCTTTTGTTATTATCCATCTAAACCTTAACATTTATCCAGTTAAACAAAGTGTGACGACGGGTTCCTTCCATATAGTAGTTTTGTTTACGCAAGAAGTCTAGATTAAAAATATGATTAATGCATAAATTAAAAATTAAATCAGCTTCACGCTGTATCCTGCACACAGCAGGGTAGGCAGAGGGAACCTAGTGTTAAGACACCATTCCCCACTTTTCGCCGAATTCTGGAGGCATTGCGTGTTGAGTGGCGAAACTCAACGCCGCACTTTGCCTCGACACCAGAGCGAAGAAATGGAAATATAAATGTAAGTAAATATTTTATTTCCTCAAGTGGGGATCGAACCCACAACCAGTCGATTTTACAGGCTCACTCTGTACCCCTGCGCCACGACTGGCCCCAATGATTGATTAATTCATGTAGAAAAAAAAAATAATCAACAAAAAGAAAAAAACGTATTTAATGTTGCTATTTATTAACGTCACGCTTAGCGTTAGGATGATTAACTTGATCTTTTTGTTGAAGTAAACTATTATTTTCTTTGTTTTATTAGGTAAAATCTGAAAATCGGTAATTGTTTCTGTTTTGGAAATCGCTTATTCAATAAAATTATACGAAAAGTCATTTTCTAATTATAAAAATGAACAATCTCTGTTATCATTTGATAAATACAAATGGAATGATCGCGAATTGGATCGTAATATGATTACACAATAACGATATTAGTACTATACATTACCTTTTCATTTTAATCAATTTTTTCTTTGTTTAATAAAACAAAACAATAGGTATGCCCTTTTTATATGCACTTTGTTATATTACAAGAAATATCAGATATTTTTATAAGGAAATTGGAAGATATCATGCCCATTTTAGTGCAATAACGAGGTAAAATGGGTTTGATTCCCATTCGAGGAAAGGAAACATTTAATATTTTTATTTTTTCACTCTGGTAACGAAAGCGTCGAAGCGAAGGCGAAACGTGGCTTTAAGTACAGACACTCAACACGCAATGCCTGCTTTATAGGATACAGTGTGAAGGCAAAAAACATATTACAAAGAATAGGTTACAGTGACCAGTGATTAGCTTTTGATCCTATTAGAGATTGAATGCTGATGTTTTTTAAACTTTCAATTATTTTTATTTTTAATGGGATGCAAAGTCATGTTTCGGAGAGATAAAAATGGACTTTCGAAAAGATAGTTGTCAAAAATATTATATTATTAATAGAATTACATACATAACACATACCGCACATTCTAAAATTTGCAAATTGTAGGAAACTACCATACATTTTTTTTATGGGCAATTTTTAACAAAATCAATAGTTGTAATTTTGTTTAGATTAGGCTACTTTTTATTCTTAAGGACTACCATCGGTCTCTATGATTTAATAAGATTGAATATTAGATAATAAAAAAATTACAAATAAAACACTTTTTACTATACTCGTTTGAGTTAATAGAAAAAAAATCTCAAAATAAAAAAAAATCTGCTATCATTAGGCTGTTCATTTAAACATGCTACATAAAAAGTATTAAGTTGTAAAAAAAATAAACAACTCAAATATTATACAATTACAATATTATACGAAGTGATTTGTAACATATTGTAGTTTAATGCACCTTGCACTATTAATTTTAAGGCATGCCTTATCACAGCTTTGGTGCACGCTCGACTAAAACGTCTCGACAATGGTAAATATAGAAAATGTTTCTTAAGTGAACAATTTTATAGTAAATACGTCTTTAATTTAGAAAAATAGTGATGTCATCCATGTACAAGGACATTAAATAATAAAGAGTAGTGATGGCATTTATATTCTAATTTTATTATTATGTCATTGAAATATAAATGAAAGTCCCAAAAAAAAGGTAAATTATTTGACATTAGAATATTTTCCAAACAACAAAAAATACAATAAAGACGTATTTACATAAATGTACTTAATGTTAATATTTCAAATTTTTTAATATAACTGTAATTCAACAGCTCTCACACTGAACCACAAAAGAGAAGTGTATTCGATCAAGATCGTGTCGATACTACCAAACAACGATGCTCATCAGGCAGTACAAAACCTAGAATATGGAGTTAAGATCGAATATCCAGGAATGTAGGTCCTAGGACTAGAAGTGGATTTTATAAGTTTTTTTCCTATAATTTATATTGTATTATAATATTGTATGTTTAGTTGTTAAGTAAACTTTTTCAGATTGTCCTATTGCAATAGAAAATGTTTTATATTTATGGCTTGAATAAATTGGTTATTTTTTTTTAATTACATTTATTAAAGCAGATTCATGATTTCATTTACCTTCACTGCTACTTGCTATACACGATGGTGCAGGTAAAATTCGCTGGGAGGTTTTAACATAAATATTTCCAAGGTGCTATTTTTGGTCAGGGGTGTGTGTGGGTAGCCCTATTTAGGATATTAAAGATGTCTTTTTGATGTTTTTTTATAGCATTTCACCAAAATTCTGCAATATAAAGTACGAACGTTTCGAATTTTCAATTAATTCAAGCTATAAAATAATAATAAGTTACTCTCGATACATTGTATGGTCTCAAATGTTATTAATATATATATCAGAGATAACGTGAATACAGCATACGTTAAAAAAATTACCATATTTATATTTTAAATAAAACTATTTTAACCGGATTAATCGCGTATTATTATATCAAACTTAGGTAGTTTGATATAATAATTATGTCAACTGACAGACGAATGCCACCTCAGTCTACCCGTGACCACGGACTACTGCAAAGTGTTCGAAACGTCGGGTTTCCAAAAATGTATAAAAATACAAAATATACGCGATTAATCCGGTTAAAATAGTTTTATTTAAAATGTGTAATAATCGTGAAAATCAAAGAACTTATTACCATATTTATAATTTTTCATAAGGAAGTCACAAACTGTCAATTCCAACTACGGTACTGAAAGACACTATTTATTTATATATTTAAAAAAAAACAGAGTTACTTTTCTAGTTCTTCTTATTAATACCGTTTTATTCTAGCCATTTTATATATACTAAAAAAATTAATATATTTTGAGGTATATATAACTGTTATTCAAAACATCACAATTAAAGAATCCAGTGTTAATGAAACAAGGTAAAAGCATAATGTCAATTATTTATTTCCGTATTGTCTATGTATAATACAATTGATACGAATTTAGTTTTTGTATGGTATTTATCATTTGGTTTAATCTATTGTTATATGGCGGTAATGAATACTTCTACTATTATAACGCCCTATGTATATATTTTATGATATTAACGCCCACAATGATTATTGGTACGTTTCTATTTACGATAACACTTGGCTAGACAGGGCGTTAACTAATTTTAAACAAAAACTGTTTTATTTAAACTATTTTATTTTACAGTAGTTTTTTTAAACAGTTTTATTTATTTTTAGGTCTTTTCCCAAATTCAGTTTTATAATATCTATATTATGAAATAAGTTTATTGTATAAGCAAATGTTGCGTTTTGTGAATAAACGCAAATAATATAATAAAAGTGTCAAAATAATTAACTATAACATGAATATATATTTTTGTCTATCTTAGAATTATTATATTTAATTGAATTTAAATATTTTTTCTGTATATTTGGTTTTTTCTCCGTTTTCCTAAAAGCTTTGTATTTTTATATCTTCGAAATCGGCTAAAGATGGGTACTTTGCTAAATATTGTGTCTGTATAACTTATCTATAAGAGTGCCTATATTACTTACTCTCTAGTCAAATCAAATACTTTCATTGTAACATGCAGTTTAATGATTATGTATATATTTACTAATATTTGTATTACATATTTAAAATAAATTTCACATATATATTCTATATTAATAGAATACTTATATAGGTATTATATATTTACATATGCCTTGATTTTTAATTATCTAATAATAACTTTACTCCGTTTCGAATAAATTTAATTTTTACATGCCTTACTCTAAAATTCTAATTATTAAAGTATTATTTATCTGTCACATATACCTAAGTTCCTTTACTTTTTATTTATTCTTAATTTTTAAATTTTCCCTTCGACCTTAATGTTTTTAGCTATAATTATCTGTTTTCATATGAAATATTCAGATTTATTAAATAATAGATTTATAGATTGGATTTAGTAAAATGTACAAAACGTTTATTATATCATTATAGCAATAATACGTTTCAGGATAGTTTTACATATTATATACTAATTTTTAATCTACCATGAACAGTAAGTTAACTTAAGGATGTGACTTTTTTTTATACATAAATGGAGCTGGTTAAGAACAAAATGGTAGTTATTCTTCAAGTTCATGTTTACAAATAGGATTTCTATTTGAATATATTTGTACATTTTGAATGTTGAATTTTAATTATAATTTTAAATGGTACACATTATGTAATATTTTATAAGAAAAAATGTTGTTTTTTGATTTTGTACAATCTTTATGTCAACTGCAAATTGCAATTTTTTAATAATAAGTAATATAATAAAAAAAATTGAGATTATTATGTCTATACTTGGTCCTTATCTGGCTTTCTGACTTTTTAAAATATTTGTATTTACAAGTAGCGGGACATATAATAAAAAGGAAATGCCTGTAATTTTTTATTGTTTAATGACGACAATCATGACAAGATGGTTTATCTGTTTTAAATAAATGTTTTATTAATAATCTGTATTTTTATTTTGACTTTTGTGTTTTCGCTTTATTGAAAAGTTACTAACAAATTAATATGAGTGTTAACAACATCAACAGTAGTAAACAATAAATAATGATATTTTCATGGTTTCAGGTCCCATGAAGAAGAAAAAAGCTTTTTATTCTGTGAGAAGTTGTTTTAGAAAATAGAAAAGTTTTTATTTAAGATTTTTTTCCTTTAAGAATGTAGAATGTATTAGTCAATCAAAGAAGATATACGTGTCATATGCATATTTATTACGTCAGACTTAGTGAAGACTAGTGTAAAAAGTTATAGATATTAGTTACAGTACGAGGAATAAAAAATATTTTCAAATATATTATTTAAATATTAATAATTTCTGGCAACATTAAGTACTAATTACTGGTGGAGATGAATCAAATGTTACCTTTATGTTCTCTGCGTTATCGATAACAAGTACAATTACGCCAATATATAGAATATTATATACTTTATTTTTATTGTACACAAAAAGTTGCTAATAACAGAAAGTAACAAAAATATATGTTAATAAGGTATATGCAAAGGCGGTCTTATTGGAAGCAATCTGTTACAGACAATCTTTGCTGAATAAAAAAAAATATCAAAAGAAATGGGAATATAGTGATAGTGCACCAAAAAATAAAGAAAATATAATATATTAATAATAAACTATAAGTATTATAATATATTACATACTACATATAATAGGTTACATATTATCATAAACAACATACAATAACAATAGAATCAATACATAATACATATAAATAAAATAACTACGTACTTCAATTAAAAGTTATAGCTAAAAAAAATATTTTTATCTATAACTTTAAATTGAAATTATAGCTAACAAACAAACTAACAACTATTTTTTTTAAGTAATAAAAGTAATTTTTGCTGCTCCGTTTTATTATGATTTATAATCTGTAGCCCAGAAAGGGTTTAAAAACAATTAAAAATATACTCAGAATATACCAATTGACAATATAAAGGAAAGGATAGAGGGTAAAAAATCAAACAAAAATATTATTTGGGAACGGAATCGTTTATTCAACCCATTTGTAATAGTAGACAATTAAAATTATAGTGTTATTCTACGTATTTGTACTGTTCAAAGTACCTACCTATCTCAAATATTTCTATGCTTATGTCAGAACAAACTAACAGACGCACCCAATTGTTTGGAATGCACTATTCTTTTTATGTTTTTTTTTAAATGTTTTTTAACCAATTGTGCTCGAAGTTTTAGCGGTAGTTACAAATCACAGTACTTTCTGGATCCTACTATAATGGATACAATGTTTAATATATAGATTAGGTACATTTTTTTATGATATTCGCCAATAATAGCTATATAATGCCCACAGGATGGGACAATGATCATAGGAACCGTTTCACTAATGCTCTATATATTTAGGATCCAAGAGCTAAATAAAATATTGCTGTTATACACATATATATTCGAATACACGCACTAGTAGGCACCTTGAGATACCAAATAAGTACCAAATTATTATACATAATATCTAATTACAACTTTATTTAAATTTAATAATTAACCTCATATATCATAGAAATGTAAATTTAAATCAGTTAATTACATGAAAAAGACTTTGGTATTAAGAAATAATAAAATAACGTCGACACAAAGTTACAGCGTGTATCCGAACGTAACTAGGGATGTACATAATATACCAATGATTATACTATATCATAAATACTAATAAGTTCATATTTTAGATATCGATCGAGTTATTCGTTTATATTATTTAATAATAGGTATAATCTTCGTTATTGTCTTCAATATTCACGATTTAAACAAAGCAGGGTAAATTAACATTGGTCAAGAGTGTCGCAGCGTAACAAGTGGTGGCTAATTCTGTAATTCAGTGTAAAATCGCTTTGGTTCCGCCATTAGATAACTACAATAATAATATTAAGCCGCAAATACCTACAAAATTACAAGGTTCATAACCGTATTCGATGAAATTACAATAGCAATATCTCACTTGACGTCAAATATAGAATGATTTAGCTTATTCGTTAAACCTAAACTTATAAGAAAAATATAAAAAATTACTAAGTTATTGCTTTTGTGCTAAAAATTTATGATCTTAGAATAGAAAGAGGGCAAGAATTTAAATTAGTAATCTATTAACAATTCGTTGTGAAATCTAAATCATTCGATATTTGCATTTTATTCGAGATGTAGCGTTACAAAATAATATAGATTCATGATATGTACCTACACAAGTATACACAAATAACTGAGACACCGCAAATGAATCAACTCAATAAATAGCGTTCAATGACGTCATAACATATATACACTTACATACTTTAGTACCCTTTGATTTAATGAATTTTAGGTTAAACGATTGTTACAGAATATGACTATCCATTACAATTAAGTTTTTAATTAATCCATACATACATACATACGTAAATTATAATCATCCATATTTACATAAGTACTTATTACTACTACAGGTCGCGCACCGGCCGCGACCGGGCGACGACAACATACCACTCTTATTTCGACATTACGCTTCGTTCTGTTAAAAAGGAATCCATTTAAATGTATACGAAAATAAGTGGGACTTACAGTATATACAAAAATATCACATTACTTCGAGGCCGCAGCTTTCATTCTTAGTCATTACTTAATACGTCTTCTTACCTAATGCCACCGCAGTGGTTCGAAGCGTAAGCCTAGGCATCGCCAAAAGTAATCAACCGCTATTCCGAAAGCATTCTCTCGCAAGTCCTAGTCCGACCGCACTTGCACCTACACTACGCTACTTGGCCGGCGGAGTCTTTGGCGTCGGGGGAGGATCCGGAGAGGTCGTCGAGGAAGTCGAAGGAGGCGACGGCGGCGCGCTCGGGCTCCGCGAAGCGCACGAAGAACCCGTCGCGGCCCAGTATGGAGGGGCGGCGGTGGCGCGGCCGCGGGCGCGCCGGGCCCGCGCGGTGCTGCGCCGCCGCTGCGCAACAACGTTAGCGGCTACAGCGACGCGCCCCGCCCCGCCCCGCTGCACCAAGCGCCGCGTGAGCCTCCGACGCCGCGACCGAGCTCACTAGCGCTTACGCGCCGCTCCACGATCACGTATTTATTGTATACTTCATATGTCTCAATTTCTCATTTCATTTAAATATTTCGTAATGCTTATATTATATAAACATCTAGTCTATAAATTAGATGTCCCAATTTAATTATTAAATATTTCGTAATGTCAACTTTTGTATTTTTATCGTTCCCCTCACTATTTCGCAAAATGTTTTTTCATCAACATTTTATATTGCTTATTATGTTTATAAGCAATACTTAATATTTTAATATTTACTTTTTAAATTATATTTAAATATTATATAAAGTATATTTTGTATTCAGCTTTATATTTTTTTAAAGGTATACTTTATTATTCTTTAGTATGATTAATTAAGACATAGCAATAAAATTACTTTATATTTTTAAAAATAAAATATAACGATATTTAAATATTTTTGGAGCGACGCGTAAAATGACATCTACTCAGAATGAGGCGAGAGTGAGATGGTGCATGTGAGTGAGAGCGGAAACAGTGACGTGGCTTGTGACACAATAATGACATTTAACACAGATAATTTTAAATGTGAATATTATGAAATATAGGTCATATAATAAGTTAACACATAGAAATATATTAAAAAAGGCTTGATTTTTTCATAATATTTACATCACACAATTATAAGTCACCATAAATAAATACAAGTAAAGCATTGATCGAGAACTTAAAAGTCTACCACCGTATAAAGCCACAGACTCATTTAATTCTAAAAAAACTATCCAACTTTTCCCAAACTATATTTAATTTTTACACAAGATATAGACTAAAGAGATAAAAATTATTTTAAATTCTTAAATAAGGTAAAACTGTGGAAGGTTTACAATAAGTTAAGGTTTTACTAAAATAAACTTTATATACTATACATTAAGTCGATTATAGTGTACAGGGTATAAAGACTGTGCCTTAATTATAAAACCCTGAGTTATATATAACAGAATTGTATAAAAGATTAATATCCTTATATAAAATTCTAAGACCCGTTCCCCCTAAGTTTATATCCTAATAATGCACATGAAATAGTGGAAAATGAAAATAACATTAATTAATGGAGGTTGTTGCTTGGAGTAAAATAAAAAGTAGTATGTTTAGGTAAAAACCAAAGCTTAGAAGATTCATAGTTAGTTTAGATATTTAAATTAGGAATTGACTAAAACATTTTGACAGATTATTGATATTTATGGTTAATTAGAAATTTTATTTATAAATTGTAGCATATTTTCTATTTATATGTAACTACAAACAACACCTCCAACACTTTTTATGTATATAACAATAGACGTAAAGAATCGACTGACAGAAAATAAAGGTAAGAAGAATAAAATAAAATTATTATATACTTAATGATTATATCTTAAAATTTACACAATATTTCTGAATATGAAAATTCTAAATTTCGAATAAATATGAGAAATAATCGTGTTATTATTCCCTTTATTTTGAAATATTCAGTCGATTCTTGCAGGGTTGTAATTTTAATTAAAAGGTAACTGAAGTTTGATATCTCAGGGCTTACACGAAGGTTTCACATCTCTAAATTGCATAACATTCTAATAATAAAATATAATGATTTTGTTAAAAATCCATAATTTATGTAAGATTATTACAAAGACCAAATGTTGCCTTAAATGTTGCCCTAAAGTCATCAAACTTCAAATTGAGATTGCCAGTACAAGTGATCTAACTAATACACTTATTAAATAAAAAAATATGGATTGGAATACAAGATCTGCTACACCTTATAAAAAGAGGTAACAACAAAAAAAAATCAAGAGATTTTCCTACAATAATTTAATCAATTGTACCAACAGCTCGCTGATAACCCATCACAAACGGCCACAACTAACAGAGAGCATTCAGTATTTACCCGTGTTCTGGCGCCGCGAGCGGTGCAGGCGGTGCAGGCGCGAGTAGGGCGGCGGCGGCGCCGCGTCGGCGGGCGACGAGCCGCACGACGACGGCGACGAGTCGCTGGACGCTAGCATCACGTCTAGCAGGTTTGCTCGCGCCTGGAATTATGGATTGTTTTTATTAATTAAACCTGTAACCCGTATATGGCAGGGTAGGCAAATGGAACCCGGGAACCTAGTATTATTATTAAGACCAATTGGTATTCTTGTGAGTGATTTTCGCTTCAAGAATTCGGCGGAAAGTGCGGTACGGTAAGTGGCGGACGATGCACTTAGCCTCGCCAGAGCGAAAATATTAAGTAATTTATTCCCCCGTGGGAATCGAATCCACAAGCGTCGCATTTACAGTCACACGCTTGTGCCCGTTCGCTACGATGTCCTCGTTCATATTGTATTTAATTAGACACGAACAAACAAAAATATTTTTAAATATAAACATCAAAATTAAAATAAAAAATGTTTCGAAATGCATTCTTATTATTTTGTTTACCTTACCTTTGGATCACTAAAGTCTATATCCTTCTCGACGTGCACCCACCCGGTGGGGGCCCACAGAGCGTTGTCCTTCTGTCCGTATGTTTTCTCCGGACGCTCGTCGCCTTTGGCCTCTACTGTAGCAGCTGCTCCTTCGCTTTGTCGAATCATTCTGGAAACATCGTTAACATTTGTATTTAATAAGCTAATAGAGCAGCCGTTGCGGCGCGGTGGCGTGTCGCTGTTAACGTAACGGTTGTGGGTTGGATCTCGAAGAATTAGTTATTTTTATTTCCTTGTTATAGTTAGGCGTCTGGCAAATCGTGATGTCGTCGATTTAGCTTCCGCCACTCAACAGGTAATGTCTTAAAAATTAGGCGGTAAATGGAAAACGGAGTGCCCTTTATGCGGGTTATAGCTTGAAGCCACAAAAAAAATAAATAAGTGGACGTTTGCTCAAGCATTAGCAAATTAGAAAGTTACCTGTTAAGCTCTTCAATGACATCTTTGGAAGTGGCAGCCTCATGAAAACTCAGCGTATTCTCTTGCTTCACAATAATTGGCTCGGGAGTAGGAGTCACTTGACTTAACGCAGATCGACATTTCTCTGCCACCGGTATCTTGGACCTCGTCCGTTGAGGCGAAGACGGCGGCTTCTTCCCTCCCATTAACGTGGGTATTCGACTTTTGTCAGTCCTCCGCCTTACTTTAATACTTTCATTCTTATTACTTATTATCACAGTTTCTGCTGTAGACGTGCTTGTTGTGTTTGATTCAGTCATTTGAGGGGAGCTCGTTTCTGGCGACGAGCCTTCCTCTTCCTCGGGAACGGTACCCAAGGCCGCGGGTGTTCGCCTGCAAGCGTTTAGCACTTCATCAACAAGTGAGATATCATTCTCACTAGAATAAGGAAAGCTTGCTGATTTGACAAGCGCAGGTTCAATGTCTCGCTCATTTGTTTGTTTATTCAACATAATGTTCATCGTGTTTTCTTTTAACGCCGAGTTGTGCTCTAAGCTTCGACTAGATTCAATATCACAAGGTTTCTCTTCTTTCAGCGAACTTGGTTGTTCTAATTCAGCATTGCTTATATCGATGGTCCTGTTAATTTCATTCTTTCTCTGGACTTTTAATAGATGGTGATCGTCAATTTCATTTTCAGCATTTTCAACCCTCGACAGATCGTAGTAGTCCCCTGATTCCACGTAAGGCTCTTCGCGTTCAATAAACCTAGGTGTAGATCTTGGCTCGGATACATTATCACAATATAGAGGTCTTTTGTCAAGGGCGACGACATCGCACGAGTCGTTTTCAGAGAAGCTTCCAAACGAATCTGGTCTCTGTCTGTCTTCAGAGACTTCACTTCTAGGATCCACTGATTCATCGTCGAAGTCCGCTGCGGCGTAAGGAGGAGGCAATTCACGTATTTCAGATACAGGACGGGATGACATTGAATCTGACTCCTCTCTGTCACGGCAATACTTCTGCTGTTCTGCTATAAAATTGAGCACGTTTTGTAGCGCTTGTTCGCGATCTTGCAACGCCATTGTTTGGACATCATTAATACGTAAATGTGTTGCTGGATCCTGAGTAGTGACTCCTTTTGACGAATTTGACGCTAAGCTCTTTGTGCTTTCATATTTTACAAGACGATAGAAATCTCGTGTGAAATCGAGTCCTACATTAGTGCAATCGCCGTCTTCACTCAAAGCAGTACTTGAGCGTTTCTCATGAACGTCCGATGCGCTCGACCAAGAACCACCCGGTGAATGTGTGCCCGTATATTCCCACCTTTTCTCGGAGGGTTCAGGTTCATCTTGTATTCTACACTCATCAATTTCAACCGTCGCAAATCCACAGTCATTCCATAGGCAATCTCCTACATCTTCCTCTAATTCTAGTGCATCATCTTCTCTAATACTTGGTAATGTCGAAAGCGATATTTGGCCGGGCGTTGTTATTTCGGCAAACGGAGATTGCCTGTCTCTGAGATCCTCACACGACAGAGATAAACTCCAGTCTTCCAATTCTGCCCTGTCGTACTCTAAGTCTGCAAGGTCCCTGTGCCTCTGCTGCAAGGCAGACCTTGCATCATCTAACTCAAGCCAATGTTGTACATAATCCGCATCGTATTGTGAACCGTCAGCTCGATCATCTAAAGTGCTGCCCCATGAAACTCTTTCAGAACTAGTTGTTGAAGCGATCGCTGGTCTTCGTAAAGGCCGTTCTGGTGCCGGTTTCAAATCTAATACTAAAACTCCAGAACTAGGCGTCGGCGTGTCAAGACAGCTACTAGCACATTCGGCACCTGTCAAAAGCTTCAAGCATAAATGTGAATCTGAAAAGCTTCTTACAACATGCTGAAAGGGCAACACCGGCCTGGATGGCGGGTAACTACCTCTAATTCCCGCAAACGCTACTCCTATGGGAAAATAAATATAATCAGCCTCTGCAAGGAGTCTGGCGTGTCGTCGAGATTCTCTAGGGTTTATGGACACTATAGTTTGGTTGTCTGTTTCGTCGGAGGCCTCGTTTAGGTCGGGGAGGGCGCGGTCGGCCGCGTGGTCGCTCTGGCGCGAGGCGTCGGCTTGCACGTCACTGGACATGGTGGAGTAGCCTTCGTCCTTTGCGCCACTCTCGGGTGATTCAGCTCCGGCCTCACCGTTTTCTTCTTCAGTCACTTTCTCTCTTGTTGCACCTGCAATTTTAAAGATTTTCCTCTTTAATAATTTGTAAAAGATTGTCATTTTTTAGGAAGTTAAGTTTATACATAATAATTGTTTCGTAAATATCACACGTGGTTAACTTTTGCAAATGAAGTTAACGTTTCTCAAAACAACAAAACGTTACCAGCAGCGTGGTCGGAGGCGGGTTGCGGCACGCTGAGGCTGAGTGTGGCGGGACGCGCGGGCGGCGCCCACAGCGTGGGGTCGACCGTGGACAGGGCCCGGGCGAGGTTAGCCGGAGTCACTTCTAGACCCTGGAACATTTTATGATATTTTAAAACAGTGTATTACAATCGAACTATAAGATAATGTTTCTTATTTTAGTATCCCGCGTCTAGCTGGGTAAATACGGAATACGGAACTGAGTGCGGAACATACGGAAATTAGTGGGGTTAAGACATTTCGTACCTCATCACTGGCCGTTTAACACTTAACGTGTTGAAATTGGATGGAGATTGGAGAACAAAATGATTTTACACTAGGTTCTCTCTGCGGGAGATGCTTGAATCTAAAGAAAATAAAATAAAAGTACCTTCAATTCAGTCCAAATATCAGCTAATATTTGGTGTCGTCTCTTGTCGTCCTGGCTGAGCGGGTGCGGCTGCGGGGCGGGCGGCGCGGGCGGCGGCGAGTCCCTGAACGACACTAGAGACCCACACGACCCCACGTCCACTAGATGCACTGAAAATTTATATTTTACATTATTTCATTATAACTGTATTTATTTAAAATTGTGATTTTTTGTATATATTTATTTATATAAGCCAAAAAGCAAAAGATTGAAAGGCCAGTGGCACAAAGTGTGACTGTAAAACCGACTGGTTGTGGGTTCAATCCCCACTCGAGGAGATGAAATATTTACTTAAATTTATATTTCCATTTCTTCGCTTTGGTGTCGAGGCAAAGCGCGGCGTTGAGTTCTGCCACTTAACACGAATGCCTTCAAAATTCGGCAGAAAGTGCGGGATATAGCGTGAAGCTGATAAACTAAAGTTAGTTTACACAAAAAACATTGTAGAATAATGAAATATAAAGACGACGTAGTTGCAATTTTGCATCTTGAAGTCACTAACAAACAGACATTTAAGATGATGATTAGATGAGAAGATTTAAGCAAGATTTAAAAAAATGCTACTCAAAGTATTTCTTTTACAATTCTAGAAGATTAAATAAATACAATACATGACGACAACACAAAGAAAGAACAGAGATCATATAACATTTAATAGACGGAGCATTAACAAAAATCACTAAAAGAGAATCCCTTTTGAAATTTAAATCTGAGATATTTGATAGTCACCTTGCAAATCCCTAGGCGTATGCGGCGTGAGTGGCGTGTGCGGCGTGGCGGGCGACGGTCTCGGCTGCGGCCGCAGCTGTCGCACCAACAAGGAACTTAGCGCGCGATTCTGTGTCTCCAGCTCGCGTATTCGAGCTCTCGCACATCCCAATTCCTCTCGGATACTCTGTAAAGTAAAAGTGTTACGTATATTATATATTTTTTTAATGTTTGATTTGATATAGCTTCCCCGAAGGATCAGCAAGACGAAGATATGAGTTGTTTGACTGAACTCAATCGTAGCAATAAGATAATCTTTTTAATAAATATTATAGTTATTAAAATTTTTATAGTTAAGTTCCACCATTTAACAAGCAGTGCCATTGGAATTTTGCGGAAAGTAGTGAACCAGTGTCTTAATACTAGGTTTAGTTAGTTAGGTACCCTGCTGTGTGCGGGAAACAGCGTTAAAAAAGGAAGCAGTTTCACGATTTTTCCGTATAACAGGGTAGGCACAGGAAATCTAGTGTTAAGACACTATTCTCCAGTTGTACTATAATAATACAATATACTGATTACTATAGTCATTAGTTGTTACTCAATATATAATAGGTATTCCTCGGTTAAATTTACTGTTGAGTTCCACACGGTTATAAAACGACTAATTATTTAAAGTAAGTGGGGAACGGAGTGTCTTAACACTAGGTTCCCTCTGCCTACCCTGCTGTGTGCGGGATACAGCGTGAAGCTAATTTAATTTAATTTTTTTTTATTATTTAAAGTACTCATAATTTCATATTTCCCACATTTTCTTCTAACGTAGGTAAAGGAAGGCCTAGTGAAAAATCACTGAAATATTTAAAAAAAATTCATAACTTAATAAACATTTCAAATATAAGTAAATACTTATCTTTACCTTTTATTTTAAAATCATCCCTCTTGAATTCTCGAATAAACTCGTATATTTTAATTATACTTCATTGGCCAAATTAAATTCGAGTAAGTAATTGACGAGAAGTAATTAGGGGAGATACGAGACATCATTCTCAGTGTTGCCAGCTTTGAAATTTAGCTTAATTAATGAGTAGGTATACATGCAGTTTGTTTATTTTTAGTTAGTAAAAAAAATCTTTTGTGATTTAACTGAATTAATACTCAGTTAATAATTAATTTACTTTGGTTAATTAAGTGTATTTGCGATGGTCGTTGGTTCGAAATCCCTGCGGGGTAATATTTATATTTAACATATATGTACGTGGGAGTTTCCTTGGTATGTTAGACAAAGTACATGGCTGAATACATTGATTAAGTTATTTTACAATTAACATTTATATGAGCGATAATTGGAAAACAAAGACTTTAAAAACATATCTTTTTAGCTTCAAAATCGATAGATTTCTATCCTAGTAAAGCAGCTTCACTATTTTTCTTTCATTGTAAAGCGGGCTAGGCAGAGAGGAGGGAGAAAACTCAATTATAAGAGTATCTTAACCCACTCTCCGCCTAATTTTCGAGAAATTGCGTGTTGAGTGGCAGAATTCATTGCCGCTCTTTGTCTTTTTACTAGAGCGAGGAAATAACTATAATTGATTTCCTCAATTCGAAATTGAACCCAGAATCCTCGCGTTTCCAGGCACACGCTGTGCCAGTAAATATCAAAAAGCGCACCATATCATCCTAATTAACTCCATTACAACTTAATTGATAATCAAAATTACCAAAGTTCGTATTCACAGAGGCGTCGCCTGGCAACATATGCTTTTACAAAGTGATCAATGTCGTCTGGCAGATTAAGACATGATAGATTCTCAAATAAGCGACGAATACATATATTATAATTATGGTATTATAGGCGTTAGGTTGGAATACATTAAAGTTATTAACAAAATTATATAATTATTGAGGCCAGTCGTGGTACAATGTCATTGGTTGTGGATTCGATCACCACTCGAGGAAATGAAATATTTATTTAAATTTATATTTCCATTTCTTCGCTCTGGTGTCCAGGCAAACCGCGGCGTTAAGTTCCGCCACTCAACACGCAATGCGTAATTCGGCGGAAAGTGGGGACCGGAGTGTTTTTAATATTAGCTTACTTCTGCCTACCTTGCAATGTGTGTTGGGTTCGATACCCACTTGAGGGATGATGATTATATATCTGGTAGAAATATGGGCGTAGGAATAGAGTTGGCCGAGTGAGTCTAGTGCCCTCCCCAAAAATTTTACTAACAAAAAATTAAAGAAAAACCTTCCCTATCAGAAAATATCTCTAAATACACCCAGGCAGAGCGTGGTGTTGAGTTCCGACACTCAACACGTAATATGTCGAAAATTGGGCGGTAACGGGGAAACACAGTGTCCTATCATTAGGTTCCCTTTACTTACCCTGCTATAAGCGAAAAACAGCGTAAAACTATAAATATTAAAGCATAAACACAAATAACAATAAACACCGAACCAATAGAAATCAACACCAAACTGTACAAAATTTATACGCAAAAGTTCCCAAATCCCAATCCAAAATTGTCCAAGTAAACGCGTCAGATTTAAACTAACGCATATTATCGGTCAGATATACCAAGATTATGGTGGTGCTGGATGGTGGGTAGAGTTATTACGGTGCCAGCTTAGCCCTAAGTGTCCCATTTCGAAAGATTTACGTGCGAATGTGTTGCCTGCCCACGACCGGCGCTGTAATTATAAGAAAACAATTGTCGTATTCCATTTTAATGTTTGCCGGATTAAGAGATTGAATTTTGGAAATATATTTGGAAAAAATTACTTAAATATTTACTTTTTTTTAGCTTCACGCTGTTACCCGCTTGTATCAGGGTAGGTAAAGGGAACTTTGGGGTAAGAACATTTTCTTATTTTTTATTATTTAGTTCAACACTATAGATAGACACTTGGTCCGTACTCTTTTTTTATTATATTTTAATATTATATCTAATTTTCTTATCATATATATTAAATACATTATTGTTTTTATACGTACAATTAATACCTATTTTAAGAAAGTATTATTTTTTACTTTACATTATTTTATAAAATTTCACCTTTCTCGGGTAAAGAACTTAAGACACTCCGTTTCTCAAGCACCGCCAAACAGCTATGTTTCGTGTTAGGTGGCGGAACTCAAAGCCGTGCTTTGTCTTGCTACTAGTGCGAGGAAATGAAAATTATTTATTCCCCCGAGTGGCAATCGAACCTACAACCGTCGCGTTGACAGTCTAAGTGTCCGATATCGTAAGATTTACGTGCGAATGCGACCGACGCTCCCTATAATTATGAGAAAACAATTTCCGCTTTCCGTCTTAATGCTTCCAGGATTAAGAGGTTTTGCGTATTTTTTTTGTGGAATTAATTCACGTTTTTAAGCAGATTTGAATACATTTCAAATGGATTATTGTGTTTTATTTAGTATCGTTTGCTGTGTGTTAGATGTTATGGAGTAATTTAAAAATAAAATATTTTGTAAACTACACGCTGTTTCACGCATGTAAAAGGGTAGATAGAGGGTACCTAGTAGTAAGACACTCCGTTCTTCGTGCACCGCATAATTTTCGAGTCATTGTGTTTTGACAGGTGGGATTAAACGCCACGTCTTGTCTTGTTATCAGAGCGAGAAAATGAAAGTTATTCATGCCTCCGAGTAGGTTTCGAACCAACAACTGTTACATTTACAGCCAGATGCTGTGGTGCTGCACCACGACGATCTCTAAAATTTCTAAAATATGATAATACAGACCTACATAATTATGTCATAATATAAAAAATATGTAAACCATTCCATTATTACTTAACGAAATTGAAAAAATTTAAGCTTGTATATTCTCAGATTATTTTTAAATATAGCTATATTACTACTATTAATATTACATATTCATAACCATATAGGTATATAGAGAACCCTGATGCCTGAAGAATGAGAAGAAAATAGAAGCTGAACTTCTTGTTTTAAATATAATAATATTGAATTTTTATCTTAATTATTGATGAAAAAAAAATTGTCTATTTTTATACTTTTACTTTCTATACAAATAAAAATATAATAGTACATTTATCATGATAAAAACCAGAATATTTTATAACTATATACTTCCTATACAACTAAATTCAAAACACAATAATAAAAAACGTCGATATACCTTTTGCGAGAGCAAAGCTCTGACCACTTGCTGTGCGACATCGTCCAGACGCCTCTCGTGTTCGTTGTCATGGACGCTGGTCGATAAAGCGGTGAGCTCGTTCCGCAGCCTCTCGTTCTCGGCTGATAATGCCGATAGCTGGCCCTGGTAGTGTGCTGCTGATGCCTGGAGACAATGAATTATGTTTTTATTAAATATTAAATAAATAAATACATAGATTCACGCTGTTTACCACTGTACAACATGTATAGACAGGAATCTACAAGCCTAGAACCTAGTGTTAAAAAACTCCGTTCCCCATTTTCCGTCCAATTCTCGAGACTTGGCTTGTTAAGAGCGAAGAAATGATGTACATTCCACTGATAGAGAATCAAACCCAAAACATTTTTTTTTACAATAGTGGGATAGAATAGAATGAAAACATAAGCTATATTGCTATTCAAAATATTTTTCTGTCATTTAAATTGAGAAGACAAATAATAAAAGTTACAAAATACGAATACAAAAATTTAATAAATACAAGTTAGCATTTCATTTATAAAAAAATCTTATTTCTCGAATACCTTTTCCTCCAGTTACCCTCCATTTTTACAAAGGAGCACCAAACTCGGGTGTTTCATTAAGATACATCCATCACTCGTCTGACATGAAAATATATTTAGAAACGATGAATAGGACCTATCGTTCACACTCTTAATTAAACGACCACCCGCAGACAGAAAATTAAACAAACCATTTTAAACTGACCTCTCTATTTGTCCTCCTCAATTAACCGGACTGAACACCTAAGCTTCGAATATCTTCGATAACCTTTTATTTTCTGATGTAAAAACTAAGTGGTAGAGTCCAATTTTCATTGGCGGTTATGGTATATTGCTTTGGAAAAGGGGTGAAATGTACGAATCTGTTTTTCTGTCTGTCTGTAAAACAGTGAGGGAGGTATCAATGGTTATAACGTGCATTTAATTTGGACATGGGCCTCAGGTGTGGATTCATTATTTCACGTGTCCCTTGTAATTTTGGGGGCTTTGTTTAGTTTATAAGTAAGCAGCTAGCGCATGGACAGATTTGTTCTTTTTTTAGGGAGCGACGGTCTGCGTATGGCTTTTTTAATGTTCATCTTCACTTTCGGTTTCATATGTGAGTTCTAAGTGTAGCTGGTGTCAGTTTTGAATATCGGTGTTAATGTTTTTTACCAAAAGGAAAGTAATCAGCATCACACAATATTAGATATAGTACTATCATTTATATTTAATGATATTTGTTCACGACATGCCTAAATGCGGTGGCTCACTCCAAGAATTATTTGGTGGAAAACTAATAATATAACCTAATATTTTTTTTTCAAGATGAGATAGTAAAGAATGAAAAAAAAAGGATGTTGGTAGATATTTTGTCTACAATGCGCTAAATATTTAATGTATTATTTTATTTCCATTCAACAACAACAAGCAAAGTTAAAAATGTATTAACCTGTGCTTTTTAATTTAAGTAATTAAAAATTATGTATATATTTTTTTGGCAATAATTAATATAAAAGCTTTTCTATTTTAATATACGATGTTGCATGGGGTATTCACCTTAAAAAGTATATATATTATTATAATATCATTTTTAAAATTATTATATTTATATAATATAATAATAGTACATTATTGTAAAATTTATGTAATTACCACTGGTGAATCTGAATAAATAAACTAAACACTAATTCCAACACGGCATCGCTTGCTTAAAATATTTTTATAATTTAAAAATGTAATTTTTTTATAAAAAAATATCCTATGTCCTATCTTCTATAATAATACCTCTAAAATAACTGTACAAAGTTTCTTGATAATCGGTTGAGTAGTTTTGGCGTGAAAGCGTAGTAAACTTAACCTCACATTTATAATCAAAATAGAAAGAAATAGCTAGAAAAGGGCGTAACATAAACAATTATTTATTTCATTTATTATAAAAAGTCAACCAGGCCATAAATTCAACGAGGCCAGTCGTGGCGCACAAAGTGTGACTGTAAACCCCACTCGAGGAAATCAAATATTTATTTAAAGCTCTGGTGTCGAGGCAAAGCGCGGCGTGAGTTCCACCACTCAGCTCGCAATGCCTCCAGAATTCGGCGGAAAGTGGGGAACAGAGGGGCTTAACACTAGGTTTCCTGTGCCTATCCTGTTGTGTGCGGGGTACATCCCAATACAACTAAACAACCTAAACAAACAAACAAAAACAACAAAAAAATCAACATTTTCATTTGGCACCGGTACTTAATTAACATCTCAGTATTAATAAGCAAGCAGGTGTTTTACGGTTGAACAATTGAATTGACTATCGGCGCCAAAATAGCTTTTCCATCAAAGGCAACCTGCCACACCGTCCCCGTTTGAGTTTCCTAATTAATTTGGATAAATAAACCGAGAAATATTAATAGAAATGTCGTTTCCCTTCAAATTGAATAATTAACAGAATTTAAATTGAAATCTAAGTTGCCAAGTTTTCAGAACTTGTTTTTTTTATATTGCTGAGTTGTGAAAGTTTAGTCTTTGATGTAATACATTATACTTAATATGTATATACGTTATTTACTTAGTTTAGATATATATTTTTTAATTTACCATTATTATTAGTATTTGAAAATAATTATAAATGAAGTGTTATTTTTATTTTATTATACATTTTACTTTAGTATAAAAACTATGTTTGTAGAAACTAAAGTATTTTCATTTTTTTAATCAATTTGGCTAGAGAGAGGACGGCGTTAATTTTCTATAATTTTTAAGACATAATTTTAAAAATAGTGCAGTGACAATAGTTCCTTTGTGTAATGGTAGGATAGGTCCTATCCTTTAAAGAATATGTAAAATCGTAATAAAAAATAACAGCTTGACAAAGGTTTTCATTGTAAGTAAGAAAGCAGAAGAACCTAGTGTTAAGACACTCCGTTGCCCAGTTTCCGCCAAATTTTCGATACATTGTGTATTAAGCGGCGAAACTCATCGCCGTGGTTTATTTTTCAGAGCAGAGAAATGAAAATAATTAAATTTAGTCATTATCCCCCGATATTGTTTAATAATATTTAAACGAAATAACTATACGGATTCCATTAAAAATCGATTAAATCACTACACGAAACGTATATTAATCGATTTTTCACAGAGATTCGGTAAAATGCAAGTCAGAAACATTATTCATCTATTGTCTAGCTTTTCAGCGACTTCCAGTGATCGATAATGGATGGCGTCCGTCGGGAAATAAATACGATTCGGACTGAAAAGAACAGAATAACGTGGTGTATGTGTTATGAAGTATGGATTTGTTTTACTTTTCAGTATATCAGTTTTTTAGTTTTTGTGATTTTACTAGCTTAATGAAACGCCAGCAGACAATATACTAATTGATTTAATTCTATATTTGTCAAAATTTGACATTTTAAGTTAATTAAAGAAATTGAAATAGAATCATAGAAATCGTTTTGATTGGAAAAATTGGGACTGAAGGGACAGTACTGTGATAAGAATTTTGTTGATAATTATATATGTATATTTATATAAATTCATATTATAATTTCTTCTTTTAATATATTCATATTAAAAAAAGAATTTTGGTATTTAATATATAATCTTCCCACGGTTAAGCTCATACCAGATAAAGATAACAATAAAGATACACTTTTCTCTGCTTTAACTACGCTATGATGAACAAAGAGGTAACAAAAATAGAATTATAAAATATGGAATTATAAATTAATTTTCTAATACAAAACAAAAGAATAATAACAAACATTCAGCTCATTTGTTTCATATACATTAAGCAAATTGATAAAGCAATTACACAAAAATGTTCTGAAATCGCAAATCATAAGATTGATGACGCACGCCGGGGCACAGCGATTTGATTAGAAACGTTTAACGTTTCGCCGCTATACATACAAACGACCGACCCCATTGTGGGGTAATAACTTGAATTAAAAAATAAAAAACACAGCAGGGTAGGCAGAGGGAACCTAGTGTAAGATACTCCGTTCCCCACTTTCTGACGAATTCTGGAGGCATTGCGTGTTAAGTGGCAGAACTGAACGCCGCGCTTTACCTCGACACCAGAGCGAAGAAATGGAAATATAAATTTAAGTAAATATTTCATCTCCTCGAGTGGGGATCGAACCCACAACCAGTCGGTTTTACAGTCACACTTTGTGCCGCTGCGCCACGACTGGCCTCCTAAGGCCTAATTGAATTAATTTTTAAATTAAACATGTCGAATAGGCTTTGTAAGACGTGTATAATAAATATGTTACTGGTCGTAGTAGCGAGAATTTTATTTAAAACGAGAAATTCGCGTGAATAAATAGCACTTATAGTTAGTAGATTTTGATGACTAGCATATCTTTTATTTATACTGTTTCTTTTGTTTATTTTCGTAAAAAGAAACAGGCCATTTGTAGTGCAGGGGTACAAGCTTGTGACTGTAAGTACGCGACGGTTGAGGATTCGATTCCTATTCGAAGAAATGAAATATTTAATATTAACATTTCTTCACTCAGGTGCGTGGCAAAGCGCGGCATCGATTTTCCACTCAACACACGACGCTTCCAGGATTCAGCGAAAAGTGGGGAGGGGAGTGTCTTAGCACTAGGCTTATTCTGCCTACCCGCTGCATACGGGCTACAGGGTGAAGCTAATAAAAAAGAAACAAAATCTTTTGATAAATTATTCCATCCTAGCTTCATGACCATTTAAAACTATTAATGATCAAAGCTTCACTTTGTCAAATCCCAAACAGAAGATACTCCCAATCAGCTCCAGGCAAATGGGGAAATCATTATAGTTTCCTACCCCAGGTTCGATCATGGCAGCGTCCAGACAAAAACAATCCTACATTCGGGCTCTGTACGCGTCACCGGGCAAAGGTAATCAAGTCTACCTTGATTAATACAAGCTGTGGGCCACATGCCAGCCATTGAGCTGGTCGTAGGGCACATTGTGTCTAGGGTACTGGAGCTGGGGTGTGTTTAGTTAGTTATTAGTGCTGTCATTATGTCGATTTAATTGGAGATAGGCCAATTTCGGTTCGTAGTTATGATAAAAATATAGTTTTTTTTTAGTTGTGATATCGTAGCTTCGTTTGCTATTATGGTTGCTCAATGGTTTCTTTGAATTTTGGGGTAAGCAAAAAAAAAGTGCTCTATATATATTTAAGTGTATAATTTCTTAAAGAAATAAATAAATTTTCGATGCGTTAATATCTGTGCTAATAAATAGAAAAAATGTTTTTAAATAACATAAGTATAAAAATGTTTGAGACAAATTATAAATAAATTCCATATGTAAGGCGTAATGCCTTAGATATGGTATTTATTTTTTTTTTGAATTTATTTTTGAGCTACGAGAACGTTACAACACTCTTCATTTTCAACTTGTTTAGAAGCGTAGCGCGCAAAAGTGGCAGAATACAAAGCCAAAATCTATTTAAGGAGTCATTGAAATAAATTTGACACGTTCCAAATATACATATATATGTATATTTATAGGTATTGCTTTGTATTGGCTTATGGCGATGATGCCTCATCAAGACTATTAAATAGGAGATATTTTCCATAGTATAAAAAAACAAACCCAAAGTATTATTAAGCATATCCAAAGTGCTGCTCGAAAATTAATATATAAATATTAAAATCATTTCTACTATATATCCAAACCCACAGTTCCCACTATCAAGTACAAGTACATACATACAAACATACAACCACTGCACCACAAACACAACCATACACACATAAATACAAACAACAGTTAATAACCAGAAAAATAAACAACGACGATACTACTTTATTTAACGACAAAATGATATAAGAGTTCTTGGCAACCGACCAAGCCTATTGGTTCATTATTTACAATGGCTACTATATGCGTCGATTGCATCTTATCCTGAGAGCTACGTTAGCTCAGCAATACCTGGACACGGGTCCATTGTTCCACGACTTTTGTGATTAATTAAGTATCTTGTATCTGGATACTTCATGTGAAATATGTTTGAAGAGTTGCTGTTTTGGATGGTTTGTGCAATTGCTGTGGAAGTAAATAGGAGTATGCGTTCCATTCGCATTGTGTATTGTATTGTTTTCTAAGGATTTATCGATTTATTTGACACTTCTAAATTAATACTTTTATATTATTAGACTGTTCTAATAATTTAAAAGTGAATGAAGTGGTATAATTGGGAAATATGTTCAGTAGAGATGGAAGATACGAGATGGATGTGGAAAGGCGTATTGTTGCAGGTAACAAGGTTAACGTAGCTTTAGCTGAATTGATGAGACGGCGAAACGTCAGCACAGCTGCGCGTTTGGCCGTACACAATGCAGTTTTGGTACCGACACTGTTATACGGCAGAAACGTGGGTATTACAGAAGAAGAATGAAAGAAAGATGAATGTTGTGGAGATGCGATCTCTTCGTAGGATATGCGGAGTTAGCTTAGCTGATCGATTCCGCGATGAAGAGATACACAGAATGGCAGGTACTAGCTAGGATGTCACGGTGAGAATGAAGAAGAACGTGCTCAGCTGGTTTGGGCACGTCGAACGAATGAGTGATGAAAGAATGGCAAAAAAGATTTATGATGGAAAAGTGAGCGGTAAGAGAGGTAGGGGGAGACCTCGGTTGACCTTCGAAAACACAGTATCAAAGATACTGGAGGAAGGTCACGTAAAAAGCATGAGGACCCCCCGAAGGGCATGTATGAAGAGGTTGATGACAGTGGACGAGGCGAAAGAGGTATGTAGAGACCGTAGCGTTTGGCGCTCCGTTCTCTCTGACTACCCCGCAAGGGATAAAGCGTGAAGCTANATAGATAAAAAGAACGTAATGTTACAGAAATGTATACGCATAATAAATAATTAGCTTTATGTATATTTTTACAAGTATCAAATATCAACATTGGTCGTATTTTTTTAATTCAAAACAATCAAATCGAGGCCAGTCGTGGCGCAGCGGCAAGAAGTGTAACTGTAAAACCGACTGGCTGTGGGTTCGATCCCCACTCGAGGAGATGAAATATTTACTTAAATTTATATTTCCATTTCTTCGCTCTGGTGTCGAGGTTAAGCGCGGCGTTGAGTCCTGCCACTCAACACGCAATGCCTCCAGAATTCGGCAGAAAGTGGGGAACAGAGTGTATTAACACCAGGTTCTCTCTGTGTGCGGGATACAGCGTGAAGCTGATATATTATATGTATAATTATATATTTATAGGATGTAAATGTATGTATATTTTACTCTGCACAGCTGCGCACTTATTATCACACATAACAAGGTTGGCTGCGAGAGAATGCTCTTTAGCGTTAAGCTCCCTTTGTACATTTTTTTTGGTAATTGTATACAATAAAGAATATATATAAATAAATAAATAAATTTGTAGTGCGAAAACCGATACCGATATTGATAACCGACAGAATCTACAACCAACCGATGGTAAGGTTTTGCAGTTGCTAACTTTTCATTGATCAATAAATTAAATCATAGATACATACATGTTATTTTAGAAGTTCCAGTTGAACTTCTAAGCTTAAACTCTTTGTAATATATATTAAGAATTTAATAGAATATATTTCTATAATAAGTTTTATACAAATATGTACTATTAAATTAGAACTACCTATATTTTACAACATTTTTTTAGCTTGACAGTGTATCCCTATGTACACAGCAGGATAGGCAGAGGGAACCTAGGAACCTAGTGTTAAGACACTCAATTCCCATTAAGAAACTTCCGTTTCCCACTTTCTGCTGAATTCTGGTGGCATTGCATGTGAAATGGCGAATTGCTTTATCCATTATCATATAAATAAAACGGAAATTTAAAAAATAAAAACGCCCTCTTGTACAGAAACACATGTCCAACGGTCAGTCAGTTTTATTTTATCGTGTTCAAATGCTCCTCTTCGGAATGCCGTCTGCAGTGAGGGACAGAAATTTCAGAATAGTTCGAGTGGAACAAAATTCAAGCAATAAGAGCGGACAAGTGTCTGTGAGCGCGACGCGACGTTCAACGTGTAATACCTTTGATATTTGCTGGTTAACTTCGCAATGGGGCTAATATGTATTTTGTGTATGTTGTATGGAGTGGAATATTATAATTTATAGTTGTTGTACTTGACTCAACTTATAAGCTCTTATTTGACTTGTAGTATGTGTGTGTGTGTGTGTGTGTGTGTGTGTGCGTGCGTGTGTGTGCGTGTGCGTGTGCATGTGCGTGTGTGTGTGTTTGTGCATGTGGAATCATACTAGCTCAATTTGACTCACTTTACAGTGTCTGATAGTGGAGAGTCGTGGCGCAGGGGCACAAAGTGTGACTGTAAAACCAATTGGTTGTGGGTTCGATCCCCACTCAAGGAGGTGAAATATTTACTTAAATTTATATTTCCATCCCTTCGCTCTGGTGTCGAGGCAAAGCGCGGCGTTGAGATCTGCCACTCAACGTGAAAAAAGTGGGGAACGGAGTGTCTTAACACTATATTCCCTCTGTCTACCCTGCTGTGTGTAGGATACAGCGTGAAGCTAATTTGATTTTTCTAAGTGTCTGATTGAGCTAAAGATTATATTATTACTTTATATAATTACAATGAAATTACACAATTATAATCAATATTATTGTAATTCCAAAATGGCCGCCGCAAGAAAATGGTGGATTACATTTTTTTGCACAGGCCACTTAATATCCAAATATATATGTGTTACCATATACAAATATATATTTAGTTTATATAGAATTTAAAAGTACCCAATATGTTATAAAAGTGAAAAAAAAACTTATTAAATTTAGTATGCTTGAACTAAAAAAATAAATTTTAAAGAAATATTAAATTCCATTGTTATGAGACTATAGCAACCCTTCAAGTATACCCTACGATTGATAAACAAACCTTACACAACAATGAGACCCTTTAGTTGAGACTAGAAAAATCAATATGTACGTATACCTAATACCTCGTGTGTTTGCGGTAGTAAGTCATTTGTAAGTTGCAAAGGCAAATATTTTCTGTACCAATTGGCTAAAGCGCTTTGATGGCTTCCAAGACACAGGTTCGAGTCCCGTTGCGTTCAATTTTTTTCTAAATATTTTATTCTTTTTAGAGTTTGTAGAATTATGTTATACCGCGTGGAAGGAAAACAGCTTTTAATCCATGTTCAGACCCAGAACAGAACAAACGAATATTACATCAATATATTAGAAGTAAAATATTACAATTCAATTGTTAGAGGCCAGTAGTAGCGCAGGGGCACAAAGTGTGACTGTTAAATCGACTCGTTGTGGGTTTGATCCCTACTCGAGAAAATGAAATATTTATTTACATTTATATAATATTTTAATTTCTTCGCTCTGGTGTCGAGGCAAAGCGCGGCGTCGAGTCCACAACTCAAAACGAAATGCTTTCAGAATTCGGCCGAAAGTGGGCAACGGAGTGTCTTAACTAGGTTCCCTCTGTTTACCTACAACTATGTGAAGCTAATAACAACTGTTAGATATTTCATCTCACAAACAAAAAAAAACATACATTCTTCAAGCGAGCATCGAACCAAAAACTATCAAACATATCCAATCCCTTCTACAAATATATATAAATTCATAACCAATCCACACGTTTACAAATAACGGGCAAACATGAGGCAAACACAATTAGAGCGCGAGTGTAAATTTGAGATGCGCGGCGGGCTTTGATAGAACGGTGCACCCCCGCTGTGACCGACGCTGGTCGGTAGTGATGGGGGTAATGTTGTAAAAAATATCGATATTACGGTCGTATATCGATATTGCTAATATATGTTGTATAATAAATGGATGAGGATGATTTTGATTCGAATAACATTGTGTAATTACAAAGCAAATCGATATAATCAATTTAATTTTCACGTTCGATCATATATTTTTCGTATTTCGGAATATTTCATTTGTTTTGTAATAAGCTTTTGTTGGCTTTCACTCGATTTTAATCATTAGTTTAGGTTGGTACCTACTATTAAGCATGATATTTTACATATAACAACTTTTCAATTTACAGGTGAAGAAGATGAAGTAAACATTTAATTTAAAATAATAAAATAAACAAAACAAAAAATTATATATAAATTAACAAAAACGAATAAAAATCGACATTGGTTACAAACAAACCATAAAAACATCGCATCCCTACGAAACTGCCCTCAGTAACTGCGCCCTTGCACTTTGGAAGGGTGAAGCTGAATTATTGTTTAGGGCGCTTTTAAACCGGGAAACCCCAGCCATTGTGCATCGCCGATTTCCCGCTTTCCGCCGCTTTTAATGTCTTTTCGTTATGGTCATGTCTATGGATTTTACTATGCAAATTTCATATATTTGTATGTAGGCCGTCGTGGTGGCGCGGTGGGACAGTGAACGCGATGGTTGGGGGTTTGATATCCATTTGGGATAAAAAAAAAATATTTAAATAATTTTGATTTCATCATTCTGGGTGACGAAGCGCGGCGTTGAGTTCCATCACTCAACTTGCAACTACTAATTGTAAGGTAAGTGGGGGGGCCTTGTGTTTTAATACTAGGCACTCTATGTATACTCTGCTATACTATACATATTAAATGTTCTTAATTATATGTTAAATATATAAATTAAATTAATTTACTAATTAGAAAATGGATAAAACTTCTAGTAATTCATGAATTATTCGTTTACCGCAAAAATCATAAAAATACGAGAAAATGTCTTCTTTTCACGAACAAAGGATATTTTTGGACATCTAAACTATATTTAATACGAGTACATGAGTTTAAATTTTAGGTATCCATGTGGTGCGGTTTTGGATATTTAGGAACGATTCAACTGTAGATGCAAGTCTAGAAATATTTATAATATATATGCGTGATTGGATCGGAACTTGACCGAAACGATAGGGTGAAAGCTCTTATTGTTTCTTATATAAGAACGGAGAGATATATGAGATCTGACCGAGAACGAACCACGACCGGTGCTATAGTGTGAATCTTCCCTTAAAATTTCGCAAGTATAGACAAGCTTTACTATGACAAAAAAATAAAGAATTAATTTTATTAATAGGCGACGGTATGATTACTTAACCCAGTGAAACGATGTGTTGAGTCCAATTTTTTTCTTAGCTATTTATATAGGTAAATTTATTTGTGTATATGGTACCTATTACAAAAATCATATTTTTAATATTTTAAGTAAATACGTTAACTGTTGATTAGGGAAATATTAATTATTAAGAATTAGAATTAACCTAATAATTAATATCAAGTCTAAGAAGTGTTTAATTTTTTGCAAGAAAAACAAAGAAAAACTTAATCTATACTGGCAGCATCCCGTTACCTACTTGATATTATAATCCGATAGAAACTGTTTGTTTTCGTTAAGTGAATTCTAGTCTAGCCAGAGATAGAAATTAACTGTATTTTAACATACATATAGGTATGATAAATATGAGAGTAACGCGAATTATAATCACGTAGTGTCAAGTCACTCCATTTTCCATGTTTCGTTCAGACCAACAGTCTACAGGCAATTATAAATTTTAATCTCACTAACTTTAGCAAAAAATTTTTATTCATAAAACACCTTTGTTGTAAACGAGATTATTGACTGTTTTTTAAAAAAATCTAATCTATAGCCATCTTCTTTCATTTGGGGACTAATTAATAATTAATATGATATATTATTTTCTTAAGTACCCAAAATATACTTTTTATAAGAAAAAGAAATAACAACATCCATCAAAAAACAAATCTAAAGTCTAAGCATTCCACTCACAAAAACTCACAAAATCCGTTGCTCCAACATTATGAAATATTAAGTCTCAAATTGCTCGCCAAATATTCCCAAAGCTGCCAAATTAAAAATTCACCGAGGATGCGATGTCTAAAATTTGTCTAGCGCAAAATGACCTCCCTCACATTTTGTATTGAACTGTAAATGTAAATAAAGTACCGTTCTTTATAAACTGGTTATATTGGGAGCAGGAATCAAATAGAAATATTCAAAATATTTCATTATACTGGACTGCGAGCCCCCTCGTGTTCATGTTTCGATGTACATAATAAGTTAAGTTTAAGTTTGAGTTTGAGTTTCGAGGATGCTTCCTTCGTCTGCTTCGTTATTTTTGAAGCACAAAGACATTGTAAAGGAGCTACGTATAACATATAGTAATATATATTTTCAAAAGACATTCTTTTAAGTTACTTGTTTGTGATGCGATGGTATAACATTTTTTTTAAATATTGGAAACGTTAGAAGTTGTAGTCTCTTTGAGCTTCAGCAAAAGACTATTTTGTATCTTTTGGAAGGCAATATAAAAATAAAATAATACATATATTTTCTATCTATAATATTTTCTATCGTTGTCATTGAAAATGAGGACTAATCCATCTATTATACATTAAAAGGACATGTACCTGACTGATTGAGGTAAGACGCACGCACAGCCGTAACCGCTGATGATAGAAACGTGAAATTTGGACGGATGTTTATTTTCATAATCTGGACATCCACTAAGAAGGGATTTTGAAAAATTTTTACCCTAAAGGTTCAAATAAGGGGTTGAAAGTTTGTATGGAACAATCTTTAAATCGCCACCGATTTTTATAAAAAATTAAATTCAGACTGTTAAAAATATTTTTTCGAACACGTGTTTCGTGGTTTTTTTAGAATTCACCCCTAAAGGTACAAATAAGCGGGCGAAGCTGCGCGCGCCCACTAGTTTAACATAATTTGGCTTGTATTATGTTAAAGAAAATCTGTCTGATTTGCAAAACTGGTAAAAGACATTTGTAGAGAATACATCCACTCTTCTAAATTATGAACACATAATTATGTACAATTTAAGATTAAAAATAAAGCAATCAGGCCTTTACTTTCGACTTCTTCCTTATGGTCAACTCTACGATAAAATTAATGTATAGTCCATAGTCTTCTTCGACAAATGGCTTAAGGGATTGATAGTCTACCATCATAAAAAAAATAATATATCGAATAATAACAGTTCTAACCAGTTGTTTCTGAGATAAGCGCATTCAAACAGACAGACACGTTTAATACAAAGAATTCGAGAAACTTATTTTTGTTTCAGTTCATTCAGCAATAATATATATATCAGTTGCGAAAGACACGCTTGAAAAGTATTTTTTTTTGTTGGCCAATAAGAATTAACCGTTTCTAATTCTTTAATTTCCTGTTAACCATTATTTTAGAGTACAATGATAAGGAAATATACTTTTCGCCGTAAAATATTTATGTACTCAATTTCCTTTAAAGAGTTTAAGAGAATGAAAGTCGTTATCGGAAAGTAGTTTAGAAAAAAAAATGTATGTAAATGTATTTGTACAATTCTAGAAGGATATTGCTTCCAAAATAAATACAGAAATTAAATACATCTTATAAAACATTAATAGTATACTTTGATAGGTTAGTAATCATCTTCAACTTCAGGATTTATTTATATAGCATTCTGTATTTAGCAGAGTAGAAAGGTAGAAGCTAGTGCTATAACATTACGTTCCTCGCTTTTTACTTTTTACTTTTGTTGTGGTTTTCGTTCGAGGTCGTCTAATCCAACTTACAATCATCGTGTTTACAGCCAAGTGTTGTCTCACTCACCCACGATGTATATTATATAATGACATCATATACTCTATAATAACGTAATCTACTTTTAATATACTTTATGAATTTAAACATAAGAACAGTAAACACTCTTGATGATGCCATTATTATGTAGATGCCCCTCTTTTAATAACTGCTTTGAGCAATACCCTACTGCTCCCTATTTCATTGTTCGGGACTTTAAATAGGCTAATGTTTATATAGCATTAAAATTACCCAAAGTGATATTAAACGATAATACTTTATTAGTACAGACAAAACAAAGTGTTTATCCAAATAAAAACAAAGATTACTGCAATAGTTGAAAAAAATAGTCTCAAACTTACGTTATTTTAATAAGCCATGTAGATAATATAAGAAATTTTGAGTTTTTTTTTAATTTCACTATACACACAAATATCTTATCAAATATATAAGAGACAAATCATTTAAATCTGTATTGAACTGTTGAACTTTACAAATTATATAAACGGACTTACATAATATAATAACGTTAACACATTTCCCTTTGCAACGTACGCGGTCACGCCGTACCACTCACTTCAAAGGAGCAAAAAGACCAGCACTCATCTCCAGAACACTTATTAATCAGCTTTGTCGCCAACCAAACATTACCAAGCACCACTTGCGCAAGAAAGTCCACCACTAATTACATAAAAAACATCTCTTCCCTTCAA
This sequence comes from Heliconius hermathena, assembly GCA_013403705.1. Lineage (NCBI taxonomy): Eukaryota > Metazoa > Arthropoda > Insecta > Lepidoptera > Nymphalidae > Heliconius > Heliconius hermathena. Next base: position 692,277 of record JAAIXJ010000006.1, on the reverse strand, counting down.
ATACACTACCCTTCATAATCCCTCAAAGAACGTCCAGTTTATGACTGGACCACATTTATTTGAGCTCCTCGTCCCCTCTCAAGTAGTTCTCTATCAGTATAAAATGTGGGGAGGCTTAGATCACCAGGGTCCTTTTTAAGCTGGCGTGGGTGGCGGTACTTTCGTAAATTAATTCCTGTATCTGCCATAGCAGCTATAGGCTATAATCCAGAAATGATCGGATGTCCCCTCGCCACGATAAATGCTATTTAATGGGTCTAAATGGCTGCAAGTAGGCTGCATAATTTTTCTGACATTTTAACGTCTCTGTAAACATTGTGATGGATTCGTCTTTAGGGCGACACGTACTGGCCGTTTACTTTTTTTTGAAAGAAATTTGACGTTGGGGTTTGGAGGATCGATATGTTCTGCTTGTATTAGCTAATCTTTCATTCGATGGGCACTTACAAAGATCAAATAAAAATTTTCAAATAAAAAATATCTACAGTTGCCGAGCTTACAGTTGGCCGAACGTAGTCGCTAAAAAAGTGTCTGTGAAGTTCCTTTATAAATATCAACAGCTGGACAGCTTTAACTAAACGGCTAGCAGCTCAAAAAAATATATAAAAATTAATAATATAAACAATAAAATCCTAATATCGACTTTTATAAATGAAATAACCACCGAACCAGTAGCTCCTTCGAAACGACACCCACGAACCAAATATGTTTCATTTAAAATTGAATTGCAGCGTATGAATATGAAATAATTATATTTAACTACAATATAACTTTAGAGAACTTCATATTTCAGTTACTTCATACCACTTACAGGGCAACAGACGAAGCGTTCAGGAGCAGTTTCAATTTTGCCAGCAAGCTCTGTGTAGCGTCCGTGAACAAAGCGCCGTTGAACGCCCAAATTACATTTTACACTGAATAAATATTAAAACACTGTATCTTTTATGATTTTTTAAAATAGTAAGCGAATATTGCCTGATCTTGTTACTTGATATGGAAACTAAGATGGCGGTTGTCTGGATAATTTATTTCTTTGTGAGCATTTTTAACGATAAATGTTTTAATTAGTTTGTTTTTTTAAACACTTATTATTGGCACAGGAAATTATATAAATTAAGTTTAGTAGCAAGATGAAACTGTTGCCATGTGACATTTATCATTTTTAAGCACAGATTAATTGCAAAAAAAAATATAATATATAAGAGTCAAATATAAATTTCTTATTAAAATATTATTACGTAGTATTACATTTATTTTTAGTTCACAAATTTTTGGGCAAATTTTAAAAATATATTAATCACATTAAGATAAAATGTTAAAAAAGGCATCATAAACAAATCTTAGCAACAAAAAGCTAATGTCATTTGCAAATGGCGGGAAACACTTATTAATTAACACATCTTACGTTCCGTCCGTAATATGAGTTTATTTTTTTCGATCAGAAATATTATAGTATTATATGAAGTAGATATATTAAAAGTTATTTTGTGTTATGTGAAATGTAATTAATATACGTTTAGAAAAAATATAGTATTTTGTATATAGCATACCTCCAGCGCGGAAGATAACGAGGCCTTCTCCTGCTTCAAAGTTTCCACGCGGCTTTTGTATTGCAGCAGCGTGCGCACCGTGTCCTCCATCCTGAAAGTGAATTAATGACTTAAGTTAAAATATTCTAATATAACTTACTAAAAAAAACTTACGAAAATTGGGCGGTGCGTAAGGAACGGAGTGTTTTAATGGGGACGGTATATCTTAACACTGGGTTCCCAGATTCCATCTGCCTGCTAAGTACTTGATATAGCGTGCAGTTCTAAAAAAATATTTTTTACTCTGCATTTAAAAATCTTAAAATTAAAAATATGCAATTCTTTTAAATTATTATAATTTTTGACAAAAAATTGAATTTTGCAATGATTAGTGATCATAAAAAGTGTTCACTATATTTGTTTGTTATGTATTTCTTTAAAGAGACAGATCGTATCTTTAAATAAGTACATGTTTTCAAATTCACTTTTCACACACATCAAAACAATGTAAACAATAAAATAAAATAATAAGATACTCAAAGTTAAACCGCTTAAGCGTATAATAAGCGTGTAATCCAGAGTGATAGCAGCGAGCACTCGCACTGTAACAAAACAAAAGTCGGCGATCCTCGAATCGTACCTCATTATGCGACTGGATTAGCCTCGCTGAGAGATTTCTATGAGAATTTGCATATTTTTTCCTTTTTATTATCACGCATCTCACTCTTATTGTCTCTACAATAGACAAAGAAAATTTTGTGTTGAGACACTCCGTCATAAATTTTCTAATTATTTTACAGTAATTCAATAAAAATTATATTGATATAAATATTCTTTTTCTTTTAAGTGAGGATCGAATGTATTTTTCTTGTTCGATCTTTCTATCATATGCCATTCTTTTATTACTCATTTTCTTCATATTTAATAGGGTAGGTAGTCTTTCCGTTTTCTTCGTTCCGCCCAAGTTTCGAGAGATTGCGTGTTGAGTAAGTGCCGGAATTCAACGTGCGAGGATCGAATTAACAACCCTTGCAAATACAGTCAGAGGCTAACCCACTGTGCCACGGCGGCCTTAATTACTACGTAGGTAGTAATTAAGGCTCAATTAAATTTAATAAATAGACCAAAAAAGTCGATTTTATAAGTTATAATTTACGGACTTTTTGTACTGTAAAGATTTTACAGGGGTGTGGCATTTTCTTAGAAGTTTTAATTAGAGTTAAGGGTAAGTTGCGAATTTTATTTTAGCTTTTACTAACAACGTTAATAAAAGGCGACATAACGGCTAAGTTTCTTGAAAGTAAAACTTTAGACAGCCAAATTTGTATAAACCTAGAGTCTAGATAAAAGTTGAGAAATTTCAAAAACAATGAAATATGTATGTCGAATTTGGTAAGAGGAGAAGAGATTGTACAATATTTTTCATAAAGTAAATACTGTATATGAACTTAACTAAAGATATTTATATTTTTGCTTACTTATATTGACCGTTTTATTATGGTTCATTCACTGGCTTTGATCACGTAGGTACAAAGTAATATTAAAATATATGAATATACATATAGCAATAGTTAGGTTTACACATATAGAAACATTTTTTGTATATTTATCGCCTTTCTGAACAAAGTACCATTCCATTGAATTTAAGTTTTTTTAATAATCTGTAAGTAAATTTAAGGATAGCAATTCAAAAGTCAATAAAGCATCCTTAAAATTTAAACTTATGACAAATAAATCAGCTTCACGCCGTATCCCGCAGACAGCAGGGTAGGCAAAGGGAACCTAGTGTTAAGACACTCCGACTCGATTCGAGTCCCCACTTGAGCGACGAACCCACAATCAGTTGATTTCACAGTTAGACTTTGTGCCTCTGTGCCACGGCTGGCTTCTAAGCTTACGACCATCGCGAAAAATTGTAGACACTTATATAGTTTCCTCTTTAAAAAAAACGGCGCCAAAAGGTAAAAAAAAATCACATCTAAATTGATTTCCAACAGAGATATCCCCACAGCGAAATATGTCGCCACATAATAAAGGAACTGGTGAGAAAAATCGTATAGACGCCCATTATGTTTGTTCAGAGATTACCGCCGTGGAAATCTAACAGAGTGAGCGTTCTCGAATGAACTTTTTCAATAAATCCGAATGGAAGCCCGTCCGCAATATCATTTGGATATCTCCATCCGGTAAAGAATATGATTAGAAATAGGTAAAGAATATGAAATTTAATTAAACTATTTTATATGTATTTTTTCTAAAATAAGTCTAGAATAAATACCTAGCAGCGTTGGGTTCCGCAACTGTTCATTTAATGTCTCGATAAGAAATTAGTAACGTTTCACAAGGTCTTATATGTTAACTCCGTAAAATACAGAACCTCAAATTTAAACGTTGGCTATGATCATCTCAACACAATTTATCTTTTTTAATTTAACACAGATCAAAAAGACAACATTAATCGTCAATATGAAGCCTATCTTGGCGCAGTGTGTGTGACATATGTGTAAACGGGACTGGCTGTGGGTTCGATATCCACAGCCAGTCCAGATCAGCCATATATATTTTCATGAACATGAACCAGAAATTTATATTTTCATTTCTTAGCTCTAGCGTCAAAGCAAAGCGCGGCGTTCAGTTCTGCCCCTCAACATGCAATGTCTCACGAATTCGGCTGAAAATGGGGAACGGAGTGTCTTAATACTAGGTTCCCTCTACCTACACTGCTGTGTGCGGGAAACAGAGTGAAAAAGTTTTTTTTAAAGACACATAATTATATATAACACATTCAAAGTAAGCATTCATAAAGCATTTCGCACAGTAACTCCTAACAACGAGACAGCCGCCTGGTTCGTGACTTTATTTACGTGATTCACGTGATTAATACCGCATTAGTTCATGGTGAATTACAAAGCTAACTTTGTAGTGTAATGTAATGTTGTAATAAGGTTATTTGGTATTAAATATGCATTAAAGGATATGAATGTAGGTTCAAATCCGATTTTCCTTCTATCTAGATAAGTGTAAGTCAGATTAGATCTTTTCTATAATTAAGTTATTTATGCTTTCTGATTTTCAAAGTGTTTGAAATAAGTGAAAGTAAAAGACGAGTAAAAGTATCATTTTAAATTGATTTGTTAACAATGAATGATTACTACGATTAGAAATATTTATTATTCATAGTTGTGCTTTCTGTATGTGTATTTTAATATTTGTAGATTACCTTATTCGACGCTGAGGCCCGCCAATTTTTGGGTATATAGAGGGAACCTGGTGTAAAAAACTCTGTTCCCTATGCATTGACGCTAAGCTAAGACTGCGTGGAATATTTTTTTTTCTAATTTAAATTATACCTTAAATTACAACGTTAATTTTACAATATACTAAAACATATTAGTAATTCGTTATTCAAAAGAAGACCGCTAGACCGCTCTCAAATCTGAGATCGATTTTGAGATGCCGTTTCCATTCATAAATTACATATCTACGAATGAGATCAGCAACTCCAGATCGATCTCAGACTTGAGAGCGATTTATAAATATTTTTCTATCTTATACATCCCTTTAACCACCAAGTGATAACATATGGTGACATCATATCAAAACGAAAACGATTGTGATTCTCGCATAATTTCCCCAGTGAGAAATCAACGAAACGCGGCTATCACTCGTCAACATCGAACGGCGTCCGGGCTTATTACTAAGTAATTTAAGGTTTTTTTTACGTAGAAACGCATATTTACTACCGGTTTTACGGTTTATAGTCACGGTATATCGACCGTGGGCTTTGTTTTGACTATTTGTGGTTATAGAAGGAATCGGTGATGGAAGACGTGGATGTGACGAATGCGTGTTTGTAGCTGTTATATAATTGATATTTATTAATAGAAGTTGCTTTAAATTGTAGAGTAAGAACTTTAAATTGTATTATGGTTTAATGAGTTTATTACTTATTTTAAAAATATTTTCTTTTTTCTTCAGCTTTACATTGTATCCCGCACGTAGTAGGGAGGAATTGCGTGTTGAGAGCCAAACGCCACATTTGGTATCAACACCAGAAAAAAGAAAATATTAAATATTAAACTCATTTTCTCGAGTGGGGATCGAACCCACACCTTGTGGCGCTAACAGTCACATCTTTGTGCCCCTGCGTCACGACTGGTCTCTCTATATTCTTAAGAGCTCACTTAAATAGTTTAAGATTAGTACGTTTTTTGGCAACATTAGAGTAGATGTATGTAAATCAATGTCTATTAAACATACACGATACATCGATCATAAAATTGATATATATATATATATATATATATATATATATATATATATATATATATATAAAAATATATATATATTATATATAGTACTTCAAACTAATATTTCAAGCTATGAAAATAAAAGAAAATCAAAATAAATAATCACAACTCTGTAATAGATCACTACATTAGCAATCCTGGACGGGCAGTCGCGACAAATTACCTGCACCCCATGTGCCCCATGACCATACATATGAGCCCCATAAATCTACGTCTGAGCCTGGTTTTAGGGCTTAAACGATAAAACCTATATACAAAACGTTTTAAAAATGATCTATTGTGATTTATTAGTTGGTACTCGATTTTTTATTTGGCAAGTATTAAAAAAAATTGTAATCATTGATCTCGTATTTAACAGGGTAGGCAGAGGAAGTCTATTGATAAGACATTCTGATGCCCACTTCCCGCCCAATGTTGAAAATTAATTATAATAATATAAGTATGAACTTTGGTAGAAATTTTGCTGTTGAATGTTATTTTACATTTCTCGTTTTTTTTCCGTAACTGTAGTATTCAATTACAGATAATACATTAAAGAAACGATAAATCTAGTCGTAAATCTCTATATCGCTTAATTGATGCAACAACGTATATTATTTGAGTCTCCTTCAATTTCCAAAAAGTGAAAATACGTCTTTGTTGCACAAAATGAGCGAATTTTATATTTTCTACTTTAATTTTATCTAGAGTCACTTCTTGTGGGGAATATCTAGTTATTAGGAAGCTCAAAAACAACTACAGCCATCGAACTTATTTAGACATACATCTTAAAGATCTTTTTTTGTCAGCTTCACGCTGTAGCAGAGGGAACCTAGGGCTCTAGCTTCCCTACCTTCCACTGAATTCTGGAGGAATCCCGTGTTGAGTGGCGGAACTCAACACCGTACTTAAAGATCTCATATAGTCATTATCAAAAGCTGATATTATAATTAAACGCATTTCTTTCATACCTTGCGCCATTGTAAGTAGATAACCAACACTCTATAGTATAACAACTGTCTTTCTTGGCCGAAGGTGCCCTTTACAAATTCTGACAGGCTTAATTTAGAGGCCATTAGTCATTGCATTCAGTTTTAGTTCAGGGTTGGGTTCTAGGAAATAGCATGTGCAATTAGTTTCATATTTGGGGGAGAACTATTTAATTTTGGTAATGTAGTCAGCGGGAGTCAGTTCAAAGAAGAGGGATATTTGGGTATCCATTTTTCATGTTTATATATAAATTATGATGACAAATTGGCAGTTGAGGTTTGTTTAATAAATCGCGAAAAATGTAAGAAATTTAATGTATTGCAATTCAGATGCCTATCTTTACTTAATATTATAAAGTTCAAGAAGTTATTTGGATGAAGGCGCTGTGCTCAGGAACTATTGGTCCGAATAAAAAAAACTTTTTGCGATCATTCATTTATCGAGCGAAGCTGTCGGCTATATTGGAATCATCAACAATTGTTTCTATGTAGACCATTGTACTTGCGGTCATTGACAGCTACCACCCTTAGAAAGTGTCATATGACTAACACATTTAGTTATTTTAATGTGTCGCGGGCAAAATAGATAAAATTTGAAAAGCGGAACATTTGATCACTAGTTTCGCCACTCAACACGCAATGCCTCCAGAACTTGGCGGAAAGTGGGGAACGGAGAGTCTTAACACTAGGTTCCCTCTGCCTACCCAGCTGTGTGCGGGATACAGCGTGAAGTTGATTTTTTTTTAATATTATATTTATAATTCAAATAACAACAATTTTGCATTATATACTTTCGTATATTGCAAGTACCAAATATTACGTACAGTCATTTATTCCCAGCAGTGCTACCACCAAATTTTGAACATACACGCAACTCCCTTCACGCCGACGCGACGTAATGACTCTACTTTGACAGGCGAAAATGAGCTTTGAACTTGCCGAAAGTTCGACATTGGTGATTCATATATTTTAGAACTTTTACTATTCTGTTTGTATGAGTATATTTTCTATATAGTAATAAGCTCATTGTAAGATGAAGTATTTGGATTTTTAAATTTAATAAAATAGGCAAGGAAAAAGTTGTGATCTTCGTTCAAGTGAATTATCTTCATTTTTCAGCTCTGGAAAGATAAATAATGGCGTTGAGTTCCGCCAATCATATTTTTTTTTTTATGTTCGGACAGAAAGTAGAGAATGGAGCTTGAACTTGACACAGAGACGGAAAGAATTTCGTCTACCTTGTTTTGCAGGAAAAGAGTTGAATTGAAAGTTAATAAAACTATTGAAAATGTTGTTTTTTTTTGTTGTTTTTTTTACTTTTATTTTGTATCACTTTCAGTCCAGACCGAAACACTGAGTGGCGTGTCTCGGCATCTTGTATTGATTATATCAAGCACCTACATAAATATATCTATCATACGTATACATGTGTATAAATTTCACTAGGAGTGGGATTTGAACGTACAGCCATTGCCTATAATGTAAGCAATATTTGAACCACTATGGCTTAATTAATTATACTACACATTAAATTATTTATTTAAATTTTATCTTTTGTAATTTTCAATAGTTTTATTAACTTTCAATTCTAATCACAATTTTTTTTATAAATAACTGAATCTTAAGTTAAACACAATCGAATTTTATCATATAATATTAGACTATCTAAGCATATGGTTTAAAAAAAAATCTGGTAAAACCATTCACAGCTTACTTTTGTCTTGCAAGCTGTTCAAGCTCCCAAGAAGCTTGTCGCCTTGCACAGCCAGGATACTACTTCATACAGCCATTGTTCCTTGCTACTCTTGAGCTGTGCGGTATTTTAATAGTCGTTTTTATACTATGCTTCCATAGGAATTCCCTTTTCCAGTTTGTTTTTTCGTTAGAAATGCCTGTAGTTTCTTTATTGCGTGTACAGTATGTGTGCTATGTGAGAACGCTATGTGTTTGAATTAAATAGGTAATTATTCTTTGAGTTTATTAGTTTTTTTTTGTTTTGTGTTCTGGTTTCGATTAATACCTAAGGTATTGTTAACTTTGGTTAAGTGCTAAAACTTTATACGTACTTATATACTCATTAATTATTGATATATTTTACAGCGTTAGTTCTACCTTTTTTCGCATTATCAAACAAGACAAAGCGCGATGCTGAGTTCCGATTTTCTCGTATTTTTTTAATGTATATAATTACATAATTTAAATAAAAAATCTATTTATATATAAATTATACAAGTAAATTTTTGTATGTAGTTCTCGTCTGTATATCTCGGTCGTATGTATATCTTATACATACAACCCTAAGCTCGAGACCTCTCGTTATCACGACCTAATTGGGTGAGGGTGGTGTAGTTCGTGTAAATCCTTTTATTAAATCTTGGGTATCTAGGTTAGCCTTTTGAAGATACATCGTATCTCATTTTGAGTGTGCTTAGGATTAGTCGACCGATATACAGTATAAGTATTCATATTAACTATAGGAGAAGATAATGGGATCTAATTCGGAATAAATAGAAATGTTTTGTGAACGGATTATGAATTTGTTAAGGAAAAAAAGATATGGTGTTTTAATTATTTAATATTTGATATTGATCCAAATATTGTTATATTTAGTGATTATGAAAAGCATATCTATTTATTTCCTATAATAATACTGTCCTTTGATTTGATAATAGTAGAAAAAGAGTAGTTTTCTTCATATAGTTTAAATACAGAAGATCACGATACGTAGTGAAATATTCCAAATACCAAGAAATTTCCAGTTCCAAAGACTAGTCGTAGTGCAGGGGCACTACCGTGTGCGGATTCGATTCCCACTAAAGAAAATGAAACATTTAATATATTCATTTCCTTGTTCCGGCATCGAGGCAAAGCATGGTGTTGATTTACGGCGTTGAGTTACTCAGCAATGCCTCCAGAATTCGGTGGAAAGCAGGGAGCGAAATGTCTTAACATTAGATTCCCTCAGTCTACCCTGCTACATACGGGATACAGCGTAAAGATGAAAAAAAAAGAAAGAAATTTCCATATAAATATAATCAAATTTTCAAACATCAACCTTATTAAATATTAAAGTACATTCATTCATAATTTTAAAACCCTTTTAAGTATATTACATGTTTACATACACCCTGTATGCGTTTAAGCGTCGTGCCCTTACCGAGGCATTCATGACGCAGGTGTTTTGACCCAATTCGTTAATCTGAAAATGAGCAACGCCTTTTTGCTTATATTTTTATATGATAATAATAATAATGAATTACATTTACGTTAAGTATATTTTCGTAAGCCTGTTTAAAATATATTCTTTGGAAAAAATATTATATGTATACGAATACCAATTTTTAGACATGGAGAGGTACATCAAACTTTCGAAAAAATAGGCCCACTCTTGTAAGAAGACAAAGCTTGCCGTTGAATTCCGCCAGTTAACATCCAATGTCTCAAAAATAGGGCAGCAATTGGAGCACGGAGTGTCTTAACCCTACGTTCCCTCTGACAACCCTGGCATGCGGGAAAAAGCGAAGCTGCATTTTTATATTTATGATGCTTGCGATCCATAAATGTATGCGTACAAATAATGTCGTAGACAGGAGAAACAAGATATTTCACTTTGTATCTATGCAACCTTTATCTTCCATAGTGAAGTCAAATCCATCAGTAACAAGGCTTCTAATGGCAGTTTTGTTTAAAAGAATACCAACGAATTATAACTGGCGCTCTTTATAAATATTTGTTTCTGTGTATTTATATTTTCTTTTATTTTAGCTTCACGTCACATGTCCCGCATACAGCAGGGAAGGCTGAGGGAACCTTCGAACCTAGATCTCCCCTATCCGAAAAATTCTGGAGGCATTGAGTGTTGAGTGGTGGAAATCAACGCCGCTCTTTTCCTTGTTCCCAGAGTGAGAAAATGGAAATGTTAAATATAGGCAGTATAGGTTAATAAAGGCGGTAGTTTGATATAACAATTATGTCAACTGACAGACGAATGCCACCTCAGTCTTCCCGTGACCACGGACTATTGCAAAGTGTTCGAAACATCGGGTTTCCAAAAATGTATAAAAATACAAAATATACGCGATTAATCCGGTTAAAAATAGTTTCATTTAAAAAAATGTTAAATATGTTTATTTCATCTAGTAGGAATCGACAATGCGTTGCGCATGCTTGTGCCCCTGCCCCACGAATGGCCTCTTTTTGTATTTATGAATAGTTAAAATTAATATTAACCGACGCTTTGACAGCAAATACGACTGCGACGCGTGGATTTGCCACTAAATATGCAATTTCTCAAAAATTGGGGAGTGGGTGAAGAACGGAATGTCTCAACACTAGGTTCTCTCCGCCCTTCCTCCTATATACCGTGTACAATCCGAAGCCGATCCGAAGCTAAAAAAAAATGGATTGACCACACCATACTACTAATTATATTAAAACGAATGTTTACTACAAAGTTTCATTATGCGTTAATATATTTCATTTCAAGGTGTAACTAAACCACTGACCCACTTCAGTATCGAAGTGCACGCCACAAATTTTACATAACCTAAAGCCGTAATCATTTATTTTCACTATATTTTGATATAAGTCACGTCAAATTAAAAAAATATAACTTATTCTTTTCATAATAATAACTTAATTTATTGCATTATTATGCTTATATTAATTAACTGCAAAATTAATTTCATTGTGGAATTGTTGTATTTCAACAATTCTGAAGAAATGTTTGTTAACAACGAACGAATCCATATATACATAGGCTATAGTCACTTTTATATGGGCTCAGTCATGGCGCAGGGATAAGAGTGTAATTGTAAGCGTAAGGTTGTCGGTTCAATTCCCAGTCGAGGACATGAACTATTTAACATTTTAATTTCCTCCTTACCAGATAACGAGGCAAAGCGCGGTGTTAAGTTCTGCTGGAACAGAAGTGTCTTAACATAAGATTCCCTTCGATAAAGCTAAAGAAAAAATATATAATTCACGAGTCTCCACAATTTCACAAGCTCCAAGCACTTTTTCATAGTTGAAGGTGAAAGTTAGTAAAAGCTCTTCTAAAGCAGTCTGGTACGGAAATGACGTGACGTCTAGGTGTTCCATTGGGCCCCGGCGTCGCCTGTCAATCGATCGATACACTATCAGATTTGCTTTGGTTGCCAGGTGCTGTGTTTGAATGGATCGAGAAGTGGAAACTAAGTGGATTTCGATTTAGATTGTGCTGCGTTTGAGTTTGTTATTTTATGTGTGATTTATCGGGTTGTGGAGATTGTACGTACAAGATTTATAGGTGATTTAAAAAAAATATAACCAACATGTTGGTTGTATTTTTTTTTCATCACGCTGGACTGGACTGGCATGTAAGAGATTAGGCAGAGAGAACCTAGTGATAAGACACTTCAATCTCCATTCCCGCATAATATTCGAGTCTGTAATTAGGCGTAACTCGACGCGCTCTGTTTCGTTTATTCATTCATATCAAGGAAATTAAAATAATATTTGAAATCTGTATTTTTTGTTAAATAAATCAGTTTTTAGTATTCACAAAATGCATATATAAATTGAAATTCCGAATTCCATAAATTATTTTTTACATTACTTTGCTTACATTATACAAATAGAGTATCAAAAGTGACGTAATAAGAACAAAAATCATATTATTAGAACGTCATAATATATTTTATATCTCATAAAATATATTATGCTCCTTAGAAATTTTTAAGAAAGAAAATAACTTTAAAATCTTGCAAGCGCCGCCGAGTGTCTTCGTCAATGTGCTTAAGTAAAATAACTTATGGACTTATCCCTTCGAGCCAGTAAGCCCGATTAACCAGTAGCCGTTTTACGTTGAACCGTGAAGATTATTCAGTTTCACTTTAGCCTTTAATATTCTTAAGACATTGGGAGAATGAGGGGTCTATTTGGAGTGGTTCCCACAAAATCCAATTAAAGAACTTAAATGACGTTGTATACCTGAATCTAGCGATAAAAGACAGAATTGGCGTTCAATATTGATTTTCAGGTGTTTCAATTTCGTATCTCAATGGTGGAAACAAAACTTTTTGTAAGTTAATTTTTATTTTTAATTATTCGAAAAAATATGATGATGAAGCCAGTATTGGGGCGTGGACCAGGCGACTGTAGACACGAAGGGTTGTAGGTTTGATTGCTACTCGAGGTAATGATATTTCATATTTTGATTTCCTTGCTCAAGTAACGAGGCAAAGCGCGTTGAGTTCCACCACTCAACACGCAGTGCCTCAAAATTCGGCGGAAAATGGGAAACGGAGTGTCTACACTAGGTTCCCTCTCTATATTCTATATTACACAGATACAGTGTGAAGCTGAAAAAAATTAGAAGCTGTATCATGCAAAAAGCAAGGAAGGCAGTAAAGAAATTAGTGTCCATACATCACTTTCCATGCAGATGACAAATTGTGAATTAAGTGGCGGAACTCAACGCCTTGCTTTGTCTTGTTGTTGTTGTTTAAACGAAGGAAATGAAAATAATTAAATTCACAAAGTAAGAATCGAACCCACAATCGTCGCATTAAAGTGAAGTATTTATTTATTAGTAAAGTAAGTATTTTTTTATTTCAGTAATATTTTCTAGCTATAAAAATCTGAAACCGAAAGGTCACTAATGTCATCTACACTATCTGCAGAAGAAGTATAGTCGGGTCACCTGCGATCAACCACATCTGCGTCCTATCGGAGACATTGGGATCCTCCCTGGATAGCCCAAATAGCCGATTAGCTTTAATCGCTGCCTTGAGTGTTGTTACGTTATTTATTATAATTGCTATAGATCTTGTAAATTACCTTTTATGGTAATGATAAATTTTAATGTGAATAGTATAATCGATTTAGCAAATTACTTAATTATTCGATGATAGCCAAAGTGGCACATTTAAGGAGTATTTAATCTAGAATCTTGAATATTAAAAACACGACCTCGAATTTCACCATATAACAAGCAATGTCTCGTATGATATTCGAAAAACGGAGAACGGAGTGTCTTAACATTAGGTTCCCTCCGCCTATTATGCTATATGCGGGATACAGTGTGAAACAAAAAAAAACTCAAATAGTCCTATTAGAAAATCTCGACAAATCCAATCAAGTACAATATTAGTCGCATATGTTCTCTATTGGCTTTACTTATAGCCGATTAGTAATAATAGTCCCGATGGCCGGCATTACCGCGGCCAATATATCGGTAGCTTAATTGCATCGAGAACTAGATGTTGGACGTTAGAGTACTTTAGTAGGTATAGATATTTGTTTATGAGTCGTGCAATAGTAGACGTAAAAACGTAAAATCTGGTTTTCTCTGCTACCTTAAGATTTTTTGGAAATATTCCCTTAGAGCTCCTCTACACTCCCTAAGCAAGGTTGCTTAGCTGGCTTGTATAATTAATTTGTTCCGCTATCACGCAAATACTACTAAATAGATTTAGATAAAACTTTTTTTTGTGGAAAAGGACAAGGCAAACGAGCAGTCGGGTCACCTGATGGTAAGTGATCACCGCCGCCCACGACCTCGTGCAACACCAGAGAAGCTACAGGTGAGTTGCCGGCCTTTAAGCTGGCCTTACTTAATGCCTTTTTGCTTTGCCTTTGCCTTTAATGCCTTTACTTTTACAGTAATATAGCTTATACATTAGAAGACCACATAGACTTCAATTTATGTAAAGATGTTGTTTTATAATCAGTTTAAGCGGGCGAAGCCGCTAGTGTGTTGCTAGTATTACAAAAGCGAAATATTTAGACGCTGTGTTTTACCCTTTAATATAAACTTGTCTAACAAGATTTTGCTCGCATTGTCACACGCTCTAATATGTTTTATAGATGAATACAGTTATTTACTTGAATTAAAACAAAAGCGTCGTGTTCCTTGGAAGTTTCTCGAAGATTCTCGTAATGAGTGCGACGTGTGATGGTTTATTAAGGCGGTAAACTTGAGACGACTAATGTCTGGCTTGTGCTTTGTGTACATTGTATTTACACATAGCGTTAACTATGATTAAAGTTAAAAATATCAGTTAAATTCGTTTTTAGGGAAGATGAAATTCTTATAGGATCACTTTGTTATCCATTAATCTGTATGTGTGTTTGCCACATACATCAAGATATTTTTTTTCAGATCGCAAGGAGATATCAAGTTAAAATAATATCAAATATACATAGGTCTTCAACCCTTTGGAGAACAGAAAAAAAATAGGATTTTAATTCGGCGCAAGTAAAATATACGAGCGCTTATTTATTGTTTTTGGTAAAT
Source organism: Heliconius hermathena (assembly GCA_013403705.1). NCBI lineage: Eukaryota > Metazoa > Arthropoda > Insecta > Lepidoptera > Nymphalidae > Heliconius > Heliconius hermathena. Next base: position 677,192 of record JAAIXJ010000006.1, on the reverse strand, counting down.
GTAGGAACATACATTTAAAAACTATTTTTTACTTATTTTTTGTATGTTCATAGTATATTAAATATATATTTTTAAATTACTTCTTTTTATTAAAGTAAATGAAATAAGCTTGTAAGATCATATAAAATAAAAAAATATATAATATAAACAGTCAAACATATTTTAAATACTCTAAAATGGTGTCTTACATGTATGTATAATACAATTTACTTTTAAACAAGATTAGTCGCGTGTCTGCGCTACACACGCTAAATATGCCTTAAGAAAATCCTCTCACATTCATCTCGGCAGGAATGAACCTCTTAGGTAAAGATTGTTTGAAATGTTTCATTACAGCGTCTCTCAGTGAAATTGAAGAATTTAACGAACACTCCTTAAGTACGGCGTCACGTGCTATTCTGTTGAATGCCCAAAATGAAAATGACGTTTAGACGTTTTAGTTAAATTGCTGCGTCGCGTTTCTTCTAATGAACGTTATGTTTATGAATGTGTAGAGTTTTCTTTTGGGTATTATTATATAATTTGTATTATAAAATATACATATCTATCTTTCTATTTAGCTTCGCTGTATCTAGTGATAGTGGGGTAGTCAAAGAGCAGCGCCAAACGCTACGGTCTCTACATACCTCTTTCGCCTCGTCCACTGTCATCAACCTCTTCATACAAGCCCTTCTGGGGGTCCTCATGCTTTTTACGTGAGCTTTCTCCAGTATCCTCGATACTGTGTTTCCGAAGGTCAACCAAGGTCTTCCCCTACCTCTCTTACCACTCACTTAACCTATCCCATCATACATCTTTTTTACCATTCTTTCATCTCTCATTCGTTCGACGCCTAAACTAGCTGAGTACGTTTTTCTTCATGACATCCTCGCTAGTAACTGCCATTCTGTGTATCTCTTCATCGCGGATTCGATCAGCTAAGCTGACTCCACATATCCTACGAAGAGATCACATTTCCACGGCATTTATCTTTCTTTCATTCTTCTTCTGTAATACGCAAGTTTCGCTGCCATGTAACAGCGTCGGTACCAAAACTCCATTGTGTACGGCTAAACGTGCAGCTCTGCTGACATTTCGCCATCTTATCAATGCAGCTAAGGCTCCGTTAACCCTGTTTTCGCTGGTGCGAACGTGATTTTTTTTTATTTAAGTAATACAATTAAAATATATTATTTGTATTTTAAACAGACAGAAAAAAAATATCAACCTATAAATATATAATAGTAAAATAGAATTTATACTAACAATGAATATTAAAAAAGTTGGGTACGGAATTGTCTTAACAGGGACGGAATGTCTTGAAATTAACTCAGTTTCCAGGTTCCCTCTACGTATGTATCTCTTTATGTGAAAAAATTACAAAAAAGAAAACAAAAAAAATACATACATTTTAAGTCAAAATCAAATTAAGTTTTCAACAATATCTATTGGTCATTTTATAGTAATTTTGATGTAGAAATTCTTATGTTTATGTAATATTTAATACAATATAGGGAAAACAAAAGTGTCAGAAGGAATAATCGCAGTGGGACGCGATGGCGCCGAGCGTCTCTCTGTATCACAACGGAGGAAGAGACAATGCCTTTATGGGTAAACATCGTCATAAAATCATAATGTTTTAACATTTATTAACTAAATAACTTTTAATTATAAGAGGTATTTGTTTGTTTAATTTTTGTATTTTATTTGTCTAGATTTTAGTTTTAGAGTACAGACTCTATTTTTCTTATATTTCCTTATTTTATTCACATTTGTACACTCAACACAGTATCTCGAAAATTTTGCAGAACGGAGGGAATAAAGAGTCTTTATACTGGGTTACCTTTACCCTATGTGGGAAAAGCGTGAAGCTACAAAAATAGTATTAAAGAAGAATAAAAAACATTTAGGCCTCCAGTACTATCCTACAAAATCAAAGAATATTTAGTAAGGACAGCGTTCATACTAATAACAATCTCTTAATTACTATACTATCAGTCATCTTCATAATATCGGATTATAGGTTAATGCACCTTGGCAGGCCATTAAGTGTCGTTTATGTAAATTTTCCCTCCCCCTCCTCTCCTCCTCATCTGCCACAGTTTCCACCCATCCTTGGTTGCCATTTATCATGCGTCTATCAAATGTCTCAACTTATAGAATACATGTGAAGCACTTTAAGTATTAAATTTCCTTTAAATCTAAATATCTGAGGTTAGTCGTGGCGCAGAGGCACAAGCGTGTGGCTGTAAGCGTGACAGGTTGTAAGTCGATTCTCACTCGAGGAAATTAAATATTTAATGTTTTCATTTATTTGTTATGGTGTTGAGGCAAAGCGCGGCGTTGAGTTTTACTCAACACGCAATGACTCCAGCATTGGAATAGGGCANCAAATGTCTCAACTTATAGAATACATGTGAAGCACTTTAAGTATTAAATTTCCTTTAAATCTAAATATCTGAGGTTAGTCGTGGCGCAGAGGCACAAGCGTGTGGCTGTAAGCGTGACAGGTTGTAAGTCGATTCTCACTCGAGGAAATTAAATATTTAATGTTTTCATTTATTTGTTATGGTGTTGAGGCAAAGCGCGGCGTTGAGTTTTACTCAACACGCAATGACTCCAAAATTGGAATAGGGCAATGAAAAATATTGAAAGTAATTCGACAAAATTATAATTTCAAGAAATATATAGAAAGTCTCTGTTGTATTAATTGGTGTTGTTCATGTTTACTAATAATGTAACAAAAACAAAAGATATTTTATATTTGTTAATATCTATCTAAATGCTAAATAACTAAATGTAAAAATCATACAAATAAAATAAATATGGTAAAACAGATTTATAGGAAAAAATTGAAGAGATACAGTAGAAGTTTCTAACGTGTGTGGCATCAATGTTTCTCACACTATACAACTAGCACTTTGTGAACTATCTATTGTACATGTTTCAATCAATTATACATTTCCCATCTCTTCTTTGCCTATCTCCTTATAAAATCTATTTTTTTCTATCACTATAAACAATAAAACGAATGATCAAAATATTAAAAGGGAAATCACCGTTCCAGCTAGTTATTTCTAAGGCTGGTAATACATCTTCAACTTCAAGAGATATCCCCTTCCCCATAATAAAGTCTTTTAAACTCGACACAATGGATTCGGGTCAAAAGGCTTCCTTACAATAGCTTGCCTTTTGTTCGTTCGCTCAGGTTGAGCATTAACTTCAGATACGATGTTAAAAAAGCTCACGTTTCTTGTCATTTAACTAAAAAATGCTACGAGCCTCTACGAATCCGCTCTCGTAGCACGCTACGCCGTAGCCCGAACGTTATTTGTGAGAATACTTTCAAAATTTGTAAGAAATATTAAAGAAGTTAATGTTTTGAAATACTTCTGTGTAACGTTTTAGTGAACTTTTGGTTTTGATGCATATTTTGGTACCAAATATTTATATTCGGTAAAACGAATAAAGCTAGCTATTTTTTTTTGTGGCTCAATTTATTACTGCAATATACTCTGGCTTGATGCAGTTATATCACGTAAGTAGAGTTGCCTACAAATTATCTTTCTTGATACAAATTTGTTTGGTGTAAAGAATATACATAATTTAAATAAATACTGTTATGAACTAATATTATTTGTATTTTTTACAATCTTAAGATTTGAATATTTTTATTTTTCACAAAGTCTTTAGTCTTTCAGAATTCAGCTTAATAAAAACATAGCTTAATTAAATTAATAAGCTTGATGCTTTATCACAATTAATTATTTTCATTTTCCGGCTCTGGGGACAAGACAAAGTGCAGCGTTCCACCACACGATACACAATATCTTGATTATTGGGCGGAAAGTAGAGAACAGGGCGTTCTTACACTGGAATCTTTTTGATTACCATGCTATATAGTAGAAAAAGATGAAATTAAAAAACAAAGCTAATAATATACATTTTATACCTTGATACATATTTATAATATACGAAGCATCTTAATATCTCTACGTCAAAAATATCGCTATAATAATTTTCCCCACATACCTTTCGAGCAATAAATCTATGCCAATCATGTTCACGTTCCCCAAGACTCACGATCATATATCACTTTCAATAACACGCTTTATATACCAATACAGGTGAACATTTAATAGGTGAACCTATATAAAAATAAAATATATTTTCTTATATGAAAATACTGTAGTCTATATATATTACTACTACTATTACTATTATAAACTTGAAGAGTTTGTTTGTTTGTACGCGGTAATCTCAGGAACTATTGGTTCGAATAGAAAAAATCCATTTGTGTTGGATTATTTTTGAGACCCGGCGTGTTGAGTCATGGAATTCAACACCGCGCTTGGACATTTGTATATATATTTAAAATTTTTGACTTATAGTATAATTCTCTCAATAAAATAAATAATTTAAGCAAGGAAAGGAAACAATTTAATTTTATTATATGATGATGATCATCATCATCATCACTCTGTTTTCGTCCACTGTTGTATATTTCCTTTCTTATCATCATAATATATCAATATAATAGAATATACAGTCTACACAAATAACTAAAAATATTAATATAAAATATGTTTATATCTATGTAACATAGAAAGCACACCTTCCACGGCAAGACGTTAATCATTCTAACGTCGTGTATATTGACGATCAATTTGTATGTACAGTCTCGGTAAGTTAAGGGTAAGAAGGTGGAAACAAAAAATATACATACTTTTTAACATTTTTAAAGTGTTATTCCACACTTAGGAAAGAAAAATATTTATTTAGAAAACGTATAAGAATTTGAACGTAGCGGGGACCGACCTGGTGGGTTTCCAGGAGGCGCGGCGAATTTTTATACGTTTTCTAAATAAGTACATTATAATATAATACGAGTATAACATAAATATAGCTCATAACCGTATTTTATAAGTTGAATTCTAATAGATTTCATTTAAAATAAAAAAATTGGCAGAAAGAAAAAGAGACAGAGACAGAGAGAGATTTAATATGTTTGTTTTCTGGTTTTTTTAGCTTGACGCTGTATCTCGTATATAGCGCTAAGTGGCAGAGGAAACATAATGTTGAGACACTATGTTTACTTTCCGCTCATTTTTTCAGACATTTCTACTGCGCCACCAAGACCTCTACATCTTAAATCTTTACATTATATTGCTAATGTTATTAAGAAAAGTTTTTACTGTTTAATTAATTTTTCATGTACATCAGCCCTTAATAAGGCAGTCATTTGGTTCATTTTGTATGAAATGTGTGAACCATTCTAGCGTTATAGCCATATAACTTATGACAGTATTAAACGTTTATATTATGACTATATCAAATAAATTAATATGATTTTAAGTAAAATACTACAATATTTAGATAGCATCATGATGTAGTTGTGTAGAAACTCACTGCGTTAAAACTCACTACGTTATCCGCTGTCCATCTGAATTCGAGATGCAATGAAAAAGAAAATAATTTAAATCGCTCTTCCCTCAAGTGGAATCGAACCCACAACCATCAAATTTACATTCACACGCTGTCCCACTGCCACGTTACCTTCCACCACTATCACCACCACCAAAAACCTTCTTATTACAATATCCCATGTCAAACAAGAGTTATTCCGAAAGAAAAAAAAAACTAAAACAATTTTCTGTGTTTAAAATGAAGAAAAACTGTACGCACAGTACATAAAAGTGTACGTGACGGTATATTTTAATGAAAGCGTACCGTAATCTGCCAATAAAAAAAAACTGAAACAGTGGAGGCTCCATAAATACTATGTGAGGATGGCGTGCGTACACCCCCGCTTGTAATTCAAAGATCCAATATCCTTTTTTATGAGTTAATCACAGCTTTGAAGTTTGACGAATAGCCTATATTTATTGGTTCCATCACGATATGAGGTGTGTCTTCCCTTATTTTTCACTTTATATCGGTAAACTTCTTTGGAAATGTGGAAGTATATGTTTTGTAAGGCTAGTTTGTATTGTGTTAAGGTTGATAGTGAATTTGGGATGTGTACGTATAAATAATACATAGTATTTTTCAATTTCTTAGGACAGTATGTGACTATCGGGTTCGATTCCCATTGAGATAAATAAAAACAGAGTGTCTTGACTCTAAGTTCTGTTTGTTCATATATTTTAGTATAATACAATACAATAGTCACATTAAGCAATACATAACTAAAAATTTTCAAAAACATATAGAATGCATTGTATTTTTTACATTTAATTTCATTTATATATCTCAGAATGTAGTTGATACTATTTAAATATATACAGAAATCCAGTCGTAATTCAATACGGGTCAGTTTTATAGCCACGCTTACTTATCGTCCCCATATCCTCCATTTTATGAATAATATAAAAAAAAATCTTGAAAAGGAACAAAATAAAGTATTCCTCGTAAAATTCAATGTGACACCAAACGTTACGTTCCGTTTTACGATGGCACTGATCGTGAATTATAGTGACGAACGCTGAAAGCTAAAACGAAATGTAATAAATGAAGCTATAGAGAAATCTCTCAATACGTTTTAAATATTCCTTTCTTTTCTTAAAGTTATACCAAACATTTTATTTTAGATTAATATTTTTTTTATGAATATTATTATTTTTCATTCAGAAGTTTAAATTGAATTTTGGATGTAAAAAAAAGAATTCAAGAGTCTTAAAACAAACTGTAGTACAATAATTAGTTACTTAAAATACCTTTCAAACATATTATTTGTATTTAAAAATAATTTTACAATGACATAAATAAAAAATAATTAAAAGCTTTACAATGTTTCCCTCACACAGCAGGATTGACAGAGGGAATCTACTATTGAGACACTCCGTTCACAATTTTCGCCGAATTTTTCAAGCCATTGCGTGTTAAGTGGCGGAACTTAACGTCGAGCTTTTACCTTAGTTTTAGAGTAAAGAAATAAAATATTAATAAACAATAATTCACTCTCTCGAGCGGGGATCAAACCCACAACCGTAGCATTACAGTTACACCCTCGTGCCTCTGTGCCACAACGGCCTCCACATAAATAAACTTTAAACTTAAATTAATGAAAATAGAAACTGATAGCTTTCCCATAAAGCTGTATTAAATGGAGACGTCACCGTGAGTGAGCTTCTCGAGGCGTTGAAAAATTATACCGACTTGACAGACTTAATTAAGTGCATGCATCAAGAATTTAACCCTTATTATAAAGTGGAAGGGTCGACAGATTGGGTTTTCCTTAATTTAGTAGGTAGATTTCTTAGTATCGGAGGAGTTCATTAATATCTCCGTTTTGGGACCAACGGGTGCAGCGTTGAGTTTCGCCACTCAATATGTAATGTTCGAATTGGGGCAGAAAGAGAAAGGAATCTTGGCACTAGAGTGCCTCAGCATCTTCTTTTACTATTTGAGTGATAAAGTGTGAATGTGTATACATATTTTTTTTTGTATAAATATTAATCTACTTACGATGTACTGAACATTTTATTATTTTTATATTTACCTATGATTCACTGGTCAATAATTAAATAATTTATTTTTGCCAAAAAACATAGAAAATGTCTTTCATTTCGTAATGAAAAAAAAATCATAGCCTGTGGTTAAAAAATATTTTTAAGTATAAAATTATTTATATTTTATCATTAACATGTGTAATTGTTAATATTAAAGAAATTACGAAAAATAGATTTGTTTTTATCGAATAGTCAATTTTAATGGAAGTCTTTGATCGACTCAGTATTCAAATTCGTAACTTTTGTTCAGCTTTCTTGTTGATAAGCTTACGATATTATAATTAGTTAAAATCCTTCCTTACTTTGAAGCTTTCAAACAACTTGTTTTAAGAAAGATTAAGCGGAAAATAGATTAAAAAGGATTATGAAAGTTGTGTCATTACATTAAAAGTAAGTTTTAATATGTTTAATAAAGCTTGAACTATCGATCTATTTTATTCAGCCTTTACTGCATAGTAGAGTAGGCGCTAAGTTCAGAAAAATATTTGTATGCAAGTTTTATTAGCTTAACCGTTATCTGTTGATTTAATTTAAATAATAAATGCATATTTTATGTTTTTTTCTTAATAATATATAATATTTATTAATTATATTGTTTTCCAGTCGAGACAAGTAAAAGAAGGGTTTGACATTTTTTGACCCTGTTCACGATGTCTCTAATCGAACGAAATCTCTTTTCACTTATTCGGTTCGGTACGAACTGGCTTATTTGAGACATTGCGTGCTTAGTGATAAAAAAGTTAACGCTGCACTTTGTCTTGTTACCAGGGCGAGGAAATAAACATAATTCATTCCCCAAGTAAGACTCAAGCCCACGACCTTTGCGTTTGCAGTCAAACTCTACGCCAAGACCACCTAAGCCGATGTAAAATTATATCAATAGATGTAAAAATTGTGTAAAGATATCGTAGTAATCTTTGATTCAATTAAAAATATAATTAAAGAATTAATAAATAATTTTCACAATCTTAATACTAATCTAAGAACTAGTAAGTCCGTTGAAATTTCCTGAAGGAAAATGAAATGTTTGGGGTCCTGTAATGTCGAGTGGTACAAAGTAGCCACTTATACCGTATAATGTAAACGTATTTTTTTCCTGTCTTCTTATTGTATGTAAATCGACTCATTTCCAATATAGTAAGAATATATAATCAACAATTATGTTACATACTTTTTGGTTATCATTACACTATCAAAACTAAAAAAAGCGTATAGCTCTCAAAGTCAAATTTGACAGCTTTACTTTTTTCTTGTATTTGAAAGGTTACCAAGTTGCTATCATTTTCACCGCCAATTTAAACCTATTTAAGAAATGAAATTTCGCCCTGGTGTTGACGTAAAGTACAGCGCTGTGTTCCGCCACTAAAGACGGTTTAGGTTTCCTGTGCCTACCCTTCTCTGTGCGGGTCACAATGTGAAGCTTATAAAACTACCACTTCCGCTAAAGCTTATAAATTGCACTACCAAAAAGGGTTGAAAGCTCAATGACGAAAAGCTTTCGGCTCACTAATTAAATATTTCAACTGATTAACTAAGCATAGAAAGAAGTGGTAAAGTCCTGAGGGAGGTATTATTTTTAATTTTGCCGTGACCATCTTAGATTTACTAAGGGGTTAAAAAAACGCGTAAGGGTCCTAATGGTACATCGAGGCATTTGTTATAAGCGATATTAATCGGATTATTTATTGAAGGGGAACTTCTAGAATTTTCGTTAGGGTTGTTTCTTAAATTTTGTGGTTTTTTTGTGCGGTTACTAGTTGGATTGGTTGGTTGCTTGAAGTAATTTAAATTTTTTGGTTCAATAAAATAGTTATTATTATTGTTATATTTTTGTTTAAAATAATCATTAAATCATAAGAATAAGATTTAGGCACAGCTTGGTGCTTATAACTCCGCTTTCCAATTTTCCCCTAATTTTCGAGACATTGCGTGTTAAGTTGTGGAACTCAGTGCCATCCTTCCCTCAGCGACTAAGAAGTGTGATTCATGTTTTCAATTGGGAATCAAACCCACAACCGTTGCGTTTACAATCAGACGCTATACCGCTGCACTCGATCGCCTCGTAAATATTATATTATTAATTCATTTTAATAATCAAAATTACAGCTTCAACGGGCAGGTTTTAAACGTGAAAAAGTGAACAATGCAGGCGTCTTACAACTAATACCTTGGAGCAACTTCTTAACAAACTTCAAGAAACCTCCGCGGTATTTAATTACACGACTTCTATTGTGGTTTGTTTGCAAGTATTGTTTTTCTTTTGTTTGTTTAGATTATTATTTTTTATACAAGGGTAATTTATTTTTGTATAAAATAAAATAAAAAAAATATTATAAGAAAAAGGGAACGTAGTGTTCAGAAATTACGTTTCCCGCGTTCGGTCAATATAAGAAACTTCCAGAGCGGGAAACAAAAATAAATTTAAATAAAATAACAGAAATTTCCACGAGTGAAAATCAAACTCATATCTATCGCGATTACAGTCGATGTTGTTCCACTGCGCCACGAGATTTTCAATCAAGATTAAAACATTATTAATTCTGTTCAAAATAATTATTTTCAAAAACAATTTTGAAAAAGCTACAAAGCGGAACTAAAATGAAACAATATATGTATATAGATAGCTGCATAATACTATTCGAGTTCTAAACTTCAATTACCGGACTTCTAGGATAATAGATACACGGCCTTTAACCGTGGGGTGGTAACTAGAAAATTCATGAATATTCTAGAATAAATTTCTCGACCGTATAGAAACGTGTGGAAGGTTGAAAATGTTCTAAAATTTATATTCTTGAAGGGGGTTTCCTAGGGGTACGCAATCATGGCGTCCGAATGCCTGATGAACCATCAAAGTTCTGGATTAAATTATTTAACTGATATAAACATTAATTGAAGCGTTTTACGGGTTTTAGGTTGATGAAATTGTGTTATACTACCACTTGTTTCCTACTTTACCTTATGTGTTTTGGTTATATTTAAATATTTTACTATGCTATTAATCTTTAGGACATTGTGGCGTAGGAGAATCGTGCCTGGCTGTGTAAGCGACGGTTGTCGGTTCGATTCCTATACGGGATAATAAATTACTTTTATTTTCATGGTATAAGACAAATTGCGACAATAAACTCAATGCTCAATGTCTCGAACCTGTACAGAAAGCGGTAAATAGAGTGTTTCGACACAAAGTCCTCTATGCCTACATAGCAGATGTAGGATTAAGCGCGAAGCGCAAATATATTCTGGCTATTATATTTTACAGATATTATTGGGACCAGTATCAGTGCCTCCAGAATCATACTAAAGAATTAAAATATTTATTTTAAGTTTTTATACCTACGAAAGAATATTTTTTTTATTAGAGTGGAAAAATAATAATTTCTCACTACTTTTGATAGCTTTTACTATACCACTAAAGCTGCTTATTTTCTTCATCTCTTTTACTGCTTTAGTTACCTGTAACAAAAATAATGTATATTTATAAAAATATTTTTTGTAATTTTCGTGAAAGTAAATTGTGGTTATCAAAGGAAAGCATTTAAAAATTTCCAGCTTGTAGCTTTACGCTGCATCCCACATATAGCTGGCAGAGGGAAAGTGTTAAGACACTTTCCCTCTGTGTTTCCCACGCACCGTCCAACTTTCGAGACATTGCGTATTAAGTGTATATATAATTAATTCATTCCCCCGAATATTACTCGAACCCACAACCGTCGCGTTATCAATCGGCAACTGTACTGCTGCATCATATTCCACTATCAAAACAAAAAACTTTGAACAATATGCTACTTTGGTGTTCTACAGTAGTTTTGAGTAAGTCGGTCTTTTTAAAGTAATATTCTATCGTTTGATCAGCACAAACTTCCCATCGGCAAAAGTTATTCTTCGTTTCATACAAAATTTAATTTCCTCTTTTATTAAATTCCATCGAATACAGTGGGGTGGCAATCGAAAATATTATATAATAGCGACTATGAAGAGATTTTGTAATGGAGCCTTTGTGGCGAATGGTTTTTTTTCATTCATTTTTATTCTGCTGAATAATTATTTGAATTTTGTTAATCTGCTCTGGATTAACTAAGTGCAGTATTAAGTTACGCCATCCAATATACAATGTTTCGAATTCGGACGGAGAGCGGTGAACGGAGTGTCTTGACACTAGATTCTCTCTACTTACCTGTGATGTAATGAAATAATATACATTCCACTTCGATTCTAAAGAGATCAATGTGGGAATCGAACCCACAACCTGCCACGTTTACAGCGCACGCTTATGTCCCCGCGCCACGACTGGCCTCACATATTGTAGCCATAATAGCCTCATAAAATTTAAATATATATATAAATTAAATTTATATTTTCATTTCTTCGCTCTGGTGTCGAGGTTAAGCGCGGCGTTGAGTACTGCCACTCAACACGCAATGCCTCCAGAATTCACAGACAGAAAGTGGGGAACGGAGTGTCTTAACACTAGGTTCCCTCTGCCTACCCTGCTGTGTGCGGAATACAGCGTGAAGCTGATTTATTTATAAATATATAATTAAAATTAAATAACAACTTATATTTTATCTAAAAATAACTTTACCATTTATTTTAACGAACGAAATTTGTATAAATCGTATTTAATGTACCAAAATCTCGTAAAACCCGTGATGGAGTTTTATAATTCTTAACGCTGCGTAATTCGTAAATTCTTAAACAAACCATGAATATTGAAAGCCAGTTAAATAAGTTAATCTTTGTTGGATATATTTGTGAGTGGCAAAACGCAGAGCTAGAATACTGCTATAAAATTGAAAATTATTGTAAATTTTTTTTGTAGTTTCACGCTGTATCCCGCATATAGCAAGAGAGAATGTAGAGGGAACCTAGTGTCAAGTGATTCAGTTCCTGTCTATTATATATTTAGGGGATACTTTATTATCTGGTCCGTTGAAAGCTTGTAATAATAAAGAGAAATCTTGTAACTTAATATAAGCCAATTAATATAAGCTATTAATAACCAGAAAATCAGGATCGATATCAGAAAATTTGGATCATACAACAATTTATGACATCAGACGGTCTTAAAACATAAAATATTCTCTACTTTTATGAACAGACGTAAAATAAAGTTTTAAAATTTTAATATTTTACAATGAAATATTATGATAAGACGAACGAGAGAGAAGATAAGATAGAACAAATAGAACATTCTGTTATATCATTGTAATAGTTTTGGCACTGGTCCCCTTAATTTTCTATATAAGCTTTTATTTGTAAATGTATAATATTTTGGTTATATTGACACTGCCAAGAATTTTTTGGCACTCAACAATACGCTTCAACTATATCGAGATCGGAATTTACATTTTCCTTCAATCATATGAAAAGTTCGTTGAACTCTTTTTTGATGTATAGTGGAAGATAATGAAATATCAAATTCTGTTCTGTTTTGGCACTCGCATACTTTACTCATGTTGAAACCACTACTGTAAAACAAAGTAATTTCTTAAATTAGATATATATAAACCGTCGTGACCCAGTAGACCTTGCTGTAAGAGACTGTTTTGGGTTTGATTTGCAATCGGGAGAATCTTTTTTATTCGTTTGCTTGCTCTAGTAACAAGATAAAGCGCGGTGTTCAGTTCCGCCATTCAACGTAATTCCTCGAAATTTGAGCAAAAAATGGGCGAGATGGTGTCTTGGAGCTGTAGGTTCCCTCTGCCTACCCTGCTGTACGCGGGCTAGTCTGCTCAAAAACATAGAAAATATCATCTTAACTAATTAATTATTGTATAAGCTTTTAATGTAGTATCGACTATGAAAAATAGAACAGTTGTATTTTAAATAAATGGTGGGAAAACACCATATGAGCTTTCTGGTCATTGACATGGTGGGGAGGACTTGTTAAATAGACAAAGAAACAAACACGTACAACTTATAACTTTACTTAAAACCTAATTTTTTCTCATAAAAAAAACATTTTTCACAATTTATCAAAGCAGTATTTCAATGTAACTTTATTACGACGCGTTGTGACCACAGACGGCCATTTTTTAAATTATACAAGCTTCGAGTTGCCTAGGAATCCCGGGATTTTCCTGTATAAAGCTGTTTACTTTTCTAAGGTATCCTTTTAGATAATAAGAAACATTTATTTGAATTTAAATATAGTTACTAAATAGAGGTAGATAAAAAAATATTTGGATAAGGTATAGGTAGTATAAGCAATAATGTGGTAATACATTAGTTTTAGTATTATAGTTCTGTTTCATTTAATATTAATGAAAAATTTATTAAATATTAATTTATTATTGATAATATGTTTTTTTTTCTTGAGTGGGCATCGAATCCACAACCAGTCGCGTTTACAGTCATTTTTTGTGCTCCTGCGCCATGACTGGCCTCCCACTCCAGGAAATGTAATATTTATTTACATTTATATTTTATCCATATATCCATATCCATTTCTTTGCTCTGGTGTCGAGGCAAAGCGAGGCGTTGAGGTACGCCACTCAACACGAAACGCCTCCAAAATTCGGTGAAAACTGGGGAACGGAGTCTCTTAACACTGGGTTCGCTCTGCCTACCCTGGTATGTGCGGAATGCAGCGTGAAACTGAGTTTTGAATGTTCCTTACTATTATTAAGTTTCTGAACCCAGTAGTTTTTTCTGAGTGTTGTCTGTCGGTCACTCAGTAACGAAAGAGGTTTTATATATCTACAATGTTGAAAATTTACTTTAAAAAATATCCTGCAAATGTTTTTAAACGTATTATACTATAATTATGAAATAAAGTACATTTCATCATCCCCAAGGAAGGCAAGGAGGGATTGTAATTTTTCTAACGTTACGCTTACAAAGTTAATGAGCCCGCTTTTCGATGCTTTATTAAATTTAAATGGGATATAACGCTTCATTTCTCGTGAGAGGGAAACTTTTAGAAAAATGATTTAATTTATTATGTAGATACAAATTTACAAATAGAAATTTATGAAAATCAGGCTATTGTGGCGCCGTGGTACAGTATCTGACTGTAAATGCGATGGTTGTGGGTTCATTTCCCATTCGCAGGAATGGTTTTTTGAACAGTTTTTAATTTTCCGCTCTTTTCACATAAACCTGGCGTTCAATGTAAAACGAATCTTAAAACACTCATTCGCTTCTGATTTTAACCGCAATGGTTTTAAATTTGATTCCCACTTGACTAATCTATCTTATTTTTTAGCTACACGCCGTATCCCGTACATAGCAGGGGAGGCTGAAGGGAATCTGAGAACCTGCTGTTAAGACACTCCCCTCTAGATATAGTGCTTGTTGAGTGGCAGAACTCAACGCCATATATTTTAACAAACTTTTCATGATGATTTTTAGGCATACTATACTTAACTAAAGTAATTTTTAGCTAAATATAATTTAAAACTAACCAAATCACATCTATTCATTAATATAATATTTTAACCAAATTTCTTAATCAGTTTAACGCACGTCATGTAACATTCGTAATTATGACAGACAGACGGACAGACAGAAAGGGTTGCTGACGTTCTAAATGTAATACAATAATTAATAGCGTCGTATGCTAACCGCGTACCAATTTTTTCGTGGAAGTAGCTTTTTATATTTTTTCACTCATCTGTCGAATTTTACACGGTTTCTCTGTCTGATAGTGGAGAATCTTACCACTATATAAGTATTTATTTTCCTATAAGTCTCTACTTTCCAGTCCATCTGTTACATAGAGACATAGAGTGGTAAAATTTAAAATATCGAAAGTATTATATGATATGCTATCCTACTTATATTATAAATGAGAAAGTTTATAAGAATGAATACTTGTTTCAATTTTACGAAAAACAGCTTAACGGATTTTGATACGGCTTTACAGTAATATAGCTTATATAATACATAAGTCAGAATAACACATAAGCTACAATTTATGTAAAGATTTGTACGATTTAGTTAAAATATAGCAATAAGATTATGCGGGCGAAGCCGCTTTTAGGTCGTTAGTAGCTATATAGTCTACAATTCGATGGTGTGATTTTTTATCATAAAACTTTAAATTGTCGTGTAAAATTAATAGTATAGCGTGTTGCCATTTGCAGTAGATTAATGGCAAGAATTCTTATTATACAGAGTGTAACGTGATTGACTGATCTCTAAACTAAGATTCTTGAAGAAATTAAAGTAAATTTTTTGAACCCTCTATTTAAAAAAATACAAATACCAAAAATATTTTTTTTTTCGGATAGCGTTAAAAATCTTATAAAATGTAGACTTACGTACTTATTTTCTTATATGTATATTTTTCGTACTTCTTATTCGTTATAATAAAAAAAACTATTATCATAAAAAACATTTTATTCTTCAAGTACAGTCAATCAAGTGAGAAATATAACATTTCTATACTTCACTTTTTTAACAACATTTTTTATTTTGATGTTATTTCCAAGATGTATAAACCAATAGTTATGAATATGACACAAAAACCACGACCGCAGATTCAACTGTCAGGCTGTATTAGCCAATTTTCTTCAAGAATCTGAGTTTTCCAAAAAATCTCAAAATTCCAAATATCTGCAGAAACACTGAAAATCGCTGAACATACATGGGGGTTGAGGCCAGTTATGGCACAGCGGCACAAAGTGTGACTGTAAAATCGTCTGGTTGTGGGTTCGATCGCCACTCGAGAAGATAAAATATTTATTTACATTTATATTGTCATTTCTTCACTCTAGTGTCGAGGCAAAGCGCTGCGTTGAATTCTACCACTCAACACGCAATGCCTCCAGAATTCGGCGGAAAATGGGTAACGGAGTGTCTTAACACTAGGTTCCCTCTGGCTTCCTTGCTGTGTGTGGAATACAGCGTGAAGCTATTTTTGGATTGATAGAAGTGATACGGATAGGTTTTAAACCTCTTTTCATAGTCCACCGTATATCTTTACAAGCTGTAAATCTAAATCTTTATGCTTTTCATAACTAAAAACGGTTAGTTACAAGTGTTTTATTTGAGATAACGGATTTTCTTTAGGTATATGTGTAAGGTTATTTTACATTTAAATTTTTCTATAGTAATGTAATATTCGTAGCTTATAGCGAAAAATAGAATATCCAGACACTACATTCTTTTTGTTATAAAGAAAATATGCAATTTTTAATATAATATAAGCAATATGAATGAATAGTGTAATGGAAATTACGTAGACGCTAAATCAACGTACTGTCTCTATATATCACGTTTAATACCTTGCTCAGACGATATTATCGTGTAAATTTAACGTGTCTAATTAAAAGTCTTGGGTGTGGATTCAAATCCCATTCTGATATTATTTTTTAATGTTTAAATACTTGACACGTAAAAACACCCAAAAGCCAACTTCTTCTCAAACTTAAGACGCATTTTAATACTATAAAAATTAACTACTATAAAGAATTATATAGCACAGGTATTGCGGACATTTATACAATATTTATACATTAAAATGTGATATGAGATTATGTCCGCCATTTTTACGATTGGTCAACCTGTTCATAAGATTACTTTTGTGATTCCGTTGTTACTTTTGTTGTTTTTTTATCAAGTTTCTTGTTTTAATATAAAAGTTTTAGAAACAGTATTTCTTTGTTTATATTTTGTCTCGTGCCAAAATGAATAGAGTATATATAGTATTAATTTTCACTATGGAACGATTATAAATTATGGTTAAAATTAAAAAGAGTAACTTAATATCTCATTCAATTTGCCTTTTGTAAAAAAACGAGAAATAAAAACATCTCTGTGAATGCGATCTAGAGTCTTTTTTACATTAGGTATATTCAGCAGCATACATTCAAACAGCTTTTATGAAGCTACAGTATCTTGAATAAACGTAATCAACGTGTATTATAAAGAAAATGTTTAGTATTTATATTTTATACAGTAGAAATTTTGTTTGTTTGTTTCATTTCCTCGCTTTGGTAACGAGACAAAGTGCGGCGTTGAGTTCCGCTGGTCAACACGCAATGCTCATGCTCAACACGCAGAATTCCGCAGACAGTAGGGAACAGTAGTGTCTTAACTCTAAGTTCCCAGGTTCCCCTACATACCCTACTATGTGCGTTATACAGAAAAAATCTTATTATATATTTTTTTTGCGTTTATAAAATAATAAGTTTTTAGCTTTAGTACCACAGACAGACAGCGTAGTCTTACTAATAGAGTTCCGATTTATCCTTTGCATACGAAACCCTAAAAACATAATTAACTAAGTACTTAGTACCAAAACATTCGTTTTCCACATTAATTTTGATATAGCATGAAAAATTACAACTTTTCATAGGTTCCCCTTCTAAAAAGTCCCGTGGGACGCTCTCAAGATTATCCCAAGTACCCCCGGTTATGTCATATTAGGGGCTAATTATGCTTGCACCGTGTTTTCCTGTTTTCCCAACCGAGATTTTATCTCAGGATTATGTATCTATTGAATATTTTATCAAATAACGTATTATAAGCGACTATAATGGCGCCCCTGTTTCTTTTGTACGAGGGATTTGAACTTGTTATATATTTAGTGTGATTATGTTTTAGTCAGTTTATGTTAGGCCACGTCAATGGTTAGTAGATTCAAATTCATTTGATAGAATATAAGTATTTAAAACATATAATTTTAAATAAGGGTGACGTTTCATTTCGTCAAAAGTCGTTATATATATAATACTAGCGGCTCGCCCACGGCTTCGCCCGTTTAAAATACATGATTATTGATTTAATATGCACAATTGATTGACAACTATAATGACTTCTAATATGATTTTTTTACGACGTCAAAGAATTTTTGATTGTTTTAAATAAAAAAATACGACCATTGTTGATATTTGATATTTATAAAATATACATAAAGCTAATTATTTATTACACGTATATATTTTTGTAACTTTATGTTCTTTTTACCTATATAATATACTCTGTTAAATGTGCTGATGTCAGTGAATAATTTAATTTACTCATTCAGAAACAGCCTTAAATGTTAAATTATTGATTTGAAGGATTCATAATATTCTTTGTAAAATAACTGTAATAATTGCATATTAACTCCTGTACAGTTTTTAAATTAGTTACATATATTATATGAACGAACCAACCAAAAAATCTTTGTATTTACTTGATATTTCTTTCAAGATCGTTCTTTATCTCTGTGTTGAATTAATTACGACTTCTTTCAAATGACGATAACTTTTTTTTTAATGAACCGATTTTGATGAACTAAACTTTAGTAGTTAAGTTGAGTTAAAACAAAGCAATTGGTGAAATTTTCAAGTAAATCGGTTCAGTACTTTCAGAGAAAAATGCGGACAAAAATATGTCGACAGACAGACAGACAGACAGACAAGAAATTCAAAAAAAATCTTTTTGCTTTCTATTATTCTTTTTAAGTGTCCCTCTATCCATTTCAGTCAAAATTACTAAATGTACAGAGAAAATATTTTTACTGTCTTATTATATATAGAGATTAAAATTTGTGAATGTAGGTTTATTTGTGACGCTTTCAAAACAATTCAACCGATTATCATGAAACTTTGTGCCCATATTCTTAGAGGTATTAGAAATTACATATATAATAAATAATTAGGATAACTATTTAAAAAAAGTATATTCTTAAAACGACATTATCACTTCATTTTATTTATTATTCTTGTCCACTATAAAGAAATATTGTAAAGTACTTCATTGTATTACGTCACACTGCGACAAATTTGCTTGGAGGAGAAGATAAATACTTAGTACAGCGAGTAGGCTGATACAAAATAATATATAAAAATAAGTTTTAATTGAGTTAACTATAAAAAAAATAATTTTATTACACTACATATTATGGCGATATTCACAATAAAAAAAAAAAAAACTAGATTATGCCTTACAGTAATTCCCGCAAAGGAATAAAAAACTAGTGTCAATATATTCTGTTATTAATTTTTCAGTCAAATTTTTATTTCATGCGGAAACGTTTCGTGTTTTACTACAGCGGTAATTTAATAACAATATTACCTCGGGAGGGCATCAAACCCACAACCAGAAGCATCACGGTGGCCTAAATCCATCAAACAAGCAACTTAATTTTCAAATATTCGATAGTAAATAATCGAATCAAAGCGATTCAGTAAGTTTCGATATCATCAAATATTTGGCAACATAGAGCAAATACAATTTACCAATAAAGAGCCTGGACGAGCCGGCTGAAGGGTCGCGCAAATATACCCGAATACCGCCGTTACATGCCACCGCGTATCCGGTTTACATTCTTGATCAAAATATGTTATTACATAATAATATTAAAATATAACATATTTTATATTATAATATCGTTTATTTTGTGCATGTTTTTTCGAGTGGGGAACGGAGTGTCTTAACATTAGGTTCCCTCTGCCTATTCGCTGTGTACGGTATACAGAGTGAAGGTGTTTTTTTGGGAAAATATAATATATTTTCTTTCCCTGTAGGAATTTCGGGAAATCCTTCCTTAGTGCTCCCTTACAATCACAATGTCATTTTTGAGCTGTGCATAGTCGGTTAGTAACGAGATATATTTTTTTAAAATTTTAAATAATCTCTATTTTCCCATATAGTACTCTTTTTCTTTATACGAAATAAACGATAATATCCATATAGACAGTATATTAACAAGATGTAACAGGGTAAAAGGGAAATAGCCAAACATACCAACCCAATTAAATGGTAGGAAGGATCTGTGTGCATAGGACGCCCTTTGATACGTCAAACATGTCTTTTATTTTAGATATTACATATGAACATGTTGTGCAAACACCAAAGTACCATTTCTAGAGGTTTTCAACTTATCTTATATTATGAAGAAAAATATAAATTACTTCACTGTGATTTTATTGTAAGTGTCCAAATTGAGGCCAGTCGTGGCGCAGTGTGGGACAAAGTGTGACTGTACATACCACAGGTTAGTAGTTCGATTTCCACTATAGGACATAAAATATTTAATATTTCCATTTACTTTGATCTAGTGTCTTGACAAAGCGCGGCATTGAGTCCAGCCACTCAGCTGGCAATGCGTTGAGAACTCGGATCGCACAGTAGTATTGGCAGATGGAACTTAGTGTTAAGACACATCGATCCCCATTTTTCACCGAATTCTCAAGGAATTGCGTGTGGAGCAGAGGAACTCAAGCAAACAGAATATGAAAATACGTCAATAAAATTAAAATGAAAAAAAAAATAGGCCAATCATCTTTGTGGGTTCGATCTCCATTCGGAAGATTAATTATATTTATTTCAAAAGCACCGCGTTGAATTATTCCGCGTTAACAAGAAATGTCTGCAAAAATTCCCGAAAAATGAGGAACGGAGTGTCTTAACACTAGGTTTCCTCTATCTACGTTTTTATGGGGAAAAAAGTGGACATGCGATTTATTACTGAACAATATAACAATAAAAGAAATTTATCAGTCTAAGTGGCACTGGCGAGTCAGTGCAAAAGGAACCTTGCCAGAATATTAATATTACCTATATTATAAATGCCATAATGCCAAAATCTTACATTCTTCCAGTTTATTTGGCATTCTGCCTGTTCAAGTACTAGCTTTATCATGACAAGCATTCCGTTTTAGTGGAAAGCTAAGATTGGATAATAAAGTTTTATGTTACAGCACTAAAATGAGTTTTATTTTGTGAGATTTCCTTATGTGGAGCGCGTCTAATGACCTAATTGTAGAGCGAGTTTGTCTTATATTTCGCATGTCATAGAGGAAAATATTAGTAATTAAGGAAATTATTTGTTTTATTTTTATTCTGGCAAGCCAAAAAGGTCTCAACTACAGCCGATGAAGAAAAATGTCCCATTTTTTCCCTTTCTCTTATTGAGTACTCGCTGCTGTGAAGCTACTTTTTAATTGTTTTTATGAAGACGTTCATCATTCATTCAATGTATTAATAATTTAAGCTTTCATTTAAAAAAAATAAATTTGAGGCCAGTCGTGGCGCAGCGGCACAAAGTGTGACTGTAAAACCGACTGGGTGAGGGTTCGATCCTCACTCGAGGAGATGACATATTTACTTAAATTTATAGTTCCATTTCTTGGCACTGGTGTCGAGGCAAAGCGCGGCGTTGACTTCTGCCCTTAACACGGAATGCCTACAGAATTCGGCAGAAAGTGGGGAACGGAGTGTTTTACACTAGGTTCCCTCTGCCTACATGCATGATTTATTTTTTTATTTTATTTATTTTATTTTATTTATTTTAATTTAATAGGCCAGTGGTGGCGCAGTGGCACGAGGTGTGACTGTAAAAACCGACTGGTTGTGGGTTCGATCCCCACTCGAGGAGATGAAATATTTACTTAAATTTATATTTCCATTTCTTCGCTCTGGTGTCGAGGTTAAGCGCGGCGTTGAGTTCTGCCACTCAACACGCAATGCCTCCAGAAATCGGCAGAAAGTGGGGAACGGAGTGTCTTAACACTAGGTTCCCTCTGCCTACCCTGCTGTGTGCGGGATACAGCGTGAAGCTGATTTTGATTTAATTTAATATTTACAACTTTGATAAAGATTTTTCAAATCTAAGCTTACATTCTTTATACAATTTCTATTTCTAAGATTTAAAAGCTTCTCGTTCATAAACACTATACAACAGAGTAAGCAGTGGCAGCCAACAGTTTACAAAAACATAGTCTAGTGGCCGCTGGCGAGTAATATCCTGGTAGCGCAAATAGACGTCAAATAAAAATACCCCAGGGTTGAGACCGTAATGACATACGATTTGATAGTGGCACTAGCTTCTATGATGCTCTGATGGAAATAAGGAAACCGTTTGAGTAAAACGTGTGCTTGATATATCAGTCTTTTAATATATTTTTGTGAAGGGGATCTAAGAAATAGCTACTTATATGCTTGGGATTGCGTTTTCTACTTTTATAAGATATTTCATATTCTTGAGTGGAATTGAACTCATGAACGTCGTGTCAACAGCCAGACCCTGTGGATATACTATATAGTTATACTGTTACTTACCATATTCTTTATCTATTGATTTTACTATTAGAATATACAATACATACATATATTTTTGTACCTATAATAAAGAATTGAAATATTTTTAAGCTGTTACATCTGTAATGTAATGATTGATTTACAGAATTTCGGCATCGCGCGATATTTCACGATCCAAACACTTCATAACACAGATTAAAATAAAATTGCGATGACGTACAGCCTCCTTGGAGGGGCCATATTTTTTTAATTTTCTCAAACATCACACCATGAAATTCCATTATAAAGCCAAATTTGTTTTTCTTTTGAAGAAATATAAAGTTACAGAAATTCAATTTAGTATTTATAAATTGATTTCTTCTTCATTAAAACATAAATCATTATGGCGCTGCTGAGACTTACCTGAAATATTTTATTTTCAGCTTCACGCTTTATTTTGCTTATAATATAGTACGCAGATGGAACTTAGTGACCAAAACACTCCGTTCTCTGCGTTCCATCCAAATTTTAATTTGTGTAGTTGAAGCTTCACGCCGTGCTTTGTTTTCCTCAGAGCAAGTCAGAGTTTGTATCATGAGGTTTTGTTTCTCTCTATTATGAAGGTAAGCTATGTTTCTTAGTTTCTATGTACATATTTTGTTACATTTTCACGTATTCTTTATATATTTTTTATTATTCAGATTTACCCATGTCACTCTACACTACGTATTTATTAAATAGTTGGACAATAAATACTCTTTCGCCTGATCACTGCATGGAACTTAAAAAAACTTTCAAGAAAGTCGCAGAAGAGTCAATTAGGAAAAAGAAGTATTCATAAATTTCATGGCAACACGACGAACGGTACTTCCTTTTAATTTGACTTCACGGAGTTCTGTAACGAGATTATACTTTACGAGGCAAAAATTTGGTTCCAAAGTTTATTATAATTGAATCGCTATGTTTATATTTTTTTAACTTACTTTGAAACTACAGTAAGTAACCTTATTAGTTGTTTAATTTTTATTTAATATGTTCACACATTCAACGAAAATAATATATATTTTAACGTTTTATAGAAAAATATATGAAGCAAGAAATATAGCATAGAATCCGAGTTAAACTTTATGAAAGAATAGCATATAATTTGTCCAATTATAAGTATAGAAGAAAAAAATCTTCAGCATTCCATGAATTCACTATGTAGTTGCCCATTACATTGCAGGGTGAGGAGCTTGGCGCAGTTCATGAGATTTGTGATCCAAGTGTAGATGAGGGCGACTTTGAAACGAGAATTAACGCTACCTCCATTGTCCAAATTCCTCTCTTTAACTAAACAAACAAATTTTATGATCTTCTAGAACCAATCAGAGATCGTTTCACAATCGATGTACGATTTGACAAGTATCATTTATTCATATCAATAAATACAGATACCCTTAAACTTCTCAATTTGCCTAAACTATGCCTGTCAAATAATCCAAGGGTGGATTATACCATGAATATTTTATAAGATGTAAATTGAATCTGACTTCGGTGTATGCCAGTTGAGAATTAGCTGATTGAGTTTTATAATATTTGAATACATTAGTTTTATATTTGTTGGTAAATAAAAATATGGTTAAATGGCAAATGTTTGTACAAAGATTTTTTGTTATACGTTGAAATTTTTTTTTCAGTTTCACACTGTCCCGCATTTTGCAGGTTAGACCCTAGTCTACTCTGGAACTCTAGGTTCAGAGAGAATCTATTTTCTCTGAACCCAGTGTTCCCAAATAAGTGTAAGCGGCGGTACCCAATACTACAAAAACTTTTACCAAAATAAATAAATCTATGATATTACACAATGCCATCCATGCCAGAATCACATGAACTCTCTTTTGTAAAACTATCTTTAATATTATTTTTTTACATTAAAAAGTAATTTAATTTTTAAAAACTTTTCTCAGTTATAAATATAAAAAAAATATAATATAGAAGTATTTAATAAAATATTCTCAGCGATAAAGCAATTAAAACACGCATGTTATATTTAAGAAGTAACGTAGTAATTCTAGTCGCGTACAAACATTTATGTGGAAGTGGCGTCCCGTGACATATTACGGCTGGAACGGTACGGAGTAAATTTATAAAACGAAATTAAATTTAGAATTAGAAACCATGATGACGCAGTGGGATATTGGTTGCCTGTAAACACGATGATCGTGACTTCGATTTCTACTTGGAGAATATATATATATTTTTATGTTGAATTTCGTCACTCAACACGCAATATCTCGAAAATTGGGGGAAAATGGAGAACGGTATTCGTTTCTCTTTCATTTTCAATACTAAGTTTCTCTACCCTAGGTCAACCTGGAGTAGAGGAGGTAGAGGTAGTAGACTAGGTAGAAGTAGTAGAGTAGGTAGAGGTATAACCAACATAAGGCGCGAATTTAACAAACCAAATAAAAATATCTTTAAAACATATTCTATACTATACATAAATAAACTCATACATTTCCTCTTTAAAAGGTACTCACATAAGAGTAAATCTCTACATAAAATGTACGGTTGTAGCTACCCGCAGTAAATCAGAGCGTCTGGTATATTATGTTTATTCATGAAACGACGCGTCCGACGAAAGTGAATCTTTGTTTACTTTCAGTTTAGGCAATTATGTTTATTTGACGTTAAAGATAATCGTTCGAGATAAGTATGAGTGTTTTTTTTTATATTGTAAATGTTACTATACTAGTACATTGACATTGTTTTGGCTGTGAATGATTTTTAATTGTAGGAAAGTAATTTTTCTAAATTTCGCGCTGTTGTAAAAAAACTGTGATAAATAAGAGAAAAGTGCAAATAACTGAGTGTTTGGACACTAGGACACTTATGTGGACCCTCCATAAAACTTGAAGCTGAAAAAATATCTTTAAAAAAAATTATAACCTAAATTATTGGCGTGATCGTAGAAGAGCAATACAATGTCTGTTTATCGCTCAATACCTAATACATCTTAAATAGTAAGAAAATGAATAAAGCTATGATATGTGGTATAACATTTATGATCACTGGAAGGTGGTGAGGCAAAGAAAAAAAAAACATATTATGTTTTAACGTTTCTTTTCACCCTCTTTATGATTGAACTTAAAAATGCTCATAACCGTCATCTGCATGACAAGTTCCAATTCATCGGGCGATTTGATATGAGCCTTTATACATTTATTAGGTTATTATAAATCAGCTTCACGCTGTATCCCGCATAGAGCAGGGTAGGCAAGGGGAACCTAGTGTTAAGGCACTGCGTTCCCCACTTTCCGCCGATTTCTAGAGGCATTGCGTGCTGAGTGGTGGAACATAACCAGTCGATTTAACAGTCACACTTTGTGCCCTTGCGTCATAACTGGCCTCCTGGGTTATTATGTTTATTATAATTTATAAATATATATATATATATATATATATATATATATACATATATATATACATATATATATANCACACTTTGTGCCCTTGCGTCATAACTGGCCTCCTGGGTTATTATGTTTATTATAATTTATAAATATATATATATATATATATATATATATATGCAACGGTTGGAAGTGCTTGCTGAAATATCAGATGATGAACTAAAATTAGTTGGCCACGGTTCGCAGACTGGTTGAGGCTGTTCATGTAGATGATGATTAGGAAATTCTCTTTAACACATTCAGTTTTGGTACAGGATATACAATTATCTGCTTTAACATAATAGGATTACTTTTTCTTTTCTGTTTTATTAATGTTACCATTCTATATAACATCTCCACATGTTTTCAAAAATTATTGGTGATGATTTTAAGTTTAAAACCACCAAATTACGATATTTTTTCTTTAGAGAATTTTTATATTGCTATATTTTCTACATAAAAGAAACAATTTTTAAATCAAAATTAAGTTACGGGTACCCGGCCCAGCTTCTACAATACATCATACGAGTGGTTTCACTTATTGCTTTCATCTCCGTTGCTTATATTTAAATGAGCGACAATAAGTGCTGAAGCCAAATCCGAGTCTGACCCACTTCCTTTCAATCCTCCTAATGCTACGCATTTTTGGGTAAAGGCGTGGGTGTTTTGATGGCGATTTTAAGTTTATTTTTTCAGATTCACCGTGTAGCTTGTGTTAGTGTTATGATACTCTGTTTAAGATACTTCGTTTCCCACTTACCGCCGAATAGTTGAAGGCAGAACGAGGAAATGAAAATATTAAATATCTCATTTCTTCCAGTGGGAATCGAATTCAAAACATGTCGCGTATACAGTCACACGTTTTGTTACTTATATTTAATAATACATTCTAAATCTTATATAGAGAAAGATTTTTAACTTTATCATCCATTTCCACTCGATGGTACCTCAATCGCTCCAACTAAGACCTCCGGGCCTCTAGCACCCTGTGCCTTGAAAAATAATAACACTTTGAATAAGCATTTTTTGTCGCTTCCCGCCTTACCG
This sequence comes from Heliconius hermathena, assembly GCA_013403705.1. NCBI lineage: Eukaryota > Metazoa > Arthropoda > Insecta > Lepidoptera > Nymphalidae > Heliconius > Heliconius hermathena. The sequence goes on along the minus strand of JAAIXJ010000006.1, from coordinate 650,263 downwards.
CCTTCCGACGCGTTTTACATTCAAATATTACTCGGCACGGATAAACAGAATAAAGCGGTATATTTTGAACAAAAATCTGCTTTGGAAAGATTAAGAGCTTTCTTCTAATATACTTATATAAAATTGAAACTGAAAATAATGAAAATTGAAAATTTTGTGGTCGTAAGTTCGATATCTACTCAACAGGTAAATATTACTTTAATTTCTCGCTGTAGTAACAAACCTAAGGGCGGATTTGACTTTCGCCATACTACACGCAGTTTCTGAAAATTGGGCGGTGCCTTTAGAATAATGTGTCTTAACATTATATTCCCTACTATTACTATGAGGCAAGTCGTGGCGCAGCGGCACGAAGTGTGAGTGTAAAATCGACTGGTTGTGGGTCGATCCCCACTCGAGGAGATGAAATATTTATTTAAAATTATATTTCCATTTATTCGCTTTGGTGTCGAGGCAAAGCGCGGCGTTGAGTTCTGCCACTCAACACGCAATGCCTCCAGAATTCGGCAGAAAGTGGGGAACAGGGTGTCTTAACACTAGGTTCCCTTGCCTACCCTGCTGTATGCGGGATACAGCGTGAAGCTGATTTATTTTATTTATTACTATTACTACTACTACTACTACTATTATAGAGGGGGCTATATGCGGGAATAAGTAGAGTACAGCAACGCAACGACGGTCTATTTAATTTATCACTTTATTTTCAATACAAATAGTAATTTTTATTGTTGGAAAAAGTTTCTATTTCATAATTTATTCACAAATACAAACAAATGGCTAAGATATCATACAAAATAATAAGAGCACTCAGCGTCCACAAATAAAAGACGTTTAGATTCTCAGATGAACAGCATTGATGAATATTCATTTCGGAAATGATTTATTATGGAGATTACTTATTGTTGGTTTAATTAAATATTGTGGCAAAGTAAGTATTATAAAATATATGTTGTCCTTTGGAATATAATTATATGTGTTTGAGTTGATTGTAAATATTTAAGCTGTAATCTCTACATTTTATTAAAAATACCTTTATATAAATACCTTTATATAATAATAATTCAATTAAATCAGATGTTCTAAGTTGGATCTGATGTAAGTATGAATATAATCAGAATTGGAGCATTTGAGTTGTTTTTCTAGAATTAAAAGGAAAACAGCTTTTTACTGCATAGTGGCGTAGACAACCTACTGTAACTCTTCGTTTCCAACTTTGGCGGAACTTAATTGTTCATTTTGTTTATCATTGCGGGGAAATATTAGTACTGTAAATATAGTTAGTCTCCCCGAGGGGGGATTGAATTCACAACCGTCCCACAGTCAAATGTTGGCTCTGAGTCACGAACACACGAGGCATCAGGCATTAAGTTAAACACACACGAGGCATCAGGCATTAAGTTAAATTAAACATAATATATAATACATATGTAATTTGAGCTCAAATATCCTAACTCGTATCATATTTGGAGTTGATTGTTAATATTTATGATCAATCAAATCGATCAAAGACAATATAATTGTTATACTTAATATCAAGATAATCTATCTTTTCTGACGTTTCTTTGGTTACTTATAGTAGTATTATATTTCCGTTGAGTAATGGTAATTTGAGCTATTTTTAATATTGTTATTTGTAGATATGATAAAAAAGGTTTAAGTTATACATACTCTTCAAAACAAAAATGCTCACTTTAATAAGAAATAAAAATAATATAATATAAACTTTATATATTTATTTTCTTATTGCACATAAGGGCAAGTAAAATATTTCAGAAAACGTATAAAAATTTGAACGCCCAAATAAATATCTATAATATAGTAGGTACATATTGTCCAAAAATATCCATCTATTCATCATTTATTTGAACAAAAATCGTATCTAAGGAAAACATAAATAAAGCAATTGATCTGTAAAGATAGTAAAAGGGAAGCTGAGAAATCCAAGATTTTGCAATCAAAGAGATCGGACTGAATCCTTATACCTCATTGGAAGTTTTAGAGTTTTCACTGGACCCTCGTGGTCTATGCGCACTGGAGTACGGTATGGCGTTTATGTTTTTGTCTTTTAAAAGTATTTATATAATATTTATAGTTAAATCTTCTTCGAAATAAATATTGTAAGTTTGAAGGTTTATATATTGTAAGTATAATTTATATTAAACTAGCGATTTAAATGCGGCTTCATCCGCTTAAACTTATTATTTTATTATTCAATTCAAAATATTTTTTTTTAGTTTTGCGTTATTGTGATGAATAAGCTATATTATTAATTGTCAACATTGCTCACAGTCTATATATTCAATAAGTTGTGTTTTAGCTATGATATTAAAATAATATGAATATAATAATATGAATGTGGGAGTAAATATTAGTGCTTTAAAAGCCTGCCAACAACAATATTCTGTTGGAAAATTAAAATACTAGGAATTATTATAACCTCTTCTCTGTACTCATAAATATAATCATAAACTATAGAATTTTTTAATATAAGCAAAAATGTAAAAAAGGTGAGACTAACGTTTTTTAGAATAATAAGAAAAAAACGTCAGAGAATACAGTAGTGCGCAAAACCAATCCAAAATCGGGGTCCGGGGGTGTCGGAAACTGCGACAATTTATGACGGGCTGACGACGTCTAATTCTGGAAGGTTCTCATTAAACGAGACTAAACGCGCACATTCACTTATTGAGACGATTTTTTTCCTACCGTTCGTTCGTTCTTTCCGTTATTTATTTCCTTTTACTGTCCTAGTTCCCGTTTGTTATTCACTTTTCTTTTTGTTTTTTGTAAGATCTACTTTGTTGCTTAGGAAATTAAATTTAACGATTGATTATTTTTGTTTTAACAGTTATATCTACAAAGCTTTTTGTTTTTTTGTGAAACACCTGTATAATATTTTTTTATTTAATAACTGTTTACATAATATATAAGAACGCGGAGAGGCAAAGAAAAATATTATTATTATTAGAAGGAAGACATTACGCGTTGAATGCGCGGACCGCAACGCCGCCATTTGTCTTATTACCAGGGCGAGTAAATGAAATTAATTCATTCCCCGGGGTGGAAATACAATTCGTAGTCATCGCGTTCACAGTCAGAGACTAAGGCGTTGCGACATGAAGACCTCAGAGCCAAACATATTCCGTAAATTAATAATAATATGAAAAAGAGAGAGATAGCGATGACGAAGGAAAAATTAAAATTAATCTTCATTTACATGAAAAGGAAACAAACAGTATAAGTACACTTACTTCAACGACATATTGAATTTCAAGTTAATAACACGATTTCAGAACAACTTGACGTAATCCTGCGGTAGAGAATAGAGTCTCAACTACACAGATCTAAGCTCAAGCTCAGCTCAAGTTCAGATCTGGAATTGCAACAATTTAAGTTAAGATGCGCTCATGCGGATATTGGAGTTACGAAGATTAATCTATGGATATACTAGTACAGTGTATGTACGCATTAGGAATATATTAACTATTACTAAAAATATTGCTTTTTTATGTATTTATGTATAATATTTTGTTGTAAGATATTAAAGTAATATTTTAAGAAAATACATTTCGGAAATGATTGAAAGAACGTTTAAAAGAACTTGAAGAACAAAATGGTTATAAACGAAAGAAATGATAATTAGGCGTCGTTGAGTTACACCGCTCAATACGTAATGCCCAGAATTTAGGCGGGGACTGGAGAACGTAGTGTCTTGGCGCTAGGTTCTCTCTGCTTTACTATATGAGATATGAAGCTGAGATGAGCTGAGCTGATTTGATAATAACTTCATTGTCTTATTAAATTAGAATATAATCATAATTCAATATAAATTTATAAAAAATAAAATCAGGATAAAATTCAGATAAAATTTTATGAACTTATTATAATATAAACTTGTCATTAAGACGCTTTTAACTACATAATATGTAATAAAATTTAACCACCAATGTCCGTGATGTTCTTTGTTTAATAATAAAAAAAAATCTAAGAAATTAATTTGACTCATTTTTAATAATTATTATATGTAACTTAGGTGACAATAGAATAATATAGTAGTATCGAGTTGGTCTGATGATAGAGCCAGGTCCTGAATAGTGGAACTATTCAGCCACCACACGACTGAATTCGTATGGTTTCATACATAATTCGCTTATATAATTTTATACTTTATATCTCCGAGAATTTATAGCACTCGTATAGAAAAGCGTCACTTTTAGTTTTTTTTTTAATTTTACACTACAACAAATATCTCTCTTTATCTTTATTTTCTCTATAAATAAGCATCTCTATTATTTTTAAACAACTGATATCTGTAGCTGAAATATCAATGTCGTATCCAAATAAGTTATTCTATGACACTCGAAGTTCTTAGTCGCCATCTCCGCAGAACGACGAACTCGCGGCATTCGCTTCCGTCTAATGAGATTGTTAGTCACGTCGCTTTCCGCGCTAATATCATCTATAACGGAAAATACATACTGATTTATGTTACTTCCTTTGAATATTATTTGTATAATATGATATTAAGTTGTATTGGAGTTAGAATATCTTGAAATAAACTTGGTTTTAAATTCCTCGCTCTGGTGATGTTGAGCTCCGCCACTCAACACGCAATGCCTTCAGAATTCGGTGGGAAAAGGGAAACGGATGTTTTTTAATGGAAATGGAAGATCTTAACACTAGGTTCCCAGGTACCCTCCGCCTACCCTGCTATGTGCGGGATACAGCGTGAAGCCATATAAAAAAAATTGAAAAATAATTATACCAATGGCTCCTGAGATTAGCGTGTTCGATCCAACAAACTCTTCAGTTGTATAATATTAAGCATAAATAGTGAAATACAAATAATTGAACCTATACGCACGTTCATTCGTCGATAAATATCAACTGGAGCACGAAGTCATCCTAGTTTGTTTTTAAAAAATAAGTATTTTTTATTACTTATGTCAATTATATTTTATTATATTGTATAAACTAACCTAAAAGACACTTTAGGTGTAAACAAATATACATTCAAATAAATCAAATCAGCTTCACGCTGTATCCTGCACATGCAGGGCAGGCAGAGGGAACCTAGTGTTAAGACATTCCGTTCCTCACTTTCTGCCGAATTCTGGAGGCATTGCGTGTTGAGTGGCAGAACTCAACGCCGCGCTTAGCCTCGACACCAGAGCGAAGAAATGGAAATATAAATTTAAGTAAATATTTCATCTCCTCGAGTGGGAATCGAACCCACAACCAGTAGGTTTTATAGTCACAACTCGTGCCGCTGCGCCACGACTGTCCTCAACAACAACAACAACTCGACTTATATCAATTATATTTCATTGTATTGTATAAACTAAAAGACATTTTAGGTGTAAACAAATATACATCGTGTGATATATCTCAAAGCAATAAAGCAGTCAACGTAACTTGCTTCGACGAAAGTCATTTACTCGCGTAGTCCATCAAATTTACACTCACATGATCATTTCTAAGATAAATTCGTAAATTAAATTCCTAGATACAAACAAAAAAGAACTTTATTTTGTTACATTTATGATATACTTTGGTATAGCAAGTGTATATGAGGCGCAACTTAAAATAAGCTTACGTTGGGGCCATTGCGCTTTTCGAAGTAGGCCAGATAGTGACAATTCTAGGTCAGATGTGGATTTTGGAATGTTTTCCTAAATTAATAATGTGGGAGGAAACCGCTTGTGTAACGAATTTCGTTTATTTATTGCCCAGGTTAGTTATAATTGGTTTAATTTGGGCAAAACGTGCTAATATCTTCAATTATAAAGTATTTGTTCAAGCTAGTTATGAGTTAGACTTGGATTTATTAAGTTTTACCCTTTTTATCGCATACTACAATGTAGATAGAAAGAAAAGAAATTGGTGTATGGATTGCCTAACGTTAAGACACTCTCTAGCCCATTTTCAGTACCATTCCAAGGCTTTGCGTATAGAGTGCCAGACCTCAACGCTGCGCATTGTCTCCCTGTCTATCGGATAAGTAAATAAATAATCGTGTTATTTGAACGGGTGATTCTACGAGGAGGTTGATAGGATAATAATAATGATATATTTAGATTCTAATAGATTCTAAACAGAAATATTCTTAACGTCCCACTACATGCTGTTAACGCTTAAATTAAAATTGACTTTACAATTTTTTTTATATTTTTCATGAAAAATAAGAAGTTCAACCAACAAGTGACTATATCCAAGCACAAATCTCTACAAAACTCGGAGAATAGCTGAAAATGATCTGATCTGAACGTTAGAGCCTCATAAATCCGTATAGATGCTCCAACACGCCTGGCGAGTTCCAGTCGTGTTTCGATATGCGCATAAATTTCGGCCTCGTCTGATGCAAAGCAAGCACAACTTTTCGTAGTTTACGTAAGTTAGCATTTTCATAGGAAAAACATTGAAGACTGGTTGGTACTTTTATCATGGAAATGTTTGTATGTATGTACGTATTGTGAAGTTTTAGAAAATACAAATCTGGCGACGACATATTTTTGTTTGTTTAACATGAATTTGGCTTACCATTCTTTTCGTATTTTGTGGAGTGTATTTTTAGTGATATGACTCTAAGTTTTCCGTTTTTTCATTGGATCTGTTAAATATCATATGTGTATGTTTGTTCACCTATTTTTTTCGGACAGTAAAAGTCGTATCATGATTTAAATAAGGTATATTTCAACATAGGAAATAGTCCAAGTCCAAATTTTATCAAAATCGATTCACTAGTTTTTAAAACATATTCCCTTCACTCAACGTGTCCTTCAAAGTCATTTTAATTTAAGTCTTTAAAATCTTATTTACACACTTAAGAAAGGAAAACAAAACTGCTTTAATATTTCATTTAGTATAAAAAAATATAATTATGTGATATCATATATCATATAATCAATTTTTCTCTTTGATATTGTATTTAAAGTACTTTATCCAATATTTATTTACCTTAAATAACAACTCAACGTTTAAATTTGAATCCGCTACCATTTACATTCCATAACCAACATACTGTACAAGATAAACTTTATTATATTTATATTATAAAAAATCTTAAGACATCAATCTCAAGATATTCTTGGCTTACGCTTTATCAGCTATTATAGAGGATGCTTATCGTTCTTCGCATTTTAAATTAAGTGATCGAGTCCTTTAAATGCTCTCGAGCTGAAATAGCTGGGAGATCTTTTAACCACGTTCTAAGAGTCACTTAATATTCTACCTTTTTTAAATGTAACTTTAAAAGGATTTTAAATTTTAACTAGCTTTTATTAGTTTTTGTAATAATATATATTTGAAATTTGGTTTAAAAGATTCGTCATCAGATTTTTTTTACATTTCATCGCTCTGGCAAGTTAGAGCGCGACGTTGAGTTCCGCCGTTGAACACACGTTGTGTAAAACGTATTAATAAACAAATAAATAAAAGGCATACAATAAATATGATTAATAAGTAAATATTATTGTATAACACATATACATACTCAATTGAGGCCAGTCGTGGCGCAGCGGCACGAGGTGTGAGTGTAAAACCGACTTGTTGTGGGTTCGATCCCCACTCGAGGAGATGAAATATTTACTTAAATTTATATTTCCATTTCTTCGCTTTGGTGTCGAGGTTAAGCGCAGCGTTGAGTTCTGCCACTCAACAGGCAATGCTTCCAGAATTCGGCAGAAAGTGGGGAACGGAGTGTTTTAACACTAGGATCCCTCTGTCTACCCTGCTGTGTGCGGGAAACAGAGTGAAGCCGAATTTTTTATTTTTATCTTACATATACATACATATATACTGTTAAAATTAAATCCCAAAAATTATTACCTCACATCGATTTTAGGGTAGCAAAATGGGTGGAAATCGTTGATCGGAAACGGGAGGGCCATTGTCTTCCGGAAACGGTGCACTGGGCTGTACCGGATATGGATGTGGCTACTAGCGTTGGATGTCAGATTTCAATTTAGGTTTCATATTTGTATAGTTTAATATGAATAGCAATAACTTTGTATGGATATAGGCTAACTTTTGAATTTAAATATTCTTAGTTAACTTATATTTTGAAGCTTGAATATCTAACTAGTATGATTTATTGGAAGAAACTTTAAGTTTGTGATTTTTTGTATGTTTAATATAATATTATGATGGTCTAAGTAATATATGGAATTTTGTTCTGTGTTCAAAACCTAAGGTCTTTGGTTGAAGAATGTGGGTTCGATTCTTTTGTTAGATTCTCCTGAGTGAATGAATATTTTAATTTTCCCACTCTGATAACAAGACAAACGGCGGCGTCTGGAAAATGGGAAAGGGAACGTTTTACGGGGAGGGGGAGTGTTTTACACTAACTTTAGTCTAGTTTACCCTGTATTTTGCGGGATAGAGCGTGCATCAGTATAAAGGGTACATACGTATATAAATATTATTCAATTGTTACTATTGTTAATGTCTCGACCAAATTACCAATTAACTGCAGCTGTGACAAAGCAAAAGCCAAAAGTTGCCGCTCGATGAAGAAAATACGAGTATTCCTGTGTTGAAGTTGCGCAATATTCACTAATTACTCGAGTACTGGAATGGCTAGTAAAATATTTCATTTGCATTTATACAATATGGATGGCTGTCTGTCTGTATTAATTTATTCATGTAAGAAAATTGTATGGAAATTGATGTAAGTTTTGATTCGTCGGTTGTGAGTAGCTATTAGTAAGTAGTGGGTTCAATTTGCATTCGAGATCTTTATGTGATTATCACTAGTATATTATGTATGGCTATCCAGTTTCATTATTTTTTTGTGATAGTCAATTTAAGTTATCACAGTATAACAAATCTAAACAAATTATCATAATATCATTGAATTTATTTTTCTTCGCTCTGGTGTCGAGGCAAAGCGCGGCGTTCAGTTCCGCCACTCAGCACGCTATGCCTCTATGCTAAAGTGGGGAACGGCGTGTCTTAATACTAGGTTTCCTCTGCCTACCCTGCTGTGTGGGGGATACAGCGTGAAGCTGATTTCATTTTTTTATTGAATTTATACACAATAAAAAGGAAAACAGCGTTTCAAACATCCTTCTTATTTTTACTAGCACCAAGATTCTAGCTAAATAGCTATATTATGGCTTTCTTAGTTACATATATCTCTCTCAATCGTTTTTACAAGCAAAATAATAGTTAAGTGCTTATCTTAAGACTTAAGACTCTTTTCTTTCAATTTCATCCACAAGAACGGTACATTATACCGCATTTTTATCAACATTCATTAGAAAACCAACCAAGTGGTAAAATCGCCTATTATCGCCAGGCGGGTTTAATGGCGCAGACGCTCGGGGAAACTTTAGATAAAGATATAAGGAAGAAACATTGTATGGAGAACTTTTGATATACTATACTATTCGTATACCTCATGATAGTTAGTGTTGGAATTGTTTGTTTGTTGTTTACCTGTGTCGTTTTGGTTCTAAAGCACAGGTGGTAAATGTAACACGCGTTGTTTCTATTTTGTTTTTTTTTTCAGCGTCACGCTGTATGCCGCATGTAGCAGGGTAGGCTAAAGGAGCCTACTGTTAAGACACTTCGCCCCTCACTTTCCGCTGAATTGTAGAGGCATTGCGTGTTAAGTGGCGCACACCAGAAACCAGAACTTTCTCGGGTGGTAATCGAACACAATACCTGTCGCGTTTACAGCAACACCCTTGTGCTCCTGCGCCACGACTTGTCTTAACTGTTTCTATAATAGGGCGTAAAATAGAGAATGGAGTGTTTTAGTACTAAATTGCCTCTGCCTATCCTGCTACAGCGGGATACAGCATAAGTAGTAAATTATATAACGAGAAATAATATATAATATATAAGTATCCATACGTACAGTAAATATGAAATAAAACGAAGCAAGCATATAAATAACTAAAAGTTCAATTAAAAAAATACATTCGCCGTGGCCGTCAAAATGCAAATTTATTCCTGTAAAGGCGGGCTGCACCCTCGATTTGTAATTACCCATTTTTGGGTTAATTGTAGTTGTAATAGGCAATAATTGTAGAAGCGCTCGTAATATTGCCGTAGTAATATTACTAAGCTTAATTAATTTTTTTTTCTTGTACCACGTGCAGTGTTGCCTGGTGAAAAAAGGTAATTTTTTGTGGTGTTTTTCCTTTATGTTTTTTTTTATTTTTTGTCAAACATATTGTAATGTTTTGAAGATTATTTTTTAAAAATTAGAGATCGATATAATTCATTTCCCGGGATGGGAACTTACAACTATTGCGGTCAAACACTCAGACGATGTGCCGCTGCGCCACGACGGCCACACGATTAAAATATATTTTTATATAATACGAGTGTACTCGTATTATATTAAAATATTAGAAAAAATCGTCAATTTTTAATATTAGGAATTTAGTAGAAAAATTTCTCTGACGAATAGAATCACTAAGCAACAACCTGTTCCGCAAAATAAAAATAAATTCAATTTTCTGTATCTTATGTAGAAAATTATATCGAAATCTAATACTATAGGTCTAAACACATATTATATAGCAACATATAAATATAATTTATCATAACCGTCGATAAATCAAAGTAACAACACATAATAGGAAGGGGACGTAAACACAAATTGCTCACTAAGGACGCGGCTTTATCTCCAAAGGAACCGGCGTGGAAAGGTGATAACGAAAAAGGAAAAATGATTGGAATTGTACCATAAAATAAAACCATGGTTGCCAAAACCAGGTTTTGCCAAACATGGGGGAGATAGGTTTATGGGACGTTTTTATCTGTTTGACAAAATTTTGAACGTGTTTTGTTTAAGTATATTCTAAGAATGGGAAATTTTATTTTTGGTTGACATGTAATATATTGTGTTTACTCATTTTTTTGGGCCCCAATATTTACGGTTGTAGGTTCAAGACGTGATTTTATGTTAAAAATCATACAAACAAAAATGCTGGTTTTCTTACATTTCTTTCTAAGCGTGCAAGTTAAGGTTAAAAATATGGTAGATAAAAATCCATCTCATATTCTAATATATATCGATAGTCAAATCAATCAACAAAACTTACCCATAAGGAGATGAGATTTTTTTAAGGAGAATTTGCTTATTTTATGTATTACCTGAAATAGAAAACATAATTTTATTAATATTTATGTACATATAACATGATAGAGACCAGAAACCTATAAGTTCAATTACTTTCACAGATATTAAAATAGTTCTTTCATTTTACAGCGTTGAGTTCCGTCACTCAATACGAAATATATTCAAAATGTAGTGTGGAAAGTAGAAAATAGAGAATATAAAGAATAAGAACAATTAACGTTTCACATCAGAACGCATTTTTTGTGTCAAGAATGTTACGCTTACAGCATCTCGCGAAAATATATATAATAATACGTTTTCGAGTGTCTATTTAGGTATTTTAGAAATTTCTTTCAAATAATACATACAGAGATCATTCATAATGATGATAATGGCAACATTATATTTATTTTTTATATGGAAATCAAAACAAAATAATAATAATAAAACATTAAAATTTCCCTACTCCAGGGCAAAAACTCACAGATATTATCCCATAACGCACGTTTCTTGTCAAACTTCGGTATATGGGGACATTATGTTATATCCAATGGCTGTTTTTCTGCCAATTTGCCTAAATAATCTTGTTTTGTGAAACTTCTTGAGGCGATACGATAACAATAGATGTAAGGGGAATGGGATTTGATTTATTTTGTTTAAAATATAATTTTTACTTTTCGCATCTTTTTTTTGCAAGGCTGATGAGAACCAAGAGATTAGTATCAAATTTGGTAGTTTTACATTGATATGGTATTATCCATGTGGTCTGATGACGGAGTCAAAGAATAGTGAAATTTTATACTGGTTACTAGTAAAATATTCGTGTTCTTTAATTTTTACTTTTAGGTCAATTTTTTTTTCAGCTTTACGCTGTATCCCGCATACAGCAGGGTAGGCAGAGCGAACCTAGTGTTAAGACATTCCGTTCCGTTAGGTCAAATTAAAAGCGTATTATTGTTATTTTATAAGTTTAATATGTAATTTATAAGAAGAAATTTTGTTACATACTCGTTGGTGAATTCAACGATAGTTACGGTATCGCGTAAAACAGATATCAAAAGATAAAAGATAAATCTATGGACAGAATCAAATAAATCACTTGTATCAAATAGACCAGTCGTGGCGCAGGGTCACAAAGTGTGACTGTAAAACCAACTGGTTGTGCGTTCGATCTCCACTCGAGGAGATGAAATATTTATTTGAATTTATATTTCCATTTCTTCGCTCTGGTGTCGAGGCAAAGCGCGGCGTTGAGTTCTGCCATTCAACACGCAATGCCTCCAGAATTCGGCAGAAAATGGGGGAAAGAAGTCTTAACACTAGGTTCCCTCTGCCTACCCTGCTGTGTGCGGGATACAGCTTGAAGCTGATTTAATTTAATGTTATCAAATATAAATTACCACTTCTTGCGACCTTTGTACTAAAGTCTTAGTTGAATCGAGACAATTCACACTCTATACCATGTAGTAGAATAAGCAAAAAAAAAACTAGTGTCAAATTCCTGTGTTCACTATGTTTTAAGAGGCGAAACTCAACGCCGCGATTTGTCTACCACCAGCATGAAAATGAAAGTGATTAATTTTCTACCTGCCGTTTTCCCACTTGAAGATTGAACCTATAACCATCGTTCGCATTGATAACTGCACTATAAAGACATCATTACCATTTTGCAATACAAACAACTAGCCATATTTATTAGCATTTCACGCTTGGAGTTGTTTAATTAACACGTTTCTTGAATATTTCTTTGAGAAAAAATGTGTATTTGTGCTTTCGCAGCAAAGTTCGTTAACGCCTGTTCCTTTACTTACAACTGCTATTCATGTTTCTCTAGGAAATATTCTTTTGAATTCACAATTTAGTATAATATTTATAAATGGTGATATTATAAAATGACTTGTATAGTAGCTTGTTAACTTTAAATATTTCGTCATTGTAAAACATTGTCAGAACTGGATTAAAGTTATTATTTCTTTTTTTTTCAATATAACTTTTGATTAAAATTATCACGGAATCAAATATTGCAGTTGATAAGTACCGCCCAATTTTTGAAACATACAATACCGCGCTTATTCTTGTTATAAAGTAGCGAGGAAATTAAAATAATCGATTACCCCGATTTGGAATCGAACTCACAACCGCCGTGTTTTTATAGTCAGACACCACTACGCTACTGCCTCGGTTGAAGAAGTTAATTCCAGACTCGAATTTAGATAAGATTCGATGAGACTATAAAAGTAAAGAAAATAACGACTTCTTTTTTTACTAAATTCATGTATACTTATTTATATGTATATTGTTATATTCAAAGTTAATGAGAGATGTACACCTATTCAAAGTTAATGAGATCTAGTCGAAAAGACGAATGAAAAACAAAAACAGAAGGATAATGAATGTAGCTCTACTATTGACGGTGGATTTTCGCTTTGAATCAAGTAATTTAGGTAAAAGACCAAAGGACGAAACTGTTCTAGGCAAAAATTAACATTTTTGAAGGCTTTGCCTTTTTAGTTGACAAAGTGGCCTAATTTTTATACAACATGATGAGCTAAGAGCTCGCTACTTTTGTGAATATTACTTTTGCTCTATAAAAGTCCTTTATATTTTTGTATGATATTTCAGTACAGTTGTTTTCAATGTCAAACATTAATTTTATATTTCTTTTTTTCGTGGAACTACTATGTCCAAAGGAATTTGAGAATATTATTTAGATGTGACATAAAAATATGTTTGTATTAGTTTGTTGATAAAATAACAGGAACTAGACAAAACGCGGCGTTGAGTTCCGCAACACATCTCATACAAAATCGGGCAAACAGTCACACACTACTATCAAAATTACCCATATTCTGGCACACTTCTCAATTTTGGTCATCAATTAGAGCAAGAAAATGATATTAACATTCAATATAATCATTATCCTCATTGGAAATCGAACACACAACTATCCAAAACCTCGACAAACATATAATATTTTCACAATACCTTAGTATTTTGTGACCGTAAAAAAATGTGATCTTAATTCACTGCATCCCACCACTAAGTCCCGATCTCAGAAGACATTAAGCACCGTCGGCTAACAGTACATAGAAAGGGCGTGGTATTTAGTTTGCTAAGGGGAAAATATCCATTAAAAGTATTTATATATATGGATATGTTGGATTTTTTTCGTTACTAACTTAAGGATGGCATTTTTTAGAAATTGCCTTATTTTATAAAAAAAAGTAGTTCAACGCCTTTTCCCAATATAGTAGGGTAGGTAGAGGTAATTTAGTTTTGAGGCACAACGTTCCCCACTTTGCAAAACTTTTTTCCAGGCAAAGCGCGGCGTTAAGTTCCGCCACTCTGCCTAACCTATCATGGTACTGCTGCCATGATACGTTAGGCAGAGGGAACCTTATGTTAAGAGACTCCGTCTCCCACTTTCCGCCGAGTTCTGAAGTCATTGCGTTTTGAGTGGCGGAATTTAAGCAGGCATAACCTAATGCTGCGTGCGAGATACAGCGTGAAGTTAATTTTTTTTTGAAGCATTGCGAACAAAGTTAGTAGTGGAACTCAACTATGTGTTTTTTTATCATAACAAGGTAATGTAAATAAATATAATCAATCCTCCGAGCGGAGATCGAACCCATGACTCTTGCGTTTGCAGTCAGACGCAGTCTGACTACGCCGCAATGGCTTCCTGATTAAAAGATTGTTCCTTATAATACTAGCAAATATATAATATTGTTCTCTACTTTGATTTATATAAGAGCCATTACGTGTTAAATTGCGGGTCTTAACGCCGCGCTGCTGTTATAAAAAAAGATAATCAAGCAAATATAAATAATTAAGAAAATGCGTGCGATTGAAAATTGAATCTACACCTAACCATTCGATTACATTTAGACGTATCCAACATAGTTTTAACCACATATATGTTGTACTATACATGTTTATCATCTATGAGTTTCGCTTAGCTTCGGTTCGCTTCGATTAATTTGCATTTTACCTATTCATGCTCCTGCGACTCCTCGTGTAGGTATTAATTAAGAAGTTCAACCGGTTATGTAGTAATTACGGGTGGCGTGGCCGGCGTTTCCTATTTTATCTTCCTTTAGCTTAAGAAAAATATATTTTAAACGTTAAACGACGATGGAAATTGTTAATTACAGGATTTCTTCTATATAATGTGTTTTAAATTAGATTTTTTAGCAAGAAATAAGATTTTTTTCTGTGTAAATTTGAAATATTGCTTAATGATTAGTTGTTTTTAGTGAAACTCTTCCCCCAGACAATTGTATAAAATTTTACAGCACATTATACCGAGTGAAATAAATATTCATCATTTCGTCTTCAAAATTACCTAATTAACCAAAACTCCACCAAAATCGGCTCAGACGAAGCACCAAAACTGTAAGACTACTTATTTATTGACTGTAATCCGTTACTACCGGCCAATTGGCGAGAGCTCTTCTCCCAGCCAAATTAGTGGAAATCGGGGCCCATTTCTAATTGGCAGCGTAAGTGCTATGCAAAGATTCCTGGTAATTTAAGCCCCTTGAAGGATCTCAGAGACTTGAGCATCAAATAAGGCTGAAGTGGTCATGTCTGAAACGCCGTCCAATATACCATGAGCCCTTCTTGTTCTCATCGTGTGTTGTTTTTGTGGGAAGTAAAAAGGGTTTGTTGTTAGAGTGCGGTCTACGTAAGATGGTTAGTTGGAGGGGCGCGTCTTGACCGCAGTTGCCGTCTTATCCACTGACATACACTCTGGTTAGGATGTTTTTAACGATCATACTGACTTTGCACAAGGAGAGTAACTATAGAGTTCGTATTCTATATATATATTGCAATTACAAAATATATGAAAAATATAATTATGTACTTATTACGATATTTAGGTAATCATTTTCAAAAAAATATATTATTAATTTATGACAATAATTTTATTGATTTTATTCACTTTTTTGCTAAAAATGACAGTTAAAATTATAGTTATGAGAACATATACGTATTTGTATGTAAAAACAAAAGGATTACGAGAAAGAACCTAATGTAATAAGACATTCTGTTTCCGCTTTCCGCACGAATTCGAGACATTGCGTGTTAAGTGGCGAAACTCAACCCCGCACTTTATATTACCGGAGCGAGAAAAGAATCAAACCCACAATCACCCCGATTACAATAATCTCAATAACTCAATAATATACACATAAAAGAAGCTAAACTTATTATAAAAATCGTACATCCTATTTAAAATTAGCTAAACTTTCCTTCTAAGATCTTACAGGACTCCTCAAGTAAAGAGGCCAGTGTGAGGCACAATGACTGTATTGTGGTCTGAGGGTTAGGGTACTGTCGTCTCGATATGAAAGCTTTCAACTTGTCCTAATATACCCCTATATA
Organism: Heliconius hermathena; assembly: GCA_013403705.1. NCBI lineage: Eukaryota > Metazoa > Arthropoda > Insecta > Lepidoptera > Nymphalidae > Heliconius > Heliconius hermathena. The sequence goes on along the minus strand of JAAIXJ010000006.1, from coordinate 633,801 downwards.
TAAGGGTGTGAATAGCGAAAAATGGCACGGTAGTATCGTATTCGAAGCGATGTATTGCATTGTAGTTTTATATTGAATTTAGTGTTTTTTTTATGTGTTTGTGTGTATTTGCGTTAAATTTGAGAAAAGCCTGTTCGGAAATAGATTAATAACGTTTCATTTGCTTAGAGATATTGTAAAACATTTTTTTATCAATTAAGATGTATTTCACATATATAGCAGGGAAGGCAGAGGGAACCTAGTGTTAAAACACTTCGTTTCTTACTTTCGTTCAATTTTTGGAATTTTGCATGTTGAGTAGCGGAATTTAATGTCGCGCTTTGACTGTTTACAAGAGCCAGAAAATAAGAATAATTAAATTCCTTGAATAAACATCAAACCCACAACCGTCGCGTTAACTATCATATGGCTGTGACATTGTGCTACGACGACGGACTGAATTCATTCAATTTTAGTAAATATAATTTGCAAAAACTGTGTAAATTTCAAAGATTTGTAATATATATACATATCTATATTTTTTATAAGATTTATATTAGCACTATATTTGAACAAGACCGTTATAGCGCCGCAGCACATTATCTCACTACAAACACGGTACTACGTTCAAAAACTCATTAAGAGTCCTGTTTAAAACTGTATACATTTTAATAGTGTATTTCCAATTACGTATAGTAATTTCGAGTAATAGCTAAAAGATTTAGGCCATTACATCCACGACCATCAGTCTCCAAAGCCAGATTTACGAGGCGCAAGTTTATAGGGTCTCTTAAACGGCACAATAAAAAGTTGTGCTATAAACGAACACGGGTTCCTCTATAGGTTTATTGTCAAATCTTTATATATAATAGTATATAATGCAACTTGGTTGCTTTGGCAAGTATTGAATTTGCCTTGATTTGGTATATGTTTTTTGGATATGAATTAAGTCGTTTTTTTTCATTTCACGCTGTATCATGCAGAGGGAACCTAGAGACAAGATATTCTGTTCATCACTTACCGCGTTGAGTGGCTAAACTTAATGCTGCGCTTTGTCTTCATATCAGCGAGGAGAACAAATATTTCAATCTCCTGACTGGGAATCGAATCCAAAATCGTATTTACAACTAGACACATTCCTGCTGCGCCACGAACATAATATAAAATTTAATAAGTAAATTTAAATAAACTTGGATTTTTTTACTGTGTGATATAAGATTTTCACGAATCACTAAGCAATGTAGAGGCCAGTCGCGGCTCAGAGGCACAAAGTGTGACTGTAAAATCAACTGGTTGTGGGTTCGATCCCCACTCGAGGAAGAGAAATATTTATTTTCATTTCTTTGCTCTGTGTCGAGGCAAAGCGCGGCGTTGAGTTCCGCCACTCAGCACGCAATGCCACCATAATTCGGCGGAAAGTGGGGAACGGAGTGTCTCAAAAAAAATACAGCGTGAAGCTGACTAAGCAATGTACCGAAGGAAACAAAATATTTAAAAACATATGGAGTATTAGCATTGTAAATAGATATAAAACGTATGATGAATTTATTCCTTGACGTATAGAAAGTGATTTTATATGGGAAACCAATTTTGCTCATGTCGAAGGCGGATAGCTTCGGACGTACTCTAAAATATACTTTAAAATGTTAGAAATAAGTATTAATTTTGAAAAATTATATGAAAGTCGAGAAGCAACTAGCTCATGGAATATGTAACAAAGGTAATTTTATGTTGTGATTTGATAAATATTGCTAATATTAAGAGAAAGCTTAAGCTCAAAAGAAGCAACTAGCTCATGGAATATGTAGCAAAGGTAATTTTATGTTGTGATTTGATAAATATTGCTAATATTGTAGCATTTATGTTGAGAGGATGAGATTACTTGTAGAAGAAATGTTTGTTGAAATTATCATTGTTCTTAACTTAACTTAGCTTCACTCTTTATCCCTAGCAGGGTAGTCAGAGAGAACGGAACGCCAAACGCTACGGTTCCATATAGTAAATACGTAAGTTATACCATCGTAACACAGGTAGTGATGCGATAGTTGCGAGTTCGATTTCCAATCGGCGGAATTAAATATTTAATATTTTTATATCCTCGCTGGTAAGGAGGTAAAGCGGGGCGTTGAGTTCCATCACTCAACACGCAATGCTACGAATTCTAGTGGAATGTGGAGAACAAAGTGTCTTGACACTAGGCTATTCCTACTTGCTGTGTACTGGATACAGAGTAAAACAGAAAAATTATTATGTCACAAAAACAAATTAAGTAGAATCCAGTCCGTTACTTTCTGTTCATTTAGTTAGATTTTAGAAACTTTTGCGTGTTTGATTGCGAGAATCTAAACAACATTTTAACTAATAATTTTCATGGTCTTTTCACATTATTTATAGATTTTTTTCTCTTAAGGCAGAATTCATACAAACACAAGCATTCTTAGAAAGTATAGGTAGAGAGGTAGCGTTTAAAATATGTATAGATTTTTTTGTTATAAATAAAATATATTAACACTTTCTTTTCTTTTCCAAATTATTTGGAATCTTTTATAAATTCAAAATAACTTCAGCATTTTTCGTTCAAATATACACTTATGCTATTTGCTGTAGTGGCAGTGCAGGCAGCAGACTGGGACCGTCTCTAGGGGATGTCTAATCTGTCCAATACTCGCTGTAAAGCTAGTACTAGCTATATTCTCGTGAAAAATTTATTTATTAAAATTTATACCGATTTTAGAGTAAATATTTTTGATATAAAAGAAGACATTCTGAGTGTTATGGTACAAATATTACTTTTAAGAATTTTTTATTTTTTAATATTCTTAGAAAAGAGAAAAATGTGAACTCGAACACCTTGCTTGATTTCTGGAAGGACTCTTGTCAAACGAAAATTAAAAGTGACTCCTAGTGGGACTCTAGCCAGCCCTCCCGAATATTTTACACGAAGATTTAAAACATTAAGAAACCACAAAAATATCATAAAAATCAGACAAAGCCATAGAAAAAAAAATTTAAGCAGAGGATTTTTTTTATTTTTNATTTTTTTTTTTTTCGAACATGAGGTTAATGCTGTTAGCCCTATTGGCCTTTACAGCGACACCGGGTGGGTAGGGAAGAGGGTACTCTGTCCCAGAAGAAAAAGCAAGCACTACCTGGCTGCTTGAGAGGAGTCGACGACTGTAAGGGCGCCCCCTGCGGGGCTCGAACCTCGGCTTACAATCGACGAGCGGGCTGGGGTTGACTTGAAGTGAACTCTACTTTATAACCAAGAGCAGCTCATCGAGGACCAACAATGTCAAAGGAGCGTGTTCAATTGTTTCAGTAATTGCTCTCCGTTTTGTAGCTTTGTGCTAACGTTGAATAACGCCTGACAATATACTACTACTGACTGCGATGCTAGTGCTAATATTTATATACTTAGTCTGTAATGGAATGGATAGGTTTTGCTTAGGGCTTTAGTAACATATATTAATAATAAATTTACTTTATTATTAATATATGTTATAAAAAAATAAATATAATATAAAAATTAAATTAAATTAAATTAGCTTCACGCTGTATCCCGCACACAGCAGGGTAGGCAGAGGGAACCTAGTGTTAAGACACTCCGTTCCCCACTTTCTGCCGAATTCTGGAGGCATTGCGTGTTGAGTGGCAGAGCTCAACGCCGCGCTTAACCTCGACACCAGAGCGAAGAAATGGAAATATAAATTTAAGTAAATATTTCATCTCCTCGAGTGGGGATCGAACCCACAACCAGTCGATTTTGCAGTCACACCTCGTGCCGCTGCGCCACGACCGGCCTCATAAATATAATATATAAACTTAAAAATAATTTAAAAAGTACACCATGGCGGCTGTATTGCTTAAAGCAACTAAATCTGTTCTAGGTAACCTTTGGATGTTAGAGTTGTATAAAAAATGTTGTTCGTGAAAAAACGGCGTTTAATTCCGTCTCTAATATCTAAATGGGTGGCATTCAAGAGAGAAACTTAAAGTTATGAACATTTCGTGGTTGTGGTAAAGAGAAAACGCGGCTTTGAATTCTACCAACACACGCGCAATGTCTTGAATTAATTCAAGGCGTAATTGGAAGAACGGAGTGTGATTTGACACTTGGTTCTTTCCGCATAAGAAATGAAAAGTGAACAGCCATTTGTAGTCAACCAAGTTCTCTTCGAGAAATCGGATAATTTGAAATATTTGCATATGATCTTATCAAATATTCAATTAATTAAATGTCTTATTAAATACAATGTAAAGGCAATTCAAAGTACTGGGGCCTCCTATCTTTAGTGCTTATGCAATCTAGTTTTGAGATGGTGGCCACTAACTATGCGTTAGACTATTATATTTTATTATATTTAAAATATTCGAATCTGTCTTTATTATGCTATGTAATTTCTTATATATATTTTAAGAATAAATGTATATTTTTCGATATTTCAAATGTTTCTCGAATTTCCAATTTGATTAGACATTATTTTTTTCGATTTTAACATTTATGTCTTTAGAGAATGTGATAACAGTCAAACTAAGTGCTTTATAACTGGGTTTCGTCGCGTTATGCATGATTTTGAAAAATACATTTTATTTTAAATAAAAATTAAAACACATATATTCGCACACACGCTAGTCGCGGCGCAGGGGCATAAGTATGTAACTATAAACGCGACTGGTTGTGAATTCGATCCCCACTTGAGGAAATGAAACATTTATTTAAATGTATATTTTCATTTCTTCGCCTTTGTGTCAAAGCGGAGCATTGAGTTCCGCCACTCAACATGCATTGCTTGCAGATATCAGAGGAAAATAGGAAACGGAGTGTCTTAGCCCTACCGTGCTGTGTGCGGAATACAGCTGACCAATAGTTATTAACATGAAACGTCAACATTTTCGAATAAAAAAAAACATTAATAATTCCAAAAGAAAATTTAATAAATTATAATTAATACATACCGCTTATTTAAAAGGCCTCAACTCACTATTGGTAGGCAGTGAAACGGAATTGTAGCTCGCGGGCCGGCTTTTACAGGATCAGCGGTATGAGATCGTGAGCCAATCGATTTTGCTACTTTCATTCACTATCTAACAGATGGTTTCAGAATTAAGCTTAGGTTTATATAGAATAGTTATTACTTATTTTATTAGACTTGTAATTTTATTTTCAAGGAGAGTGGCTTAAAACAGAAATTTAACACTACATTTTTTCACACCTTTTCCAGTACTGTACGGTACGCAGAGATAACGTAGTGCCAAAACATTCAGTTCTCCGCTTTCAGCTTGAAACATTGCGTATTGGGTAGTCCACATATTTAGTATTGCCAGAGCGAAAAAAAATAATTACCCCCGAATGGAGATTGAACCCACAACCGTCGCGTACAATCACACACAATGTCCTCACAACTTTCACCATTTTCATAATTAAATCCACCATTTGCATCATAGAATGAGCATTTAATTCCATTACTAACAATAAATTTACCGTTTCATTCGGCGTCGGCTTCACCAATAAAACTGTAGTAGAGTTACGGGCGGCACGATAAGCCACATCGTAAATTCGGCGTTCTGCACTCCATACTGCCTCATTGCGCGATTGTCCGATGGATTTCAAATTTCTAATGATATTTAAGGGCTATCGGATATTTTTAAATATTTTTAATTGTTTAAGGATTTTTTTTTGCTTATATAAAATATTTTAAATTTTGGGTCTTGACACTACGTTTTGTCTTGTCCAGAGCGAGGATATTAAAATATTTAGTATTAATATTTAGAATCGTTGTGTATATATTTATAGTTTATCGCATATGTCATGTGATTAATTTATTCTCCTTATTTAATTAAATTCGACTTAAAATATGATAAATCGTAGTGACGTAGTGCCACAAGCGGGTGGCTGTAAACGCTGCAGGTTGTGGGTTCGATACTCACTCGAGGAAATGAAATATAATTTCTTCGCTTTCGTGTCGTGGTTGAATTCCGCCACTAAACACAAAATGTTTCTGGAATTCCAAAGGAGTTACTTAACACTAGGCTCCGTCTGCATACAGTGTCAAGTTGAAAAATATATATAATGTGTATATAATATAAAACAAAAGTGTTTCTTACCAAATACACGCTTAGATCTTTTAAAATATACAAAGGATTTTAATGTAGTTTCCATTAAAATGATTAAAAAAAAGGTTTATATGTACAATATCCATGTCAGCGTAGCCAAAGCAGGCAAAGTCGAAATCGTAATACTAGTTCAGTACAAAAACTATTTTGCAAGCACGCAAAATAAACGTTATCAATAAGATTCTGAGTGGCTTATCATAAAAAACGCGGTGGCACCCCCATTCAATAACCGTAAATACAAATTTTGCTTACAGACGCAACCGACCGACGCGCGACGTGTAAAAGAGACCAAGTTTTCCTCCTAAATATGGGAGTGAGAGGAATAAAAACCATATAATTTTCACAATTCACTCGTCGTTATTTACAGAGGCCGTAGTGGTTGGTTGTTAAATCAGGTTGTGCCTTTATGTGGTTGGGAGTTCTTTTTTTTGCATGTGAAAAATTATTTAAAAGGGACGTTGAGGTAATTTGATTAGCAGACAGACAGATATATTAGATAAATTGGATTAAAAGCCAATTTTTGTGAATAAATATGTATTGATTAAAAAAAATATATTTTTTAATTAGATTTTTATGATCAGCTCTGTAAAACTAATAAATTGGCCAAACGTTGAATTAATTGTTTTTTTTAATCTGAATTATTTATAAAAAAAATAAGCTTTACAAAAAGAAGTTCAAGTTTATTAACATTAGAAAATAACTTGTTCAGTTAATGATGTATCATTATAAAAGGTAAAACACACACATATTTTTTTTTAATAATTACTCTTTTAAAAGGAAAATGTACTGTAGTATTCACGAGAATACAGCAGCGTCACATATTTAATATTTTATTTTTGTGTTTCGATTTATTAAAAGTTATAAGATAAAATTGAAAGGAAAAATGTATGTGACCCAACAATACCTTTTTTGATGATAATATAACAGAAAATTTCATTATTAACTCAAACGACACATCAGACAAGGGTAAGCTTTGTGAGGATGTTCAACGTAGAAGATTCGATATAATTTTTTTTAAATTGTATACGTTTCAATAATTTGAAATAATAAACTTTATTATTTTTTTTTCTGACTCTACTTTTATAAACACTCACACAAACGATCAGCTCAGCTTACACCTCGTGAACTATTATAGTTACTGTACTACTGAAAGCAGTTTGCTCGAAAAACTCGAATTATGAAACTACTAAATTATTATAAACATCTAAAGTCACGAACGTCGAAAGAGATTTCGTTAAAGGTCGAGTTATTTCAGTTACTTTTTGATATCAGAACTAAATATAACTAGCGTGACTTGTGAGTCTTGGTAGTAGCGATTAAGCTACCGTGCAACTAACTTACACTTATAGATGTTATTATTTATTTTATTATATTTATTTTATTTAGCTTCACGCTGTACCCCGCACATCCCAGGACAGGCAGAGGGACCCTATTTTTTAGACACTCCATTCTTATTGGAAGACTTCCGCTCTCCACTTTCCATCGAATTTTGGGAGCATTGCAAAATAAATTTAGGCAAACTCAACTCAACGGCGGAACTTTTGCTTTATATATCATTGCTTCGAGTGGAAATCGAACTCACAACCTGTCGCGTTTAGCATGCTTGTGCCCCTGCGCCACGACTGACCTAAAATACATATATATTCTATGTAATTGAGGAGAGCTATACAAACTTATAATAATAATTATTATATATTAAAATACGGTAATAATCGGTGACTGAATGCCTGTAAATTTGACGATTGTGGGTTCAATTCTCACTCGAGACAACTGATCATATGCTGTGTTGAGTTCTGCTGCTTAACACGTAATGTCACGTAAATTGATTCTAACCGTCTATTCCGATATACCTGAAAAAGCGTAAAGCTTGTTATGTAAGCAAAAATATCTATGGTTAATATCAAAGAGTGAAAGCTTTTCCCCACACCCTCCTATAAGAAACGTTTTGCAACTTCAAGTAAGAAGTAGGTATGTAGCCTTGACTCTTGACTTTTATAGAAGTTTGAGAAGCTTTTATTTTAAACCCTTTTCTACTGACCGTTCTGTAGAAATTAGATCTCTTCTGCCTTAAAATATAGTTCATTTAAGATTTAAGAGATTTTTACTTTTTATTAATACTAAGGTGAGTTAGGAGAAGCTCCGATTTGTCGGAGAAATAGAAATTACTTAAACTACTTAAATAATCTTGCACCTGAGTGGAGATCGAAATCACAAAAGTTATCAGTTCTATACTGCGATTATATTCTTTAATTTGGTAGGTAGAGGGAACCTAATGTTAGGACTACCTACTCCTCATTATGACACTTCCACCACTGCCCACTTTCCGCCAAATTTTTGAGGCATTGTGTGTTGTGTGGCGGAGCTCAACGCAGCCTTTTGTCTTGTTATCAAAATGAGGAAAAAAAAATATCGTTCACCTGAGTTGAAATCGAACCCACAATGCTCATGTGAAAATATTATTATAAAAATAAGAATATAATCAAATAATAACAAATTTAAAATAAACAACAAAACAATGAAATTCTTGCATGAAAATTAACAAAAAATACGTAAAGCAAGTTAACATTTTAAACAGATAAAATGAAAGTGCTGATATTATAATACAGTTTATAAAGACTGGCGACAGATGCGAAGTCACGTTCGTCTGAGTCGCGGACGATAATTATGGCAACATTCGTTATTGGTACTATATTGTACTTAAAAAGATTTTTTTAACACCATTTTTTACGGCTTAATAAAATATTAAATATAGTTATATGTGGATATATTATATTTTTATTTTATTTTGTTAAATAATATACAAAAGTGTCTACATATAAAATATAAGGCTTATAGCTAAAGGAAACGATATATTGAGAGCATCGTGACGCAATGGCACTGGATTTAACTGTAAATGCGACGGTTCTGCGTTCAATTCCCATTTGAGGAAATGGCTCTGATAACAAGACAAAGCAGAAAATTGAGCTCAGCCACTCAACATGCAACGTCGCTAAAAATGGGGATCGGAGTATCTTGAAAAAAAAAGGTATGTATTATTTATAAAGACGGAACAAATTTAGAATAAGCATTTTCAGTGCTTTAGAAAGTAATTTAAGTTTTAACGAATTTAAACAGAATCTATCACATCAAAAATTAGACCGAGTTTTGCATAGTGCAAGCTACAGCTTTACACTTTGTTCTAAGAAAGTTGTCAGAAAAAACAGTGTCAAGACACTCCGTTCTTCACTTTTCGAACTCAAATCATGAGTTGCGGAGCTCAAGGAAACAGAACCTCTTTAACTCCCCATCGCGGCACGATGCTCCCCAGAAAGTTTCTAATTCTTAAAATCTAATAAAATTGGCAGTACATAAAATATAATTATTTTGTTTGTAAATTTGATTATAACTTAATAATAAGGAAAAACGTACTTAAGTCCACCGTTTTTTAATTTCCTTTTCGTAACATTTTTGTTTCGGACTTCAAACGATTCATATCTTTGAATGACGTCTACCCAGATCGACGTCCATTTTAATATTACTGGCATAATATTACATTAAGGAACGACAATTGCAGATATTTTTAAATATAATATATAAAAATTAAATTAAAAAAAATTAAATTAGCTTCACGCTGTATCCCGCACACAGCAGGGTAGGCAGAGGGAACCTAGTGTTAAGATACTCCGTTTCCCACTTTCTGCCGAATTTTGGAGGCATTGCGTGTTGAGTGGCAGAACTCAACGCCGCGCTTAACCTCGACACCAGAGCGAAGAAATGGAAATATAAATTTAAGTAAATATTTCATCTCTTCGAGTGGGGATCGAACCCACAACAGTCGGTTTTGCAGTCACACCTCGTGCCGCTGCGCCACGACCGGCCTCAGTATATATTCATCAGATATAATATATTTTAATAAAAATATGTTTCAACGAGTCCTTTGAAACAATCCATACTAATTCACAGAGGTACACATTTTATGAACGCAGCGGGATTTGAAGCTACGTCCTTTAAAATTACAATTTTAAATATAACTTCATTGAAACGAAAAAATATATGCTATCTTCACGATTTTTCTCACATAACAGAGAAGGCAAGGTATAGTGTCAAAACATTCCTCTTTTACCGCCTGAATTCAAGACATTGTATGTTAGCGTAAGTGAATATTCTGTACGATACATAAGTATTACATTGAGGCCAGTCGTGGCGCAGGGGCACAAGTGTGTGACTGTAAACGCGACAGCTTGTGGGTTCGATTCCCACTCGAAGAAATTAAATATTTAATATTTTCATTTCCTCGTTCTGGTAAAAAAGCGCTGCGCTAGGTTCCATCATTCAACACGCAATGCCTTCAGAATTCGGCGGAAAGTGACTAAGGATAGTGTCTTAATGAAAACGAATTATTTTAACACTACGTTCCAAGTTTTACTAGCTACCCTGCCATGTGGGATACAGCGTGAACTAAAAAAAATATACAAACTATATACCTTTCAAAATATATACCCTTCAAAATATACAATAGTATTGCATACATTAAATACATTTAAGTTATTATATTCATATTCAAATAGCCTACCATTTACATCGATATTAGTATTATTTAGTACAATTTATGTGATTAGCCGTTCGTCACACGCTTCGGTGCGTGCATCTAACCCGTCGTTAACATCGGTGACCGCATTGTTAGCTATATACTAACAGTTGGTATAAATCAGTCTAGATAGAATCTAAGCTTAAACTGAATAAACTAGAATTTGTGGCATAAAATCTATATTATTGTAAATCGGTTGTGGGTTTGAATCCCGCTTCAAGCAATTTTTTAGGTAACAAATGTATTTCAAATGTATTCTTTGGTATATATTCGTTTCCTTTGTTTAGTCTGCATGAATGGTAAATAGATAAAAAATATCAAAATTATTACATTTGGCGAAAAATTACCATTAGTTAAACTTAACTGAAAAAGAATAGATTTTTTTATAATGCCGGACAATCACGTTTTTTTAATTTTACAGCAAAATAAAAACTTTATTTTTTTTATAGCTTCACGGTGTATTCTAATAGAATATAGGCTAGACTTTCAATAATAATATAGATTTTAAATTTTATATATACTTTTTCAGCTTCACACTATATTCCGTACATAGTCGGGTAGGCAGAAGGAACCTGTTAAAGACCTTTAGTTAAGAATCACGAGTCAACTCCGTTGCTATTAAGCTTCCGTTTCCCACTTACACCTACACCTACGGAATTTTGAAGACATCGAGTGTCGAGTGGCGGAACTCAACGCCGTACTTTGCTTCCTGTATCATCGCTAGTATACATGTATGTACATATATATATACATACTAACATCAGTAATAATTACAATAGGTGTCTGTTATCAACAGCTTGTCACTGTTTGTTTGGTAAACTGCAAGCTGGGGGAGTGTGAAATACGGCGGTGGGTCCATCGATGATATTGACGAATATTGGGGTTAGTTTGAACGAGAGTTATTGTAATGTTCCAATGATATATTATAATATATTGAAGCTAGTCGTGGCGCAGGGGCACAAAGTGTGACTGTAAAGTCGACTGGTTGTGGGTTCGATCCCCACTCGAGGAAATGAAATACTTATTTATATTTTCATTTCTTCGCTCTGGTGTCGAGGCAAAACTCTGCGTCGAGCGGCGATTCCTCAAATTCTCTCTGCCTATCCTGCTGCAGGATACAACGTCAAATAAAATGATATAATGATGATGATTATATTTAAATTTAAAAATAAATATTTAATATTTATTTTTACACACACACACACACACACGAGAACACAGTATCGGTGATACTGGAAGACACGTTAAAAGTATGCATGAAGAGAGGTTTATGACAGTGGGTGACGGGAAAGTGGTACGTAGAGACTTAAGCTATGGCTATACATAGAGATATACGGTAAAGCTAAAAAAACTAATTTATTTCCTACTATCGACTAATAATATAGCTTTGAGGCCAGTCGTGGCGCAGGGGCACAAAGAGCGCTTGTAAAACGACTGGTTGTGGGTTCGGTCCCCACTCGAGGAAATGAAATATTTATTTACATTTATATTTTCATTTCTTCGCTCTGGTGTCGAGGGGATAGCGCGGCGTTGAGTTCCGCCACTCAACACGCAATGTCTCCAGAAATTAGCGGAAAGTGGGGAACGGAGCGTCTTAACACTAGGTTCTCTGCCTACCCTTCTGTGTGCGGGAAAAAGAAAAACTAATAATATAAATGAGCAAATAAGTTAATTCCACAGCTTATCCGGCTTCCTTATAGCATAGCAATAGAGCAGAAATAATTATGCGAAGTGAGGTAACTCAATACATTCCGTAACTTTGTAATGTGATCGTCGCAAACGTCTTACCGTATTAGGGGCAGTGGGTAAGTCGTTTCTTCTAGTTACTAATATTGTGTTTAAGTCTGTTTGGGATTATACGTTTATATTTAAATAATCATTTTTGAATGTTATAATTATAATGTTTTTCTATTGTAAAAATTATAATAAAAGTGTTATTATTTTTGTTATTTTTTTTAATAGTATGTAATTTTTTTTCTTTCTTTTTGAATGTCTTAAATGTAAGACGTTTATTTGTTTTGTAAATAAAGGAACTAATGAATAAAATAAATAATTCAACTTCGTGATAAGGTTAGAAAGACAAAAAAAATATTGAAATATATATTTTTTATTTTTAATTGCAGTATCCAGTTAATAAGTATAGGTAATTATTTCCCATTTTTATAGAAAACGGGCGTATATTTTTGTGGCTTCACGTCGTATGTCATTATAGGCGGAGAGAACGAGAGAGACCGTGTGTTATCTTCTTACCGGAGCTAGGAACCATATCCCAATACATTCCCCGGAGCAGAAATCCAACCCAAAACCCTCGTCTTACATAGACGTGGTCCCGTTGCACCAATAAGTCCTCAATAACAAAAAATAAAATAGAAAAACAAAAAATTTAAATACAATAACAGTAAATAGGCCATAGATTACAAATCATTGACAACATTAGCAAAGGCAAGTAGATCCGCACCGAGGCACGCTCAACGACACGACGACATGACAGTGCAGTGTCGACAACCTTTAATGCGCTTACTCTACACACTTATTTCATATTATTTATGTTCGTTTGATAATATTATGTGAGAAAACTTTTATGTTGTTGTTAAAGCTTTATATAAATAATGTAAAGACTAAGAGCGACGGTCGTGGATTTTATTCCCACTCAGAGAAATGAGATGTTGTCATTTTCTCGCTCTGGGTACAGAGGCAAAGCACGGTGCTAAGTTCCGCCACTTAACACGCAATATTTCGCAATTGGGCGGTGCGTGGAGGACGGCGTGCCTTAACAATAATGAATGAACTATATGTAAGTTAAATATCTTAAAATTTACTGTGTAAATATTTCAATTAAAAAAAATGTACATTTCTTTATTTTTTTTTCTAATTTAATAAAAAATGTCTATATTTTATTCTATTAAAAAATAGAAAAATATGTCGGTTCAATAACGGTTTGATATGAACACAGGCTTACGTTTACAAATTATAAATTCTAAAAAACAATAATTTGTTATCAATAATGGAAGCTTACGATTGATATTAAATACATTTCCCTCAAAATTTCCTGTTCGTTTCTATCAAAACACTTATAAAGGAAAATGGTTTCAAGTTAAAAAAATCCAATATGCGTTTCTTTGACATTAAACAGTAGACGATTTAAAATTCCCGACGTGCAATCACCATCAAACGGCAACTTGATCAAAATCGACGAAACATTCGAAAGAAAGGAGAGACGAAAATAATTATTTGCCATTCCTGTTTTTGACAGCAAAGATTTCAGCATAAATCCAAATGTACATTAAAAATAAATAAGGGGACAGAGTGTGTTTGTCCGGCTTTTAGTGTGTTCACTTCTGTTTTTGATGGATCTTTTTTTTGCATGGGAATTTATGGAGATACCAGCGACCTAAACGCTTCATCCTCTTAAATTATATATATTATAGCAAAATTATACAACATTCTTATATAAATTGCAGCTTATATTTTATTCTGTTGTATATGTTTGTGCTCTGAACAATAGTGCTTTAAAAATATATATTTTTATCAACAGTCATATGACCAAGACGTTTCAAATGTCATTCTTTAGCCAAAAATCTTACCAGCGCGATTGCTATATAACATTCGCGGGTAAACTAATGCCTTGAGTTCAAACGACGATAACTTATTTTTTAATGAACCGATTTTGTTGAAATAACTAATAAATAATAACTTTAAATATTAGGCTGAGTCAAAACAAAGCAATTGGTTAAGTAAATCGGTTCAGTACTTTCGAAGATAAACGTGACAATGCTTATAGAAGACAGACAGACAAGAAATTAAAAAAATATATTTTTGCTTTCTATTGTTTTTTTTTAAAGTATCCATCTATCTATTTCAGCCAAAATTACTAAATGTACAGACAAAATATTTTTACTGTTTCATTATATATAGAGATAACTTATGACAACTAGTTTGAGACAAAACAAACACGTTCTCAAGATAAAAACTTTGACTAGCAAACATTCCTGTTGAATAAAAGTGTTTTGAAAAAAAAACATTCTTATCTCACCGCACCATATGAAATGCTGTAGCGAAAAATAAGAAACAAATGGCTTATGAACGCTTTGCAAACTTAAATATTTACTCTGACAGCTAAGTAAGTCTAAGTTATAAAACTACTAAAATCAACTTTTACTATTATATTTTTTTAGCAATATAGTGATAAGACACTTCGTATTCCACGTTATAGTATGTTTATACTACTCCTCTACGTGTTTATTATTTTTTTTAGCTTTAGCAGCGTAGGTAGAGAGAACCTAGTGTCAAGACACTCCGATCACCGATGTCCGCCTATTATTCGATTTTATATAAAATTATCATAAAAAAACTAGAATAATTAAAGACATCAACAAAACTATGTCAACTACTAAAGTCTATGAAACGATAAGGTCACAAAATATCACCCAATATACCAAAATGTCATTTTTATCAAAAGGTTCACATTTGCATCTAGACGACGCGTCGTCGCAGTGTCCCCGAAACTCAACTAAACTGATTTAAATTTTCCGTAGAATATAATAGCTCAGACGTTGTACCAACAGAGATAACGTATAATTTATTATCACCGTTTTAAACTCTTTCTCTTATATAAATGAGAGTAATTGTCGTGTTCATTTCTCTATTCTTTGTTTCAAAGGGTCTCAGTAACATTTCAGAATGATATTCTGAATAGATTTTTTAATGAAAGATTAGCTTGTTCGTTGGCTATGTAGGTCGCGGGAAATGTTGGTTGTTGATTAAGAGATGCTTTTGATGATTTTTTTTTAACGTTGATGTCGACAATGTTGAAATACAAATATTGTTCTCTTGAAGTTATTTTTTTCTTAATGTTCATTATTTTTTATGTTTTTATGTAGACGCAAGGCAAATGTAAATAAGAATCTTACCGTATTCTGATTTAGTTCCCGGTGGTAGAATTATTGTAATTAAAACAGGATTTTTAATCCTGTTCACTTCAATTGTGGATATATTATTATTGGTATATAGGATGGATAAGTAAAATAAGTAAAGCAGTAGTAAGTAACATTTATACTTTCAAGCGACCATCGTGGTGCAGCTCATGAATGTAAACACTAAACTTTTCGGTAGAATGAATTATATTAATTTCACCGTTCTGGTAATATACAGCGCGGCCTTAAGTGATAAATGGCTTTATAAAGGATAATAAAGTATGCAGATTTTTAACACTCTTTTGCACGCTTTATCCCCCAAACAGGCATATAAACTAGTAAACATGCTCGAATTCTTACCCATTTTAGAATTATTCGGTATTGACTGGTTATACAAACCAGAAATTATAGTATGGAATACAGTCTTAAGCACACTCATAATTTTGCCATACGTCAACAGCATCGCACTGCGTTAGGAGGTTTATATCAAATATTTATTCAGCGGCCATAATGGGGCATTAATCTTACGCTAAGTGCCTCTCGTCGTGACATGCCCACGGTTTGCTTTTTTGCTTCTACAAAATCCACATTCATATCATTAAAGTGGAAATAAGCAAATATTATGTGGTAAGGTTTTTGTTATGAAGGACCTGGGTTCAGTTCTTTTTTTTTCTGTATCCCGTGTGTAGAAGGGTAGATAGGTAATGAAAGTAGTGTTAAGATTTACGTAAGTTTAAACGCATTTGTTTTCTATGTCAATAGAGAATTCTATTTTAATAGATATTTATTAAAAGTAAATCACTTTCTGATTTTTAATTTTTTTTTTAACAACTATTTATATTTTATTATTTTGTGTTGCTTTAAAGATGACATAAATATGAAATAAATATTTAATTACCTTTTATAATCGATATATTGTTTGATCGAAACAAGAACATACCTGAAACAAAACAATATATTAATTAAAAATGATTATTTCGTAACATAACATTAATAGATAGTTCTAATATTTGTCAAAATTTAGAGAGAAATAAACAAAATACACAAAAAATATGGGTGGCGGAGCACAACGCCGCGCTTTGTTTCGACACCAGAACGAAGATACCTCCAGAATTCATCAAAAAATAGGAGAATGGTCTTACTTTTATTTGTTTCTTTAGTTTACAGCCTATTCCGATTAATTGATTATGAAACACAAGAAAATATTTTTATATCACTGGATCCTAAGATTAACACGTTCAATCAAACACTCTTTAGCTTTACAATTAGTTATTAGTATAGATTTAATTTTTTTATCAATTATTTATAAATATAACATCTTGGTTAGGTTAGTAAGTTATATTGGTAATCGGTATATTGGATAGTCGCGGGTTCAAATCAAGTTATCGCTATATCAGTCCCCTATGGATGAAAAAACAAAATACGACATAAGATACTAAAATGCTATATTTCTATAGTTTTACGAATCCCAATACACATAAATCAATGGTGTAGTCTGCGTGTAGTCTGCGTTTTATGGGAGTATGGTGTGACGCGGCATAAAACGAAAATTACCTATTGATTTTATGGTTTTTACATGGTTTTGATCAAGTTTGGGACTTCCTTTTCGACTATGGAAATTTCGTGATCGCTTCTTTGGTAAATAACATTTTAGCTGTCGATTTTATTGTTGAATTGGTGTGTAAATGCTTCTATATATGTTGAGGTCGTAGTGGCGCTATGGTATAGCGTCTGACTTAAAACGTGACGGTTGTGGGTTCCACTCAAGGGAGTTAACTATTTTTATTTTTTATCTCTGCTGTTTAGTATGTGCAGTGTTAAATTCCGCCAATCAACACGCAATATTTTTGAAATTGGAAAATTGATGTATTTAAAATTTATTCTGTTTTTAAAATGTTTTAAAGTGTTATTCCATACTTAGGGTAGAAAAATACTTATTTAGAAAACGTATAAAAACGTATGGCTTAGTGGTCAGAGCGCCTGGTCGGTTTCCAGGAGGCGCGGGTTCGAGTCCCGCTACGTTCAAATACGTTTGTTATCTCCTTCTGTTCAATACGTTTTCTAAATAAGTATTGTTCTTTTGTTTTCTGTAAAGTTTCATCTAAATTTGAGGCCAGTCGTGGCACAGGACAAAGTGTAACTGTAAGCGCAAGTGGTTTATCATAAGTATAGATATCGTACAGTCGTACCGTATCATAGTTGTAGTTGTTATATGAAACAAATGTTACGCAGGGGCACAAAATGTGATTGTAAAACTGACTGGTTGTGGGTTCGATCCAAACTCGAGGAGATGAAATATTTCTTTAAATTTATATTTCGATTTCTTCGCTCTGGTATAGAGGCAAAACGCGGCGTTGAGTTCCGCCACACTATACTTTAGAATTCGCCGGAAAGTGGAGAACGTAGTGTCTTAACACTAATTTCCCTCTGCCTATCTTGCTGTATGCGGGATATAGCGTGAAGCTGAATCATTATTCCCGGCCATGCCCCTATATAACATGATCGCCACATTTATCATTTGAACAAACAATATGAAAATATTACGTTTACATTTAAATTTACATTTGCTTTCATACATCAATGTTTGAATAATTCATTACGAGTGAGTACATTAGCTTCTGTCTACCATAATATATTTGTGGTGATAGCAAAAATCAGTTGGAATTTTTTTTAAAAAATCCTTTGAACATAGCTAAACATTTTTTTTAAGGTGGAGATAGACGCGCTTTTTGAAGGTACCCATGTCATATCGACCTGGAAACACTTCCGCGGGTGGGCCATTCACAGTTCCGTGGTGCGTGGAAGGAAGTTCCTACGAAGCCTCGAAACTGCCCGGAAGTGGAATTTGTATAAGTTAATATATTTCTTTTTTAAAGTGTGGAAAATTAACTTTTAAACATGCACTCTCAGTTTAAAAATGTTAAAAAACGGAAGCTGCTGCGACGTCGTTTGACAAAAATTGGAGAAAAGAGTGTCCTAGCACTTACTCTGCGAAATAGAGCATGAAGCTGAAAAAAATATATATATAACATCAAGATTATACAACTTTGTGTAATAAATAGAATGTTATTCGTTATTATAAATCATTAAAAACATCAAAAAGGGACCCTGAAAAGGTAGTAAATACTGTATAAAGTTCACTTTAATCAGAGTTGCTATGGTGCAGGGCGTTCGTGTATTAATTTACCTTTACCACCTTTGAGTGTACTGTTCCCGATTTCACTTTTTATTGCCCTTTCATTGAACACCGTGGAAATTGTGTTTGTTTTCATTTAAAATATTAATATGGGAAGGTTTTTTTAAATCTGCTATTCGCCGCGCAATCTGCGCGTCTATAATGGTGCTGGTTGGAGGTTCGATTAAGGGGGAACTTAGTGTTAGGACATTCCGTACGCAATAAGACACTTCTTTTCTCATTTTTCGGGGCCGCCGATTTCTCGGGGCATTGCGTGTTGATGGTGGAACTCAACGCCGCAACGCGCGTGAATATTATTTAGATAATATTCTTTCATATATCTATAAGGTAATAAGGAGATAGATTGAAGTTGATCAATACGCGATGCCTTTAGAATTTAAAAGTGTCTTAATGGAAAAGGAGTCTTTTAACACTAGGTTTACACATTCCCTATACCTATCCTGCTATATGCGGGATGAAACAAAAAAAAATATTCTCAGAATTTAAACTTATAACTATATTATATTAATAATAATTTAAATCGAATCAACGACCTCCTACGATCCATATTACTCAAAATCGACTAAGCATAGCTATACAAGATTTATCATGCACAATATGATTTACAACTTACGATTTATAGGTTAATAAATCAAACACGGCGAAGTAGATTCGGAACAATGGTTGATGGTATAAAAATATTTAAAGTGCGGTCACTTTTCACTGGTAGTCTGGACTTCGGGGCATATCGAATGACTTGCGAAATTAAATTAGAGTTTTTATGAGTTGCAGGTTTATTTTTGTTTTTTTTTTTTAAGTTGTTGGTATTGTGTTTCTGACTAAAACTATAGTAGAAGTGAATATGTGAGTAAAGTAAATAATTTTTAATTGTAGATGTGTTGGTTTGACTTTATTTATGATTGAATTTAAGTTTTTTGATATTTTAGTGAGCATTTCTGGTGCGCTCTGCCGCTTACAGAAAACTGGCTGTGAGCGGCAGAGAGACAGATTGTCATGTCATTGTTATGTCTGTTGTGAACAGATTGTCTCAACGTTAGGTTCCCTCTACCAACTTTGCTACATGTGGGTCACAACGTGCAGCTGTATGTGAAATATTTTTAAACATTTTTAAAGTGTTATTCCACACTTAGGAAAGAAAAATACATATTTAGAAAACAAATAAATAAGTTGTAACAAGCGTATAGAAATTTCGACGTAGCTCGATGAAAACGTATGGCTTAGTGGTCAGAGCGCCTGGTCGCTTTCCAGGAGGCGCGGGTTCGAGTAAGTTCAAAATTTTATACGTTTTCTAAATAAGTAAAATCTAAATATTTTCATTATTTTCTTCAATATTATAAAGAAGCGCAAATTTAATTTCTGAAACAGATTGTCCTACAGATGTTAGTTGTGTCCACACACTGTTAGTTTCAATCCCACCAGCACTGTAGTACCGAAATCTAAGAAACAGCCATAAAGAACAAAAATGAGAGAGAAAAATAAATTTCCCTTTTCTAATCTCAAGTACCAAGCAAAGGCTCCATTTCACACTAATTGGGTTCGCTAAAAGCTCTCTCGAAAAACTTGTTATAAATGACCTCTTTGTAGACAATTGGTATATTTTATCTTTTTTTTTATTTTATTTTATTTTGCCAGTGATGTTAGATGGAGTGTAACAAATTATAGTTGAATCTTCTTATGCAGTGTCTTATTTCAGATGAATTATTGGAATAGTCAATAATCTCTTTATTTTTTTATATAATAAAACAAATGAATAAATCTACTATATATAATTTATTTTTTGACCTATACTATAAATATATTTTGGTCGCTATAGTTTGGTCGCCAAAGTATCGCTACTCAACACACAATGTCTCGAAAATAGTACAGAAAGTGAGAATGGAGTTAAACTTGGAAGGAAGAAGAAGTACGTTCATTGTTCTACTACTACGGTTCAGTTATATTTAGTTGCTTTCCCGGGTCACGTCATCTTATCAAAAAATTCTCAGATTTAATTATACAATAAATAGTTCCACATTTTGCAAAAATATTCTAAATGCACAATTCCGAAGATAGATGAGCCAAGGTTCCACATTTTAATTATTTTTTCGAAAGCCCGGCCGCGTAGCGTAAAACGAATTGATGCACCCTGAGTAATTGCCATCATTACAGCTAGTAAAAGAGCAAAAGCTTTAATGGTACCGACTTTGTCGGCAACAGTTTATATCTTTATAGTGTTTAGTTTGTGAATAAAATTGCTATAATTGCTTGGTTCATATAAATGTTAAATATATAACATAATAAGAAGTTAAACAAAATGAGGCAAAATATGTTTAACTGCTGATTAGTTAGTACTATTATTATTATTACCTATATATAGTTCTTTTATAGCTTTACACTTTAATAAAATAATATTTTTGTAGCTTCACACTGTATTCCGCACATAACAGAGTAGGCAAAGTCAACTTGCGTGTAGAATAGCGGAACTCAACGCCACGCTTTACCCCGTTACTAGAGCGTCGGAATGAATTTTTCATTTTCCCGAGTAGGAATCGAACTCACAACCGTTGCGTTTATATTAACACGTTTGTGCCCCTGCGCCACAACAACATCTCTATAATTTATATAAAGTTTTGGTATCTAATAAGATATCTATATCTTGGAATATTTGTAAGTAAGCTCAGGTAAAATGATAGTCGCTTCGTCCTGCTCCTTAATATCATTTATTGTGATGCAATTCTTCTCTCTTTTTTATCTATTATTTTTATTTTTTTAATATTTACTTGAATAGGATTAGAACAGATAACCAACACACTTAGATATTCCACAACTACTCTGAAATTTACAGTTTATTCTTTGTAATTAGAGAAATTGGTCCAAAAAAATAATATTCTCCAATATATTTTACGAATCTACCATTTTTCATTAAGGCGGCCCTAGTTAATGGCGATCGGTGATCGTCTAGACAGTAATGTCTTAGGCGCGACGCGCACCTAACCAACGATTAGCATTTCATTCGTTATGGGATTTCTTTTCATTAAGCAAATTAAAACGGCTTTTTTACTATGCAAAAAATTCTTGGTGAGAAAATATTGTAGAATTAATAATTTAATACATTAGCTCTGCTAGTTCTTTCTTCTTTTGCTAGTCTACTTTTTTTCTTAGACTACAGTAATATAGGTTTTAGTAATGTAGTAATATAGGTACATCTATTTTTCTATGCTTTGTTTCAGTTTCACGCTATATCACGCATGTAGCAGGGTAGGTAGAGGAGGTTTAGCGTTAGAACGCTTTACGCATTATGTTGAGTTACGGAGCTCAACGCCGCTCTTTGCCTCGACACCAGAAAAGAGAAAAGAAAATATTAAATATATCATTTCCTCGAGTGGAAATCGAACCCCCAACGTATATAAAGTTTTATCCTCATATTATAAGCTTGAAAAGTAGCATCATCAATATCTAAATAATTTCCGTGTCAAAATGAAAAAATCTATTTATGTGAGATCTACATACATTTCAGCACAACACTTAGTACGTAAGTATTACAAAACCAGTCGTAAATAGTTCGTTATAATCAGTCAACAACGTAAAAAAAATCATCAAAAACAATGTTTCCCTATAAACAAATGTAATCATTTTAATACAGTAGGTATTTCATTCAGATATTTATAGCCCAGGGCGAGGCTCGAGGAGTCGTAAATAATGGAAAAATTTAACGAATTCTATATATCTGACGATCTTAATTAGGTGGCCAAGTAATTATAAAACGTTGTACGGAGGTCGCGATAATTAGCCGAGTCAAATGTTTTTCGGTTTCAGGGGTTAAGAAACGGAGGTTAGAATATATATGACTTTATTATGAATAACATGGATATTGCATTTTGTAGGGTAATATTTTATGTAGTGTTGTAATGTCACAAATATATTTGGGTAATAAATGAGTGGTTTCAGGTTTGTTACTATTTTTATTTATATTTTTAATATGAGAAATTGAAAAACATAGCTGCGATGAACGATTCGGCGGAAAGTGGGGAACGAGAGCGGAGTGTCTTAACACTAGGTCTAGGTCTTCTCAGTTTCCCTTAGCCTATCCTACTCTGTGTGGGATACAGTGTGAATTTAAAGAAAGAAACAAGACTATCAATTGCCATTGCTTTTTAAGGAATACAAAGTTATTGTCCTCTTCACATGAAGTTTAAGTCGATAGTCGATTATAAAAAACATACTTTCTAAATTAAATTAATACGTTAATAGACTTATTTATCTTTTTTTGAATATTACTTAAATAATAACTTAAATATTAAATACATTTTGTTCAAAATCTTCACAAAGCTTACCATTGTAAAGTTAACCACGACTCGAAGATTTAAATTAAAAAAGCTAGTCGTGCGTTGTAAGTTGGCATGCACGTGACCGTATTCCAAAGTACGTTTCCCTTTGCAAAGTATTGAAAAAGAAAATCAAAATGGGAGAGTCTTGTTTGAAAGAAGATCGTTTTAAAATTTGTTTCTGAACAAATACATGTATTTTCAATAGCATAAAGTAGTTTTAACATTTTTGAGTTCAACACTTAAGAAATAAAAATGCTTTTTTAGAATACGTATGTAATTTTTTTTAATTAAGCATTCTTACTTGAAAAATTATAATTGTAAGCGATAAACTTTGGGCAGCGGAAATTTGTAACAATCTCCATACCGAGATGCTAACAATATTAAGAAATTGTAACAAGGTTATAAAAATTTCGATGTGACTTGATAAGAACGTATGGTTTAGTAGAGAGGAGTGGATGGCTCCCAAGAGATGCGGGTTCAAATCCCGCTACGTTAAATAAGTATTGTTTTAAAAAGTATATTTTAAAAATATTTATTATTAAATAAGTATTTTTTTTAAAAATCACATGAGGTTTAACTACCCTAATATTTACATTTCTTTTTATATTAAAAACCTAAAGAAAAAAAAACGCAATTAATAATGTTATATTTCATCTACTACCAAAAAAAACATTTCTCAGCGGGATAATTGGTATCTAAGCCGCCGTCTGTCTGTTTTATCCCGCAGCTACGTTTTACACTGATGCTAATGCTAGGTCTAGACTTCCGTATACCTTGTTTTCAAGAACATTATAGTTCAACAAAGTAATGATAGCTTGTACTGAGATACTAAATGATGTGAAATTCAAAATTGTGAACGCATCGTACCCTATACGTTAATATCTTTTAATGTATTTGTTCTATTCTATGAATGAGAAAAAAAACCAAAATTTTGTATAATATACCTATGAAGAAAGGGCAGTTGGGCCAGCTTAAATAGATTTTTTGGTCTGTAATGCAAACATACTATACATTTAAATTCAATAACTAATGTGAAAATCAATTATTAATAAAAAAAAACTACTCAGCTATATTTAAAGGAATTACACGATTTATGTTTTCTCAATACAAAGAAGAGTAGAAAGATAAGACTCTCGCGGCCGATGGTCCATAAGATGGACAAATTTGATAAACTCCTGCATTTGCCTGTTTGTTCCATTAATGACACTGCTGAAAATAGGGACAGATGGAGAAATTTTGCAATCTCGTTTTCAAATGTGAAATACAGTACAGGACCACAACCACTCCAACAAGAGTGTACGACTAAGAAGAAGAAGAAGAAGATTTCTATAAGTATCAGATTATTCTCTACATTGGGAATAATATGAAAAATATTATTTATTTAGAGGCCGTATTGTTGATAATGATTGTGGGTTCAATTACCACCTACGATTTATATTTCATTTATTTTCTTTTCTTTTGCTTTAAACAAAACGGGGCGTTAAATTCCAAAAGTGAACACACAATGTCTCAAATTTGGGAGAAAGTGGGGAATGGAAAAAGCTTGAGACTAAAAAAATAATAAACAATATATATAAAATAATTTTAAAAGATTTGACAATCTTAATTTAAAATAATTTTAAAAGAGTGCCAGGACTGTTGGTGTAACCGCATGCAACTAGAGTGCGAAGTGTTCGCAGAACAAAAGCCAATTATTTCTTGAAGTTTAAAGAATTTATGGTTTGGAAGCTCAGAACAAAAGGATGTTATAAAAATAAGTTATTTTATAAATTTTAATTTGAAATAAATCCTCACTTCTGTCTGTTTGAATAGACTGTGTAAACCGGATTCTTCGGAATTTCTTATACGGTTGTTATAAATTATTTACATTGTTACCTAACACTTTATTAAAATATTTAAAAATAAGATTTTTCCTCTTGACAAATGATCATTCTTAGTAATAATCTTTGGATAGCGGATATTTTTAAAATCTCCCTATAAAGATGCAATGTAAAAAAGTTACAGCAGAGTATGGTCAGTAAATTAAGCAAAAACCTTGGCCTTGGGTTCCACCAGCAATCAGGCAATCTCTTTAAATCATCCGAAATTGTAGAACCTTCTTTTTACATCACCAAAATAAATCTTGATTGTAAAAAAAACGAAAACTTTTAAATTTTCAAAAATATTATCCAGCTTTAAACGGTCAGGCCCTCGTCAAACCCAGCAACTTTTGTAACAAAACGTGAACAGCGTTCCCTTCGCACCGACAAATACAATTAGAACAAAATTCAGTTACTAGCACAAGCCAATTCGAGTTGCCTCGTTACGTCACACCTCTGACGTACTAATCCTACAGTGCTGTTGAATTTTCAAATTATGACCGTTATGTTTGGTCTTCGTTTTTTTGAAGCTTAAATTGCATTGCAATTTAACTGGAAATTCATTGTTACTGAAGATAGTGTGGGTTCAATTTTATTAGAAAGAATGTTGATTTTATTTTTCGCGTTCATATTGCATAGAGTTGTGTAAAGACCGCGTTGAGTTCTGTTCTTATAAATCTTATTAAATTTAAATATGTTATAGGATTCTGGCAATCAATAAGCATTGTTCCTAATTAGGAGGAATGTGGAGAGTAGAAAAAGTATTACTAGGTTAGAGTAAGTAGTAGTAGGTATTAAATTTTAAAAAGACAGAAAATATATTATAATGCGGTCATTTTTTCACGTTCTGCCAACACCACGAAATCCGGGAAATGCGTAAAGCTAATGATAATAATATAAAATATTATATTATATTTACCTTTTCTGTACCCCAATTCGGATGCAAATACAAGTAAGCAAAATACCAGTTATTGTTAAAAATCACGCTTACCAGGACCAATTACTGTAGGGTAAGAGGGTAAATTTTAATGAGGTGCAAGGGTTACCTGGCTAATGCGTCGGGTAAATGTTGACTCTGACTACAATCCTGATTATCGCTCGTTGTTTGATCAGCATTGTTCAGAAAGCTTGCTCGGGCAAATGTACACACTTGTCTTTGTATATTAGCTTGGTGTCTTATGTAAGGTTTTGCTTTAAATATTCATATTTTATACAGAAATTGAAGTAGCTGTCTATATAAAAATTCATTTCTAATAGTGGATGATGATAAAATTGTTGTAAAAACTCACTTAAATATATCAATCATTGCTACAGAAATAAATTTTTGTAAATTATAAATGAAGTCCCATTTATTTTTTTTATTTTCAAAATTATCCTATAGCTAACATCTATAATAGATAAGAAAAGATTACAGAAACGAAAATACCAAGACGACTAGAAATATTTTTTAAGTTTTACTTAACAGCATTAAAATCAACGACGTATCTTACAACAAAATTGATTAGTCAGCTAAAATTATATCAATCATACTACAAAGGCTTCACTTCCCACTTAGATATCAATAGGATGAGACAAAGTGTGGTTCTACGCAATATTGACGAAGTACCGGGAGCTGGTGTTTAAGCAAACATTGATAATATTGATAGGGACCGTTGTTACTTGAATTAGCATAGTCTGTTTGTTCAGGCGTCTTAATTGTAGGGTTCGTAATTGTCTAGAATTTATGGATATTTGTATAATTTCGAAGATGTCATAGCTTCTAATGAACATACAGGTCTTCTTCGTATAATGGTAAATTTAAAAGTTTTATAAATTGCACAGGATTATTAATTTTCGTTGTTTATAGTGACTTAAATGTTATTATTGTAATAATATAAATATGAATGTTGATTTGTTTGTTATGCTTTCACGCCACAACTGCTCAACCGATTATTATGAAACTTTGTACACANATACTTATCCAAATAACTAAATTAATAATTAAGGCTGTTCGTAATATCTCTATTTCTTAAATGAATAATCATCTAATTCAAGCGGGCGAAGCCGCGAGCGGGTCGCTAGTAGTTAATAAAGTATATATCCATATTATATAGCTGTCATTGTTGTCTTTGAAAACAGCTAAAGCATTTCAGACAGGATTTTTTAGAACTTTTCATATTACCTTTGTACGACATTTTTTTTTTCATTTAAGAAACTTAAGTTACGTTTTTTGCGAATTAAAAAAAAATGTTTAGGTAGATGGTATATATTTTTTTCTTAAAAATTAGCATAGTCTAAATGACACTAGTGTAGAAAATCTTCAATATCTTTAGCGGTCAACAAATCATCTATAGTCTACATTCATCAGTATTTGTTGTAAATGAGTGCCATAAAGCTAGTCCCAAATGAAACCGTATATCTTTCCGTGTGTAATTCAATTATACCCAGCAATCACATCGCCGCTATATAACAGGTGCATTTTATACTGCCGCTACGGAGCCCTTGTACCATAGTTTTTGTATGGTCCAAGTTGATAAGTAAGTTTTTAGCTTTATTTTCTACGTTACTTCTTTCTGTTCTTATGTTATATGTACTTTAACTTACTACGTATTATTTTTGTTGTTTTAACTACCACAAAATCATTTGGTACCTTAATCTAACAAGCAATATCTTAAAAATATGAACGTGAAAGATTGAGTGATGTATCACTTCTCTATTAAATTATTTTACAAATTTTCTCTGTCAAATAAGATATATACGGAAAAAGAGGAAACATATCCATCATCTTTTAACTTAAAATTCTCATACAAGCGGTCTATAAATCCCGAACCCCTCTAGACTTCACCGCGCCCATTAACACGAGCCAGAGTTAGATTTTATGCGCGGCCAAGAATAGAGAAAACAAATACGGAATTCGGTAACGTTGTGGACTTTTTGAAAATGCGCTAACATGTTAGCTCAGCTGTTAAGTAAATGCTTTATTGTGGTTAACCTATGTTTGGAAGTTGAAAAATGTTAGGCTCGTAAGCTAGAAAATTTACATTCTTTTTCGGAAAATTATGGAATCGAAATGCTATGACTAGACGTCATGGAAGCTATACAGTTATCCATGAAATAAACAGAAAAAACCGAAATAGTATTGTTGCTCAGCCAGCAAAATGTATTATATTTTATAATATATATTATATATAAATTTATTATATTTAGAGAAAAAGTAACTTTGCAAAGTTGCCTATATAATACAATATATATTATAAATCTCTTATAGTACAAATAAAGCTAGCAGAACCGAGTGTCTTAACAATCAGTTAGTTCTTTTTGCCTATCCAGAGAAAAAAATGTGTGAAGATAACATACAATTTAGTTTTTCTGCTATATATAATATAAACGGCACACATTACCATTTAAATTACAACTAAATCAATGCTACGAACATCAACTTCCCTTATAGGAAGTACGAGGACCACCTGATCCTGGATTTATGGCCAGGGGTATGCGGGGTTGACACCTGCCCTCTGTAAGCTTCTGTTTTAATTCGCTATAAACAAACATGCCAGATTCGTTGTTCGTTTCTGGTGATATATTTCTTGTTTAGTAAATATGTATTTGTCACAACCGCGATATTGTCATTATTATTTAATTTTATATTATGTCTATAAAAATTAAATTTAAATATTATGGTTAATTAACTTGGCTTGTAATACTGCCACGTGTCTGCGTATTTTCTGCGAAGTGTACGACGGTAAATACTTTTATTTTTATTTATACTTTATGATTATAAGCAAATATTATGATTTATTTACATTCACCCGCATTTTATCCCGTATAAACATATGACAGTATGTAGAAGGAACCTAGTGTTAAGATGCTCTCCACCTGATTTTCGACATTTCGTGTTGAGTGGCGAGACTCAACGCAGCACTTTGTCTTTTTACCAGAGCGTGGAAACGAGAAAAAATATTTTATACGAGTCGAAACTCCTAAGACACTTAAGATATTTAAGTCAATTTTTTTATAAAATGGCGTCTCAATACATATATAAATATATCTCTCCAGATGTAGCAGGTAGGTGAAATAATGGTTCCAGTGTCAATAATCGATGGAAAGTTTGACATAACAATACTCTATAGAAATCGCCGTTTACGCCGTACTTCAATGTTGGTTGGTTCTATTGTTCCACCGAAGACAACTGACAAAACGCTTGGTCTATTTCATAGAAGATTCGTAATTTTTAATGACAAAGAAATATTTATTATTAATTATCTTATAGATTTATACAAAATTTTCAATGGTTACGGGGTAATCATAATATTTTTCAAAGTTTCCTTTCCTATTCGGAGTTTGAATTGTTTTTTCCTTGCTGAGGCAAAAAGACAAAGCGCAATTAAGCATGCACGCAATGTCTCGAAAATTTTGTGGAAAGTGAGACACAGAGTGTCTTAACACAAGATTCTGTCTGCCTACTATATACGCTTCCAATAATGAATGAGAAATTAATCATGAACAATAATATTAGGACAATAATAATGAAACATTTTTTTTCGCTCAAAGATGCAATAGGCTAAAAAAAATATCCCAAGGTCACATTTACACATCCCGTAAACTAAAACGAAAACGCTCCAGCAATCCAACATACACCACAAGTTATTAAGAAAAGATGGTATGTTCAAATTCACGCCACCACAAACCGATTTAGTTAAGGTCCACAAAAGGCTTTAACCCTTTAAATGCTAATGGGATTCTATAGACCCCCAATGAATACGTGTATGTTGTATAACGTTACTAGCGAATAGCGATACGTACATTTGTTTGGTACTTTACTAAAGATTAAGATATGGCTGTAATGGTTTTGATGTGTATACGTATTTAAGTTCATTACAAATCACATTTAAATATTCATAATGCTGTTAGTTCAATGCTTTGGAGGTTTGCTTTGCTATTTCAAAGTGGTTATAAGTTGAAACTATTATGTGTAATATGATTAATGTATTTATGTTGCAATCTGTAAGGATATTTGGATTTTAATAATTATTCAGTAACAATATTGTTTGTCTTACTAAGGTTAGTTATCCGAGATGGTAATCACTTTTTAGTTACAAAGTATATATCATACAAGAACATCTCATTAACGATCACGAAATATTAAGACTCTTTGTTTGCCACTTTTAGCCTAATTTTCGAGATATATATTATTTGTTGAATGGAGAAATTTAATCGCCGCCCTTTATCTACCTGAACGGAGAAAAGAAAATATTTAATTTTAATATATTCCTTCCCCCAAACGGTAATCGAACTGACCACCATCGAACCGATGCGTAACGACGCTTTCATTATATAACGTTACTTCAAATTTTGTATGCTAAGCGTCAGTCATGCAAATATTCAAATTGAATGGACATTCTGCCCCATATTGGAGTTTGTGTATTCAGTAACTAATGCCGCGATAAGAGTGTTTCGAGTAGGCATGTGCTATTGAAATGGTAATTTAGGTTTTTATGCATACTCGGTGTGTACTGTGTAAATTGTTTTACCTAAAGTCACGGAAATACCTATAGGTATAACCTGTAGGTATTTTAGTATATGTGCACTATATAGGTACACGAAAATACTTGCACCAAATCAAATTGTTCTGAGTTTTTAAATATCTTGGCGTGGTATTTTAGTTTCGTGTTCCAGTATAAATGAGTTAGATAAAATATATGTAGTGAATTGAAATTCTATTCGAGAAAACTTTAGTACTATTGCAGCTTCTTTAGCGCAAATCTATAAAAAAAATACAATTGATCAAAATTAAATATCCATACATACATATTCTCTTCTCATTCTCTTTTTTTTCAATGATGATTTATTTAGAGTAGCTCCTTTTTATGTATTTTAAAAATAGTAAAAAGAAACAACAAACAATTCTCATTCGGAAAATATATTCACGACCCGTTCTCGTAGTCAAAATATACTTGATCGTCACCTATCACGTAGTGTTTCGAATGTAGAAAATAAAAAGAAATGTCTTAACACTATGTTCTATGCAGGATACAGCGTGATGATAAAATAATAATATTTGTTTTTTAACATAAATATTACGTTGTAGGCAGACACCATCGACATTGCTCGAATATGAGCCAGACTAGACTGAACAGAACTGTTTATTTTGGTTCCCGTTCCATTCGCGTGGAATTCGACTAGTTTCAAATATATTTATCATTTCGAGCGCTTTTGAAGCGGCTCCGTTGAGCAAAACCTACCAAATTGTGTACCCACTAGACATGTGATAGATTTTTTTATATGGTGAATTGAATTGACAAACGAAAGTGTTAAAATAAAGTTATTTTGCAAAACAGCGCCAAACTGGTTTGATTTAATATTTTCATTTTGGAACTTAATACGCAATACCTTGAAAATTGCGCGGAAAGTGGGGAAATCACTATATTAACACTAGATTCCGTCTGCATCATCTGCTATATTCGGGATATTAGGTATAGTGTAAAGCTTAAAAACTTAAATTAATGTTTACCTATATTTATACATCGATACATAAAAATAAAATTAAATGTCTTTGATATCAATATTACTGGATTTCAAAGTGTATATAGTTATTTACATGATTCCAAAGCACAATTAAACAATTTTAACATTTTTATCTGTCCGTCTCTATGTTTATCCGGTCTAACCTCCGGACCAGCTGAAGCAATTATTATGGGACTAAAACTGAAAGATAACGGGGCTTGTGGAGCAACGTAAAGGCCGTTCTGATACATAAATATATATATATATATATATATATATATATATATATATAAATAGCTACTTCCTAAAAGAGTTATCTGATACAAATGTTATATTGAATTAGCTAAGTCTTTAGTTTTCAATGTTTTGTTAATTGTAATTATTATTTGTATAATGTATTGTGTAAATTATTATTTGTATAATGATAAAAAAACTCGACATTGTATGATTATAAAAAAGATGGAGATTTAAGATTCTCCAATGTTTTTTTCAGAATCAGAAATTATGTAGAAAAAATTACATTTATCGCTGTACGCAATAACGGTTTAGCTAAAAGATGTGCAATAACTATTTTTTTTCTATTAAATACGATAATCAAATTAATTCCCAAAATACTTAAATTTCGATTTATTTAATGCATAATCAAAATAAAAATCCATTTTTTGGGGTTCTATACCTCAAAAGAAAAAAACGGACCCTTATTTGTTGTCTATCTGTCCGTCTGTCAAGACCATTTTACTTGAGATTGAGTTGAGGTATCAATCTGAAATTAATATCAGATATTTGGGCTTACAGTTTCTTGCAGCACAGAAATGAAGCTTCTACTACAACGCAGTCAAAAGATATGAGCGTTTATGTTTCAAGCTCACGGCGTAATCATAACCTATAGTGTACCCGTAGATCTTCATTTGTGAAATTTACAACGTAGTTAAGATCTTACAATACAAATAAAGAAAAAAATCCGAAAAGTAAAAGCAAAAATCATTACTTATATTTGTAGTTAATTTCATACAATATAAGAGCATATGCCCGGAAACTTAAGTTTGTTAACTTTATTCGCCGCGTCATCAAAACTTATGAGGATCCCAATTTATAAATTGTTTCCAATCACAATCCTGAAATTGATACAGAACTCTCGGTGGGCGAGTCCAACTCGCGCTTGGCCGGTTTTTTCTTAAATACACTTAAATAAACATTTGTATATTTCAAGCCGCCTTTCAAAAATTATTATAAATTCACAAAACTACATACATTTCGTTATTTATTAATAACTTAAAATATTTTTGAAATGAAGAAGACGAATGAGTGGCGAAATAATGGCAAAAAAAATTATACAGATTTCACAGCGTTGAACGCTGCATTCTCTCTCCAAAACCAAACAAAATGAAAGTTTATGTCCAACTAAATAAAACTTCCCAAATTTTAATATCTCTTTCTTGTTTATTACATGTAGAAGTTTTGTTTAAGGCATTTTACAAAGAAGAATTAAAAATCAAAAACGTAATGTTTCTTTGATGTAAACCTACTCCCTAGGTGTAGTTACAAACTTAATTTGATCTAACAAAAACGTGGTAAAAATAACTGTACTATAATAAACATAGCCTTTGCTCATGGGCCTTTCTAATATACATTTTGAAATACATTAATTAGTTCCAAATATACGAGACGAGATTAAGTTACACACAGACAACTGTATCATTTAATTTACTACAGCTACTCGCACATCCAAATACATACAAGTACAGTACAAACCCACAAAATGGTTCAAATATCAGGTACTACCTTTAATATTTGAATAGCGGATTCCCTTCGCAAATAATTACCCAAATTAGGGGAGAGTTTTACGCACACATAAATAAATTATGAACACACATTTTCACCTGATGCATAGAGATAATATTCAAAGAGAAATCGCTCTTAACTTTAATTTTGTAAGAGTGAAAATTGCTTATCTATAAAGGCGTATAGAAAGTTCTAAAGTATATAAGTTGTAAGATACAAGTTTAGATTAACCGTCAAATATTCATAAAGGATAATAATGTTTGCCGATGCGATGGCTTGATGGGACGTGTTCCTTGGTACTCGTAAATTAATTTAATAAGGTAAGTTTGTGTTGATATTCTTTAGTAACATATTTTATTTTCAATAGAGACGAGATTTGTTTTGAACTTGAAGAAATTTAGAGATTTACTCTGAAATTGGGTGGAAAGTAGGGAATGGACGGTGTCTCTGCTTGCTGTCTTAAGATCAGCCTCTCTTTGCTTGCCCTACTATATGTGGGGTACAGCGTGAAGTTGTTTGGTAAAATAATTATAATTATTGATAGTTAGCAATGTTAAGATAAACGCATTTTTTTAAATAAATAAAAAAGAATGAATGGAGATCGAAGCAATATTACAACTTATTCTCTCTGTGAACATATTTAAAAATACCAAAAATAATAATAAACCAAGCTAAACTAAATACCAATATAATAATAATAATAAACTAATACCACTTAATAATATTAATAAGCTAAAATAAAACTAAAAATAAAGTTAACAGCATTTAACTAACAACAAATAGAAAATTTAAAAACATTTTTCAGGTGGGGCGGAATTACCGTTTAAACATTGGGTCCTTCATTTTAATCTCCATACGATAATCGAAGGGTGTGCGACATCTGCGTTGAATCTGCATAAGTTTAGTTTGCGCAATTTGAGCGCACGCTTTTGAATTTATATAAAATGTCATATACAGGTCGTTTATTTTTAGTAAAGAGTTACATTAGACTGTTTGAAACAATAATATCTTACGATAGTAAAAAATATATATTCATAGAAAATATAACGAAGGTAAGAACTAAGTGTCGTTTTTGAATATTTTTAGCAAATTCTAAAGCATATATTCATTCTATCTAGAACCCGTGCGGGATACACCATGAAGGTGTATCCCGCACGTAGGAGCCTAGTGTTAAGACACTCCGCTTTCCATTTTCTGCTAAATTCTGAAGGCATTGCATGTTGAGTGGCGGAACTGAACGATGCGCTTGCCTCGACACTAGAGCGAAGTAATGAAAATATTAAATATTTTATGTTGTGCTCCTTCGCCACGACTGGCCTCATAAACAATTTATTAATTACAATAGTAAACGTGAATTTTTGTATATTTAGCAATTTAATG
Organism: Heliconius hermathena; assembly: GCA_013403705.1. Lineage (NCBI taxonomy): Eukaryota > Metazoa > Arthropoda > Insecta > Lepidoptera > Nymphalidae > Heliconius > Heliconius hermathena. The sequence goes on along the minus strand of JAAIXJ010000006.1, from coordinate 599,221 downwards.
AAATGTGTTCTTTTTTCGTTTTTTGCACATCTACTTTAATATTTTAAAACTGTGATTTGAATTCACAATCATTTTTTACCATGCCAATTTAACCACAAAGTCATCAAAGGAACTAAAATAAAAAAAAATAACCGTGTGACTTTACAAAGACAGAAAAAATAAAACACGCTAAAGCCATACAAGTAACCAAATTACCAGTCACCTGTATGAAAACACAGGCAGACACTATGAAAATAAACTAAAAAAGAACACCCTGTACACAGTTCACCGTTGCAGTCCCCTATTATTATGAGTTTTCCCGAATTTTCCCCATTTTCATTAGGGGGTTGAGTTTTAGTGAGTTACACAAACAATGAGAAGGGTGTAAAAAGCAACAAGCTGCAAGGTGCAGCAGGCTTATATAACATTTTATAACTCCCTGTTTATGTATATGTTGATTGTAAGAGTTTACGACTTGTTTTGATAATAATAAAATTGGTAAATGTAATTTACTTTAATTTTTTTTACTTGCGTATTGGTCGTTAATTATTATTAATAACATAATACTGCTAATAACTGATGTTACTGATTTTTTTTTTGCTTTTCTTTTTTTTAGCTTTACACCTTATCCTGCGCATAGCAGTATAGGGAAAGGGTACCTAATGTTACTTTGTGTTTTATTTTGTGTTTGTGTTTAATACACCGGTTCCCATTAGGACACTTCCCTATTTTCTGCCGATTTCTCGAGGCATTTCGTATTGAGTGGCGGAATTCAACGCCGCGCTTTACCTCTTTTACTAGACTGAGGAAATGAAAATACTAAAGTATTAGTATTATATTACAGTCCCCTGCGCAACGACCACCTTAATATTTATGATTTTAAAAGTTAAGTATATGTATATATAAATAGTAGAGAATAAAATATTTAAAATAAAGCCTTTTACAAAGAGGAGTCATTAAACAAGCAATAATATTTAATATATTTCGTAAAGTACAAAGAGATGTAAATGTGTTTACTTTTCAAACTCCGTCTAATTTGCATCTAACAATATTGAAAGTGCCATAAACAGGGTGTTTCGTTTGTAAATGCCTTATTTAACTAGTGGATCCATGGAATATTTAATTATGGTACAATAATAATTATATAGAATTTTATTTCATATACACGTTGATACCTACATAAAAACTGTTATTTTACAATATGCGGCGTTGGATTCTATCAAACAACAATATTTTAGGCAGAAAGTATCTTTTTGCTTATCTCGTATGGCGGTACTTAGAGGTACATAAATATAATATAAAAAGAACATGTAGAGGCCGACATGACAGTGGGTTTAATTCCAGCTCAGAGGTATTATAGATTATTTAAAATAAAAGAAATAAAGATACATATTTAAAAGCTCAGCGTCGAATTTTATCACTTATCATGCAATGTCTCTAAAATTGAACTTGAAGGTGGGAAAACAGCTGTACGTGATTCAGCGTGAAGTTATAAAAAAAAGGAAATACATTAAGAAATATAGTTATTACAACACTTTTGAGAATTGATGCGAGAATATGTTTCAAAAAATTTGTATTTGTATTGTAATTCAGAGGAATTTTTATATTGAATCGCAATATAACCACTGCGCCATAGAGTTTTAATAACCATTACCCCGTTGTGCGTCCAGAATGTAAATAAAAAGTGTTTTACGCTAAGTGTTTCCAACTTTTGTAAAGTCTCAGGACACCTGGATAAGGCGCGTGTCTAGACGAAAGGACATGTAGAGTAACCAAGACTTATGATTTTTAAGGATTTTTCTTTTTTTGCATAATCGTTTTTGAGGTAGGTTTTGTATTTACCAAAGCGAGGAAATAAAAATAATAAATATTCCATTCCTAGAATGGAAATGGAATCCACGTATACAGTCACACGTTTGTGCACCTGTGCTACGAGTGGCGTCTAACTCTCAACAAAATATACAATCTTAAGGCAACGTTTATATCTGAAACGAAACGTAAACCTTCGAGGCAACCAATATAAGCTATAACTACAAATTATAGTCACCGCTGTTCAAATAATAATACTAGAAATGCACAGCCAATAATTTTTTAAGAAATAAATGTCAAACTTAAATCAACAACACGTTTTGTCAATTCCAACTATAAAACACGCAAAGTTTGGCCACACCAGACACAAAGGGCGGTTCAAATGAAAGTTTTAAGTGGTCGTTATTTGTTAAAAGACATAAAGTATTCAATTAACTGACTCTCACTCAACTTACTTTGGTCGTAACTTGTCACTTATAGCTCGTTATTTACCTGTAAATCAAAGATAAACGTTTAAAATATATTTTCTTAAAAGTAAATAATAATATTTTTTTTTCGGTGGTGTGAATTATTTTAATTTGTCAGGTCTGATAAGACAGAGCGCGGCGCTAAGCTCTGCCAATCGTTACGCAATGTCCATTTTGGGCAAAAGGTGAAGAACTCTTTCTCTCTGCCTACACGGCTATATAGCCACATAGCGTGACAGGTAAAGAAATATAAGAGATATTTTTTTTTTGTATTGATATACGAATATATAATATGCCGTAGTGTAATATGCGAATTCAAATCCCACTCGTAGGAATACTAATATTTAAAAATGTTTTTTTTTTTAATTTTGGTCTATTTAAATAAGATTCGTTCTGCCTACCTCAAGAAAACCTGAAACATATTATATATCAATTTTTATTTTAATAAAATTTAGCAACAAAATAAGAAAAACAAAATAATCATCATCATTATAAACTACGCCTAAAGCGTTTTAAAATTTCCTATACAATACGTACATACAATTCAATTGTAAACAAACCCCATGGCCTTAGGGCTTCCTCAATTAGGAGCCCTAACCGATAATTGTGACAGGAAGCTCCCGCGGAAAGAGATGATCATTCAATAACTTTAAAGTGGTCGATGGGTGGTCCTTTAATTGTGACCAGTTGAGTGTGTGTAAATTGTTTTGGTTTTTTTTTATTTTTTGGTCCTAATATGGTGTTTTTTTTATTTTTTTTATTGATTATAACTTTTCTAACTGAAGTGTGATAATGATTACCCAACTTAATTGAATTTATTATTTTTTTAGGTCAGTAGTTTCGCAGTGGCTCAAGCGTGTGCAAAAGCAACCGGTTGTGCCTCCAGAATTCGGCGGAAAGTGGAAAGTGGAGTGTTTTAACTTACTACATGCAGAATACAGCTTGAAGCTGCAAGAAAACTCATTATTTTTACTTTCAATAAATATTTTTATTTATTATATTATAATTATTTAAAAGCTGTAGATTATTTGCGGAATACATAATATTTTTGTTTTCACAGCCCGAGTTTTGCTGTACATCGATCGTGTATGAAATCAAAAATATTCTTTATTCAATTAGAAATTAATTATCGCAAGGACATTTTTGTAATCCTAACTTACATAAAAATGTTAGTAGTGTCAGTCCTTCGGGTAACTTCCACTTGCTCGGAAGGCAGTTCTAATGGAAGGATTATTAAATTAATGCCAATGTTTACAATCTTTAAGTTCTGGTTACGTAACACGCAGGTGATGCTGGTGTTTCACTAAAATAGAAAAAAAAGAATCCGGCGTTTAGTTCCGTTACTCTGACATTTTTAGAAGCTAAAGCTTTAAGCAGAAGTATAGTGGGCAGAGTCACGTATATCAGTTTTACTTATATTATATAGCTCCATGTTTTTTACACAAAAGGCAAAGTAGGCAGAGGGAGTATTTTGTGACAGGAGTGTCCGCTTTTCACCTAATATTCTAAAAAATACAGGTTGCTCAACGCTGCATTCTGTCTTTTCAGGTGAGGGAAAATAAACAAAAAAATCTTATCGTTCCATTCACTCTGTTCCACTGCGTTACTTGAAGTGCACGCAATCACAAAAGAAAACGAATCTGTAATCTCGATAATATTTAAAATATTAATTTAACTCGAGCTATAGCAATCTTTCAAATTGGGGACCTTATTTCTATCGCTAATAGGGTGACCATCGCGTCAGGTGTTCTCAAGAGTCGGCCTGCTGTTTATTGCCGTCATATTTCAGCCCCCTTGGAAAGACGCCCCTGATTTGCATATGACAAACTGGGAAGCACCCCTCGACTGTGAATTTCGAGGTATAGACGTTTTATTTTATAGGTATACCTTCTAGCGTACCTAATGTTGCTGTTAATAATATTATATTTTTTTACATGTAATATCCGGATATATGTTGTAGTCAAATGTAAGGTTAAAAGCAATAATTCGAATCGTAGATTTTACTAGAACATTAGAGACATTGCGTATTGTTAGTAGGCATAAACGAACGTTGAAAATTATCTTTCAAATGTTACTTTCAAGAATATGGCTCAGTAAATTGTATTATTTTTTTTTAAATTTTATTAGCACCATATGTTACGAACATACATATTTTTCATGTTTCAAGATATTTATTTAAAAGGTTTCCTAAAATATTATACAAATATACCTCAACCATAACTTGAATCCACAACATTTAAACTATATTATCCATTTCATCAAAACGCTAAAACAAATTGCTAAAACACCTTCTAAGTAAAAAAAAACAGTAAAATTATGAGAATATTAACGTCAGCGGCCATGATTCATTCGACTGTTAATTACAAGGAATGGTCTCTGTAAAAGAAGTATAATTGGGCACATTATTCAGGAGTGCCACCGTACGAGATGAAATTTTCAATAGTTCTTTTGATAGATTTGGAAAATTTGTAATGCACTTTGCAAATGCATTTTCCATTTCATTTCTGTTTTCTTTTAAGCTTCACACTGTATTTCACATATATTTACGCTGTGTATAAAGGAATAGCGAACCTGGGAACCTAGTGTTAAGACACTCCGTTCCCATTAGGACGCGCTTTGATCAAAGAATCTATCGATGATTTTTTTACTCCTTCTTTACCGAATTTATATTGGTGAAATGATATTGAGCTAAAAAGAACAATCGATAAATAATCGTATGACATAAAGTTAACAGTTTAAACTTTTAAGTTTAAAAGTTCAAATTTCTAAAGCCCTAAAGCATTTCAGTCCAATTTAGCGTTAAAGTTCTAACTTTCTTGGTTCCTTTTAATTTAATTGTGTGAGGGCGAGGGCTTTTCTCGTTTTCAACGGATATTTGCATGACAATCGCGTTGAAGCGAACCGGACGTCCGTTTATAGGATTTATACGATACTGTGTTCATTTGTAGCTTTTGTACTCAGTTGTGTGTTCTTGGTGTTTCATTTGAATAATTGCTTATTCGTTTGGCTTATTTATTATTTTATTTTAATATATTTTTTAGGGAAGTTTCTTTTTGTTTATTTAAAGAATTTTATTTTTTTTATCATAGGTAATATCTTTTTATAGTGACCTTTGTAACTTTAAGAAATGATTTTTCTATTTTATATGTAATTATGTATTTAAAATTTCTTAAATATGGTTCCAAATTGGCACATGTAGTGTTTTTTTTATTAAAATTTTATATAATATGTATATGTATATAATATGTTGTATTTAATTCTGTTAATTCCACTACAAACTTATAGAATGCAAAATATTTCTTGTTATATGTGCCAAAAATTCGTATAAAAAACACAGAACTACTGCTAATTTGAATTCATTCGATCCAAATAAACTATATCAACGTTGATTTTATTTTATAAATAATTACAATTTTTAACAAAAAAAAAAAACTGAATTCAGCGAAAAGTGGGAAATGTAAGTGTCCTAATGGTAACAGAGTATGTTAATACTAGTTTTCCGGATTTTCTCTGCCTATTCTGCATTGTGCAGGATACTTTATGAAGCTAGCCAAGAGAGAAAAATATATTTTAGCACTTTTCTAATCTTTGGTACATAAAAATCAATTGAAAATAATATAAATTACAGTATATTTTCTTCATTTTACAACACACATATGTACATTGGATGTAAAGTTTAATTGCTTCATGTACTAACAACACAAAGCCGCAGAGCAGACGCCTCTAAACTAATTTATCCGTCTGTCTGTTCTCGCTAATTTCATAACAGTTACTCTCATACATCAAGATAAATGTTGGGCTTGGCTGCTTTATGTTTTGTGAATCTTTGTGTTATGTTCTTCTTATATATATTACACTAGCTAGTATATCTACTGCGGTTTCGTCCCTGTGGCTATGAGATGATGTCATATAGCCTTTTTAACTCGGACAAAATGGTTTCCAAATTAAGCCTTTTTAATTTATTAGAAAAATTGTTTAAGATTTAAATGACTGAAAGATATATCAAAATAATTATCGCATAATCTTTACATAAAATGAGCCTTTTTTACACATTTGACACTGCAGGCATCAATTGGCATGCGACTATAGTATGAATATAGGTTAAAATTTTAATAGAAATTGTATTTTTTATATACGATCACGATTCATGAGATATATACACCTTGGTGACAGACGGAGAAACGGACGGATAGACGTTTGTAGTAACAAGGTTCCGTTTTGTCCTTTGGGTACATCAAATTTTAAAATATGTAGTTATTATATGAAGAAGCTACCTCAATTTCTCAACCCAGTGACTGAAAACATGTTGAACGAACTTTTCACATTTTTTTTAACTTTTCACAACTAAAGATATAACGAGTTTTATTACTGTACCAATGTTTACTGCACTCCGAAAACAGATCAATAGAATATAGAACACAGAACTTATCTCATAAAATGTATGAAACTTCATAAAAGTAAGTCAAAATATGTTTGTTATTTTTGGCACATATTTTTGTATACTTATCAACAAATGTATATTTTCTTTATTATATTCAAAAAAACTAATTCAAAATATTATTTAGTCAATAACACACACTTTTAATGATGCAGATATTCTCACAATAAAATAGTTCATGGTTAGAAATTCTATGATTTCTTACAAAACACAGCGTCGTAATGTTATAAAAGATACATTAAAATTAATTAGCTTCACGCTGTATCCCGCACACAGCAGGGTAGGCAGAGGGAACCCAGTGTTAAGATACTCCGTTCCCTACTTTCTGCCGTATTCTGGAGGTATTGCGTGTTGAGTGGCAGAACTCAACGCCGCGCTTAACCTCGACACCAGAGCGAAGAAATGGAAATATAAATTTAAGTAAATATTTCATCTCCTCGAGTGGGGATCGAACCCACAACCAGTCGGTTTTGCAGTCACACCTCGTGCCGCTGCGCCACGACCGGCCTCAAAAAAAAAGCCTAAAAGATACATAATATCTTTTAATAGCTTCACGCTGTATTCCTCAGATAGCAGGGTAATTAGAGCGAACCTAGTGTTAAGGCACTCCGTTCTCTATTTAGCCCAATTTACGATATACTACTTATTGAGAGATTGACTGAACTCAATCTCGCGTTTTATCTTGCGACAAAAGCGAGGAAGAAAATAATTAATACCGCCGAGTGGGAATCGAACTTATAACCTTCGCGTTTACAATCAGATACAGTGCCACTACGTGAGGACGGCCTTTATACCTACATATAAGACGGTGATAAGTAATATTTATCAAATAAATGAAACAAAGCAAGTGATTTGTCATAAATATCGACACTTTTATGTAGAAAAATCAATAAATATATATATTTTTTATTCTATGGAGTATGGAGGCCAGTCGTGGCGCAGGGGCACAAAGTGTGACTGTAAAACCGATTGGTTGTGGGTTCGATCCCCATTTCATTTCTTTGCTCTGGTGCGTTGTCGAGGCAAAGCGCGGCGTTGAATTCTGCCACTCAACATGCAATGTCTCCAGAATTCGGCAGAAAGTGGGGAACGGAGTGTATTAACACTAGGTTCCCTCTCTCTACCCTGCTGTGTGCGGGATACAGCGTGAAGCTGATTTATTTATTTATTCTTTATATGTATTTACATATATCAAACTGTGTTTCCTATAAAGCAACATCGATAATATAACAAATTTACTTTAAGATGTATTGGAGATATAGTCATAGCGACTAGGGATTTCATTAGACGTTTAATTAGAAAGTGGTTTATCTTTAATCATACTGATATTAATAGTGCCTATTTACTATACGAGTGTGTTGTGTTGGTAGCTTGTGTTGATGAATAGCTTGCAAGACGTATACTAAAAGTATTAAAATTATTTCCTTAGCTTAATTTTTTTAAGTCTATGAAACTTCGCTTTTTATGTGGCGTGTGCTTTAGAAACTAAAAAATAGATTTTTTTGCTTTTGCTAAAAAATAATGTATATATACTTAATTTACATCCTGGCTCGATGGAACCAGCCATAAATAGTGCAACTCCATCATCACCAATGTGATAATGTTGATTGATCTGATGATGGAGCCAGGATCTGGAGGACATCATATTATTATACTCGTATAATCATCTAAAATACATATAATTGCCAAGTGATAGTCTTGTGATGAAACTTGGCAGTTATATGTAACAAGTTTCATGATGATACAAATATTACAAGTGGGTTAAATCCACTTTCTTGACTTTATTACATATTTAAAAGTCGACCTTAAAAAAGAATTTTAAAAATAAATCACTTTATTCTCCTCTTACTTACTTACTTAGCTTCACGCTTTATTCCTTGCGGGGTAGTCAGAGTGAACGGAGCGCCAAACGCTACGGTCTCTACATACCTCTTTCGCCTCGTCCACTGTCATCAACCTCTTCATACATGCCCTTCGGGGGGTCCTCATGCTTTTTACGTGACCTTCCTCCAGTATCTTTGATACTGTGTTTTCGAAGGTCAACCGAGGTCTCCCCCTACCTCTCTTACCGCTCACTTTTCCATCATAAATCTTTTTTGCCATTCTTTCATCACTCATTCGTTCTCCTCATTCCTCCATACTACATATATATAGAATAGAAAACGGAAATATTTTCGGAAAATATTTATATCGTATTTGATCTGGCAATCAGCAAGTCTCGAAAATGTCAAATGATAGTTATTTATTATATTATCAAAAACAACACTATAACTTCAAGTAAACACACAAGCTGTTACAAATAATCTTATTTTAGAGTATGTGAAGCGAAAAGCATGAAGACTAATAACTTTTGTCGTTTATTAAGGAACCGCTAATAAGGACTTGTCAGGCGCCATCTCGTGAACGCCGCCATTTTGACGTCGCCATGTGATAAACGGGAGTTAATTACGATTTGCGACTAGACGTGCGTGATGGTAACATGTGTTGGTGATATTTTTCATTAGAAATTAATTATAGTATTTAGATATAATTACAGCATTTTTACAGCTCCACGCTTTTTCCTGGGACCCTGATTAAAATATTCCGTTTCTTACTATTCCTCCAATATAAGAGTCATTACGTATTGAGTGGCAGAACCCATCGCCGCGTTATGTCTTCATATGACCAATAAATGTAACAATTATAAATTAACAATATTATTTTAACAAATATTTTAAAATTATAAGATTTCTTAACTTGCTTTATGCATTGCATTGCATTACTTAGAAGTATGTTATTTTATAACAGTAGTTGTGTTAATGAATAATATTGTTTAGAAAATGTTTAAAAATTGAACATAGTACTATTTGAATCCAAACTCTTGGAAATCGTTCAAGTGCTCTGACTTTCCTGCCATGCTCGGTCAAAATTCTTATGCGGGTTATGACTTTTATATTACTAGTCAATTATATTGTTTTTTTTTTTTTTGAAAGGAAAGTCGTAGCCCAGGGGCAGAAAGTGTGAAATTAAATATTTATTTAAAATTATATTTTTATTTTTTCGCTCTGGTGTCGAAGCGCGGCATTGAGTTCCGTCACTGAACATGCAATGCCTCCAGAATTCGGCGGAAAGTGGGGAACGGAGGGTCTCAACACTAGTTCGCCCAGCTTATTCTGCTGTGTGCGGGATACAGCGCCATTTAACTCACAATAACAAAAAAAAATAAACATCTATTGCTACATCTCCAAAACATCCTTAAGAAATAGATCAAACGTGCAAACAAAAAAGTCTAAAAGTGGAAGGTTCTTTACAATACATACATCAAGAGCCCTTACAAATGAAATAGCTGAGGACAATTCCTCAGGACTGTCCTTAGAGGGTACTCAAAAGAATCTACCATCCCCCCAGTAATCTTGGCGATTATTAAAATCATATATCTTATTGTAACGGGGGTATGCACCCTGATTTCTTGGGGTGCATTCTGTTACTTCAAGACATTCGGATGGCTGTATGTATTATAGAAGAATTTAAAAAATTTGGAGTACTTTTATCTATTTTGTTAGTCCACAGCGATGCAGTAGATAAGCAACTGACCGTAAATAGAACCGTTGTGGGTTCGATCGATTTACAATTGGTAGAAGAAAATATTTTTTAATTTTGTAATTTTCGTTTTGTCTTCTCCTTTGTAATAATATTAAAGTTTTATCCTTGTAGTAGACAACATTCATCCTAATAAGAATATGTAAGCATTCTGTAAGAGAAAATTATAGGAAAAACATTTTAGCACTCAACACACAATGCCTTCATGTGTTAACACTAGGTTCCCACGTTCCCTCTGCCCACCTTGCTATGTGCGGGATACATCGTGAAGCATAAAAAAACATTTATATTTCTTACGTAAAGCCATCCAACAAAATGTCACGTAAGGCACGACAGGCGTTTTTCTAATATTATCCTTACCTTCATGCTTAGCATTCTTCATTTCATTCCTTCTGGTTATTGCTATCATCAATTTGTATATTATATATGTATGTATATGTTAAGGTCATTGTGCTCACTTTTTTATTGATATTAAGGAAACATTCATGAAAATATTATGTAAGTATACAGAATAAAATATATATGTCTACACTACACTACACATATTTAGACGACTTGAATTATCTGAAATCAAGTTTTATTTACAGAAATCTATATTATGTAATATTATATAGTTTTAGCCAATAATTAGAAAACATATTTTTAGTATTCCGTAAGTAGTAAGTACCGTAGTTCTCAAAAGGTAAAAACGGAACCATTATGAGATCACTTTGTTATCCGTGAGTCCATCTGTGAAGATTATTTGTCTTGAAATTGCATGAAAGTATGAAGCTGAAATGGATATCAAATATAAAAACTTTGGGCCCTTGAAGCACAGAAAAAACTAAGCTTCTAAGTCAAAGATCTAACCAAAAGATACGAGTATTTATGCAACATTTTTGTTGCAATTTGTATGAAATTTGCCGCATAATCAAAATCTATAGATATATCTTGTGAATCTACAGTTATGAATTTTGACACGAAGTGAGAACTTACAACACAAATAAAACAAAAAAATCCGACATTCGACAATTTATAGGTATTTCATAGAAAAATCATTACAAACTTATATTTTTACTTAATTTCATACAAAATGAGTGCATTTGACCGCAAACTTAAGTTTGCCAACATTGTAGTTATAATCCTGAAGTTGGTACGGAATCTCGGTGGGCGAGATCAATTCATACTCAACCGGGTTTTTTTATCAGTTTTTGCTTTCCTGCAATATTTGAAAATCTGGGATTCTATTCTTCTATAAAAATGGATAAATCCTAGCAACATTACAAATATGAAAGTTGTTTATTCCACTTTTACGTAAAAACCACTCAACGGATTTAGGGGAAACTTCAGTAATATATAATAGCTTATACACAAAAGTACAACATAGACTACTATTTATGTAGAGATTTTTTATAATTATCTACAATATAACAATAACATTAAGGTGGTGAAGCCATGGCAGTTTCACCATATATTATTACCACCACCAATAATCTATATCTATTTCAAAATGGCTTATTATTTATTAATTTACTTCTAAATAGTGAAAAATACCAGAGTTTACTATCAATCAGAGAAAAAAGTATTTAATATTTATCTATCTAACTATCTATCAGCTTCACGCTGTATCCCGCACACAGCGGGATAGGCAAAGGGAACCTAGTATTAAGACACTCCGTTTCCCACTTTTCGCCGAGTTTTGGAGGCATTGCGTGTTGAGTGGCGGAACTCAACGCCGCGTTTTGCCCTGGCACCAGAGCAAAAAAAATAGAAATATTAATTTAAATAAATATTTCATCTCCTCGAGTGGGGATCGAGTCCACAACCAATCGATTTTGCAGTCACACTCTGTGCCCCTGCGCCACGACTGGCCTCAAATATTTAATATCTGTAGCATAATTTGTGGTACACTCAATGTAATCATAAAATAATAATGATTTCATTATGTAGAGTAATCATAATGATTACTATACATAGACTAAATTAATATTTTTGTTTATTTTACAAGAAAAAAATATATATTACGTACGTACTAATTATACATAAAAAAAACTACAAAAAAAACAGTATTCTCCTTCTGTTTTACTTTTGACGCGACACATACAAGATTTTAATAAGGCATGGGGTTTCATCTCGGAAAGATTGCAGTGCTCCTTGCGTCTGTCACTCATTTCAGTGTTTTTCTTTCTTCTAAGAAATTGTACGTTCCAAGGCAGCGTCGTTGTTATGGATATGTTCTTAGATTTAAGTATAATTATTCTAAATATTGTTATATCGAGTGTTAAACGTAGCTTTATGTGGTTAGACACTCCGTTCTCCACTTTCCGTCGACTTTAGAGCGCACACATTGCTTGCAGAGTGGCCAGCGTACATCAACGCCGCGGACAAATTTAAATATTATATATTGAGAAAATTTAAATAATAAATATTTTATTGAGGCCAGTAGTGGCGCGTGGTTCGATCCCCCAGAATCCTCGGCAGAAAGTGGGGAACGGAGTGTCTTAATACTAGGTTCCCTCTGCCTAGCCTGCTGTGTGCGAAATATAGTGTGAAGCTGATAAAAAAATAGATATATTTCATTTTTTTGAGTGGTAATCGCACCCACAACCGTCGCGTTTACAGTCACACTCTTGTGCCACTGGGCCACGATGGCCTCGTTCAATTTCAATCTATATTTACAGTGTATTTTAATGACATTTTAAAAGTGTAACTGCTTGTCTTTACTTTTATTACCTCACAACTAAGTTAAAAGTATTTTTACAGTCGAACAGCAATTAAGTTATATTTTAGAACATCTCGTAGGTAGTAAAATTTTTAAGAAGAGTAATATCTATGTTAAAATATCCATATTTATAAATGTTTCGTTGAGTGAACAGATAGCAGGTTCAAATACAGTATTCGGGCGTATACTTAATAATTATAGAGATGATTATTTCGATTTTCAATATCAATATAATAATGAAGGTTTTGTAATACAGCAACGAGGCAAAGCGCGGCTTTGAGTTCCGCCAATCAACACGCAAGGCCTCCAAAATTTGAACGGAAGTGTCATAGTGGGATTGGAGTGTCTTAACACTGGTTTCCCAGATTCTCTCTGCCTACCCTGTTATGTGCAAAGCACGGCGTGAAGTTAAAAAAAAAGAATAAATCTTATATAGCCTTACAGATTCCTCGATAAGATAACTATTAAAAAAAACATTCAATTCGCACCAATAGTTACTGAGATAAAACCTTTCAATCAAAGAAAATACTTTAACTTTACAACATTAGCATAGATAAGTATAAGTATACAGTATAATACAGTAACAATCAATTATCGATAGGATACAAACAAGAAAGTCAATACTTCCGTTACCTTCACATTCTCTTGTATACATACAGAAAAAGGTTTCCAAATCCTACCACAAACTCTCACTAAAGGTCAAACCGAGAAATCGATACGACGCTATAAAGAAGCGTAGGTCGGCACTCGCGGTGAATTCGAATGAACTACGGCTACGTGACGTAAATACCAAGTACCTATATTGTGTACTGGTACAGGTGAAAAACGGAAACGTAGACAGGTAGGTAGAGAGAGGCAGAGTCTTAAAAAATTGTGCAGAAAGTAGGAAATAGAATCGCTCTGCTATATGCGGAAAGAATCCTCAAGAATTTCTATATAATATTATATATACCTTTTAAGCACAAGAAATTACTAATCTAGAGCGATAAAAACCATTCTACATTAGGTAAAATGTTCTGTTTGTTTCTATAAGGTTAACACAGTGGGGTAGCAGTGATTTATAATGTTTGGGGTAAAATCTGTTTAAATGTAAAATCTGAAATTACGTTGCATGCAAATGCGCGTCTCCCCTGCAGCTTGTCAAATTGGTACGTATTTATTTTCTTAACTTTATAGATCTGAGGACTGCGCTACTTTGATTATCTTTATAAGATTGTTTTTTTTTTTTACTTAGGTAGAGATAACTTAAGACACTCCGTTCTTCACGTTTCCCAGTGTTAAATATCAGGACTTGAAAAAAGCGAGGAAATGAATATAATTCATTCCCCAGAATGAGAATCGAAGCGGCAACCGTCGCGTTCATACAGTCTGTAAGTACGCTGTGCCGCTGCGGTTTTTAATAATATTAAAAACCGCATATAGTTTTTTGTAATTATTATAACGTATTTGAAATACTTAAAAATCGATTTAAAATCATAGTATCTACTATAACAGTATAGCAGTAGAAATGATTTTATCACGGAATAAACTAAATCGTTTTTATATAAATTTTAAATAAAAAAAGAACCTGCACTATATATTTACATTTTATTCTCTGGCTTTTTTCCCTAACCTAAGGTTAATGTTTTTCAAATTTAAAACTGTTTAATAGTCATTAAAATGTAACATTTTACGGGCCACGTGAAGTAATAGCTTACGGCTATTTCACAGACGCTTTACGGCATCACTTTTGATGACAAAGATGGGATGATAATGTTTACTAACTTTGTGTCTAGTTGCGTACTATGATTATTATGGTACTTTTTAAAAAGGGTGGTAAATTGTTTTTTTTTACGTTTTTAGGGTTCCGCAAGTGAAAAGATTTTTTATTTCTTAACCTTTGTCTACTTGTCTAAGTCTATTCTATAATATATGTATAGAAAAACTAAGTAATCCTATGATTACTTATATACTTATAATAATAGGGAAAGGTTAAAAAATAAAAAAAAACACAATGAGTTCCTAAACATAATTTTTTTTAAATAGCTTCACACTGCATTCTGCTTATAGCAGGGTACGCCTGTAGAAGGAACATAATGTTAAGACAATCTGTTCCTCAGTTTCCGACAAATTTCCGAAACATTGTATGTTGAGTGGGGGAACTCAACGCCGTGTTTACTGTTATTACAAGAGCAAGGAAATGAAAATAATTCATTTCTTATAGTGGAAATGGAACCTACTACTGTCGCGATTACAATCATATTCTGTGCAACTAAGCCACGACGGCCTCTACCGACAATACAACAATAAAATAAAAATTAATAAAACTAATATAAAGAAGATTAATAAAAAAAACATAACCTTGGTCTTTCTATATCCTTAATTACAACACCTCTATTAGAACACATCTTAATTATCAAAATAATTAAATCGCAAGTATAGAAGAGACAAATATAACATTCCTTTCAGAAGCTAATTGGAATCCATATTAGAGCAAACTGTCAAATGAAAGGACTACAAGGAGCTGTCTCGTCTAACTTATAACTAGTTGTTACAAGAAACGATTTTGTATCTTAATAATATAGAAATTAAGTTCAAATTTGATTATTAGTATGTAATGACAGGGGAGCGTTAAATTTAAATTGACAAGTGTTACCAGTACTATAAGACTGTTTATTTTGTTATATTTATTTATTGTGTTTTAGTAAAGAAATTATTAAGTTATTTTTGCAAGAATAATATTAATAAATCTTCATATTATTATCGACGTAGTGTTTTATTGGATATTATTAATTCTTTGTTTATACATCTTTTTTCAGCTTTACGCTGTACCCTGCATATAGCAAAGTAGACCGGTAGCATAAAATAGACCATTCCCCCAACTGGGGATTGAACCCAAAATCTCGCACAATCAGGCACTGTCCAATTGTTAAATCTACTAAAAAAAATTCTTTAAGCAGTAATAAATATTTAAACATGGCACAAGTGTGTGACTGTAAGCGCGACTGGTTGTGGGTTCGATGAAATAAAATTTTAATTTAAATTTAATATTTTGATATCTTTGCTCTGGTGTTGAGGCAAAACGCGGCGTTGAAGTTCACCATCAACACGCAATACATCCAGAATTCGGCGGAAAATAAGAAACGGAGCGACTTAGCACTAGGTTCCTTCTGCCTATTTTTTTCTGCTCTGCGCAAGATACAGCGAAAAGTTGATTATTAATTTTTTTTCAGCTTCACACTGTATCCCACACACAGCAGGGTAGGCAGAGGGAAAGACAGGTGGGTAGGTGTTAAGACACTCAGTTCCCGACTTTCTGCCGAATTCTGGAGGCGTTGCGTGTTGAGTGGCAGAACTCAACGCCGCGCTTTGCCTCGACACCAGAGCGAAAAAATGAAAATATAAATTTAAGTAAATATTTCATCTCCTCGAGTGGGGATTGAACCCACAACCAGTCGGTTTACACTTTGTGCCGCTGCGCCACGACTGGCCTTGATTATTTTAATTAACTTTATCTAAATCCCCATCACAATACACCACTAACTAAAAACACTACTATAACACATAAAAACACCGTAAAATTTGTACACAAAGATAAATAACCTAATAAAGTTACTCTAACTAAAAACAGATTAGGTACGTATCGGTCTTAATTGTATGGAGTAGTGAGTGCAAGTTTAATGAGCTTTAAACTAAAAGCTAAATGATATTAAAAATAGGCACCCTCTTTTTGTTTTGTTGGGATTTATTTTAAGAATTGAGTTATTTGAACAATATGTGTAATTGTTATATTTTTGAGAGAGGCCAGTCGTGGCGCAGGGGTACAAAGTGTAACTGTAAAGTCGGCTGGTTGTGGGTTCGATTCCCACTCGAGGAAATGAAATATTTATTTACATTTATATTTTTATTTCTTCGCTCTGGTGTCAAAGTCTGGTCTGGTCAGGCAAAGCGCGGCGCTGAGTCCCGACACTCAACACGCAATGCCTCCAGAACTCGGCGAAAAGTGGGGAACGGAGTGTCTTAACACTAGTTTCCGTCTGCCTACCCTGCTCTGTGCGGGATATAGCGTGAAGCTGTTATATTTTTGACGTTTGCTTACTAAACATATTTCTTTGTGTCTTCTTTTTATTATTGTTGAGTTGAGGCGTTGAGTTCCGCCACTCAACGCAATGCCTCGAGTATTGTGCAGAAGGTGGTTAACAGAAGTGTCTTAATGGGAGCGAGACAGCTCCTTAATGGGAACGGAGTGTCTTCACATTAGGTTCCTAAGTTCCCTGTCTCTAGCTTGCTATAATATACTATTGTTAGCGAGATATAGTAAGAGAATGCGGGGTAAAAAATGTAGAACTAAAAATATTTAAAAAAAAATTATTTATAGTAGGCGTCTTCTCAGTCAAAAAAAACATTTTAAATCACACTTAATGCTACACATTTTGTTATTACCAGAGCAAAAAAATGAAAATAAATAATTTTCCGAAATGACAACCTCACGGACGGTTATATTAAACAATAATATGAATTAATAAAATCCTTTGCTAGATTTGAACCCAGAATTATCGTCAAGAAGTTACATCTTAAACATGTTAGTTAAATTCAAGTGCACATATGGCATGCACTCGAAATGCACTTGAAATATAATTGTAATACTATCAAATTCAAACATATCTTAATGATAATGACTCAATATAGGTACATAATGTAAACTGGTAGAGATAAAATAATAGAGAGATTTTTATTAATAAAATTATTGTTAATAGGGTCTTGCGTCCTCCACCAGAACTGGGCGGAAAGTGGAGAACGGAGTGTCTTAACACTAGGTTCCCTCTGCCTACCCTGCTGTGAGCGGGCTACAGCGTGAAGCTGATTTAATTTTTTTTTAATTATTAGGGTAACAGAGTGGCTGTACAATCGATTGTGTCTGATTGTTTTACTTTGATACCCGAGCTAACTAATTAAATATTCTATTGCAGTTCTTTTAGCTTCAGGCTGTAACCCTGTATATTGTCTACTGTGATTTACACTTAATTAATATCGTTATCATCATGAACATCATCAGCCTGGCCTCGTCCATAGCTGGGCACAAGCCTCTACAATTTAACGCCACCAGCTCTTCGCATCCAGCCCTTGTCAGCCACTTTGCGAATGCCGTCACCGCATGTAGCTGGAGGATGTCCTATACTACGCTTGGAGAGGCTGATTAATATATTTATGTATTAATTTGCAGTGTAAGCCTGATTAATCGGACTAATTGTTGTGCTTATATATCCGGATGAAAGATAGTCGAGTGTATTGTGTATACAGCGTGAAGAGGATTCTTCTTCTTCGAAGATTATTCTTCATTAATATGTGTATTATGATTAGTTTTTATTAAAAAATCACGACAATATTATAAGTAAGTACCAAAAACGATAAAAAGAGGGCCCATAGGTAAAGGTAGTAGATTTTTACTAAAAGCGAACACCTTGTTAACTTCCAAAAGAAATTCAATTTCACTTCAAGGACAGGCCCCGGTTTAAAGTTACCTAAATAATTTTAGATCATAAAATAAAAACAAGGGGCCCTACAAACTCACTCCTTAGTTTCAGCTTACAAACAAAACAGACAATTACTGTGGGGGTGACATTATTATTCTCTAGTATCGGATTCCAGTGACATCTCAATTTTATGAAGCGATGTATAATTGGTACTGTAAATGGAGATGCTGTAATGGAAGTAAACAGTATAAGTGTCTACTATATATATTTTCTTTCGATGTCAATCTACAACTGTAAAATATATAAAAAAAATTAAAATTAAATTAAATTAGCTTCACGCTGTATCCCGCACACAGCAGGGTAGGCAGAGGGAACCTAGTGTTAAGACACTCCGTTCCCCACTTTCTGCCGAATTCTGGAGGCATTGCGTGTTGAGTGGCAGAACTCAACGCCGCGCTTAACCTCGACACCAGAGCGAAGAAATGGAAATATAAATTTAAGTAAATATTTCATCTCCTCGAGTGGGGATCGAACCCACAACCAGTGGGTTTTGCAGTCACACCTCGTGCCGCTGCCCCACGACCGGCCTCAAATAAAAAGTTTGTAAAATATATAAGTACGTGAATTCTAAAATTGAATAACTGTACTAGTCACGTCGTATCCCGTAAGGATAGTACGCAGGATAACCACAGGACACCTAATGTTAAGAGTATCCGTTTCCCTCTATCCGCCAAATTTTCGGGGCAGCCCATGTTGAAGTCAATGTCACGTTTTATCTACCACAGCGTTGAAAAGATAATAATTCGTTCACCCGAGTGGGAATTGAACTCATAACTGTAAATTTTACAGTTAAGCGTTATACCACTGCACCACACCAAAGTTTCTAAAATTGAGCGGAAAGTGGGATACCGTGTCTGGACTGGTTCCCTCTGCCTACTTTGCTAACATATATGCGGGATATAGAGTGAAGCTATAAAAAAGAAACTTATCTTTAAAAACATATTGTCGTATGATTGTTTCCAAATCCCATAAACCTAACCTTATATATTTTTGACTTAAAGTACAGTGAACCACACAAAATTATCTTGCATCATATTATTACGTAGCTGTGCATTTATTACTAAGTACGAGCAAAAATCACTCAAATGGCATACAAAATAAAGTTTAAAATAGAACAAAACAAGCGATTCTCCTAGCTTTGTATTGCATTTAAATCTAGACCGTGCTATTTGGAGAATAAGATAGACTTTGCAATGAACAACAAAAAATTGTACATAAAGATTATTATTTATAAGTTTTACGATGAAGGGGGCTCTATAAATAGACACCTTGGATTAGGTCGGGATCGAAAGCTGAAGTTCATGGTTGAGATGATATGTAGCTGAAAATATGAGCCTGTATAAATTGGTTATTTCCACCCCTGTGGTACAGTAAAAGAAGAATGGCTTTTTCGGCTTTGTTTGTGTTCAATATTTATATGTATTTTTTTTGTATTATCGATACGATTTATTACTCTCCAGCACAAGAACATAATTTACAGATCTCGACACACATTTTAATAAAGTGTTTGTGACATACAGTCGAACAGACAAACATATTTTTATTAATAAGAATTTAGATTTTTGGCATTTTGATAATAAACACTAAAAATGAAACAAATAGTACATTCTTATTGGTTGAAATTTGTAAGTATTGATAGGATTTTGAGATAAACAGTTATTGTGACTTTAAATATATAGCATGTAGTACAGGAGGTATACTTAGTTTTACAATATTATGTTTATACACATATATTTACCTAGTATGATTAAACAGTATCCAGAGCAGGTAAAAATAGACTACACCCGTACTTACTAAATCTAATACTATAGTTTGGCTATTACCCATAGAAAAAATAATCTACAAAATTAAAACTCTTCCGTTGCCGAGTGACTGACAGACAACGCACAGACGGAACTGCGGGACTTAGAAAGTTGAAATTTGGCATCCAGGTAGATTAGAGAGTGTAAGGGCGTTTTTAAACGAGACAGTAGGAACGAGACAATATGCCTTAACCTTTGCCCTGAATGAGTGAGTAATTACATTTTAATTAATTTTCATTATATTAATATTTTTCTAACACCAGTTTATATAATCGATAAAACAGTACAGGTAACTAATTTTGATATAAATCAGCAATTATAACATAAATAAAAAACATAATTAAAAGAAATGATTTCATAAAGTCTCTCCAAGCATACCAATAGGCAAGGTGAAATATCGTACGCTAGGGAATAGACCCTGGTCTACCACTCTACGTGACTCCATCGACTATGATTTATACCATTCCGTCAACTTACCCCTGTTTAATTTTTCACTTTTATTTACTTATGTTTTTTATCATTTTATTGAATAGACCGCGGCTTCGCCTGCTTTAAATAATTGTTATATTCCAATCAATTTATAGAAAAACCTGTCAAGATTTTAGTTATGTATAACTGTAAACTTTTATCTAAAATCGTTCAGTCTTTACAAAATATCACATTTATAACGTTAATAGTAGTTATTATTAAGCCTATTAATAATCGATTATATCTAGTGTTATAATATATGCAGATCAATAAAAAAAATATATTTTTGCTAGGTTGCTTATTCTTGATGTAGGCGAGATAGCGCTTAGTACCATTTAAAGAAGGAAGAGACGAACATTCCGCCGAATTTTCAAGACATTACGTGTTGAGGGACCGTTCTCAACGCCGCACTTTGTCTATCAGAGATATAAAAATATAATTTTCCTTAGTGGGGATTGAACCTACAACAATCTTGTTTACATTCAAACACTACCCCACTGAGCTTCGACGAGCGACGGCTTTACGACACTGACAGGTACATATATAAAAAATCAGCTTCACGCTGTACCCCGCACACTGCAAAGTAGGCAGAGGACGGAGTGTCAAGACACTCCGTCCCTCACTTTCTGCCGAATTCTGGAGGCATTGCGTGTTGATTGGCAGAACTCAACGCCGCGCTTTGCTTCGACACCAGGGAGAAGAAATGGAAATATAAATTTAAATAAATATTTCATCTCCTCGAGTGGAAATCGAACCCACAACCAGTCGGTTTTATAGTCACACTTTGTGCTGCTGCGCCACGACTGGCCTCAGGTACATATATTATTACATAAAAACCCTTAAAAATATAGAAAATAACCAAAAATTTATTCTTCCTTTATATGCAGATAACAGTCTAAAAAATACAACAACAAAGTACCCAAAATACGGTATCAATGTTTTTTAGACCGCAATAATCGTTTCATCCAGGGGAATGTTTTGACGAATTGAATTTGTTTCCACCAGATGTGGGTTCACACCGATGAGTGACATTAAGTCCATTGGTTCGCGCCCCGTTTGGTCCTCTTAAATGACATTATTACAATTTCAAAGGTAAATTTGGTTTGGGCTGTATAGTAAATACCTATTAAGTTGGTTACAGCTTCGATTCTCAGAAGCTTATGTTTTAATTGATTAATTGGGTATTAGGCCAGATGTGG
This sequence comes from Heliconius hermathena, assembly GCA_013403705.1. Lineage (NCBI taxonomy): Eukaryota > Metazoa > Arthropoda > Insecta > Lepidoptera > Nymphalidae > Heliconius > Heliconius hermathena. Next base: position 577,266 of record JAAIXJ010000006.1, on the reverse strand, counting down.
CGCAGGGGCACAAGAGTGAACCTGTGAACGCGACTGGTTCAGTGGCCACTCGAGGAAATGAAATATTTAATATTTTCATTTTCTGACTCGGGTATAGAGGCAAAGCGCGACGTAGATTTCGCCACTCAACACGCAATGCCTCTAAAATTCAACGGAAAGTAGGAAACGGAAGTGTCTTATTCGGGACGGAGTGTCTTAATATTAGGATTCCTCGTTCCCTCTGCCTACTCTGCTATGTGCGGGACATAATGTGAAGTTAAAAAAAAAACAATGATAATTGAGTATCAGCGTCACACTTTATTCTACGTAGTAAGGTAGGCAGACAGAATCCGGTGTCAAAACACTCAGTTTTTCGTTTTTCGCCCGATTTCCAGACACTGTGTGCTAGGTGATGCGTTGCGCTTTATTTTAATAGAAATGAAAACAAATTGAATAAGATCGTTCTTTCGAGTTGGAATCAAACCAACAATAATGACGGTCATAGTTACACGCTGTCCTTACTGCTCAAATTTACATATATTTTTTTCAAAGCAATTAATAATCCGAAATTACGATAATGTATAAATGAAAAATTAAAGATACTAAGAAAAAAATACTTTAGTAATCACTTAAGTAGATTGCAAAGATATTTGTATATCAAAACACGAACGAAATCAGTGTATCAAATAAATATTAGTGCAGTACCAGCGGGTACGCTTGCGGGTTGGTCGGTAGTTATAAAGTTAATTTAAATCAACTTCACGTTGTATCTCGCACATGGTAGGGTAGGCAGAAGGAACCTAGCGTTAAGACACTCTGTTTCCCACTTTCCACCGAATGTTTCGATAATTGCGTGTTGAGTGGCGGAACTCAATACTGGAGTATTGCCTTGGTGCCAGAACAATTAAAAGAAAATATTAATAAATAATAATTCAATCCAAACAAAGTCACGTTTCAATACTAGTTAGTTACACATTAGCAAACATCAATTGGTTGAGACAAGATCTACATATTAACATAGTAACTAAACTGCCTGTAAATCGATTTTATAGTGTCATTAAGTAATATAACCATTCGATTATCTTACATCGATATCGCGTATTACCCGATTATGCGCTGTATATGTGGAATAGCTTAATTAAAACAAGGCAATTTATACGTTTGTATCGATTTACGACATTTCATAATTATTATGGTTTCATTTGATTCGATAATATGCAATTTGAAATTATAGAATGTTGTGATAAGCGTTTTTTTTATTATGCAATACTGATTTTTTTAATACATATTAAAAAAAAATCAGCTTCACGCTGTATCCCGCACATAACAAGGTAAGTAAAGGGAACCTAGTATTAAGACACTCCGTTAACCATTATGAAGCTTCCGTATGCTACTTACAGCCGAATTTTGGTGGCATTGCATGTTGAATGGCGGAACTTAACGCCACCTCGTCACCAGGGCGAAGAAATGATAAATACTAAATATCTTATTCCCCGAGTGGGAACCAAACCCGCAACCGTCACTTTTGCCGCGGTGACATAATTTTTGAATAAATTTAAATAGTACTTTGGTTTTACCACCAGGATGTTTCTGACATTTAGTATTCAGACGCTTTGCAGATTGTTCCCTCAAATTTTCCGCCGAATTTTGGTGGCATTGCATATTGAAGATGAAGAAGACATAAAAATATCAAATATTTTATTTCTTCGAGTGGGAATCGATGACACTTTATCCGCCTGCGCCACGACTGGCCTCTGTTATAATTTGTAATTAATTCTTAGCAAATAGATTTAGATTTTTTTAAATACTCGTGGTAAATTGTGATAAATATCCAATTGTTATAAATATATAAATATTTCTATGGGGATGTTTCATATTTACACTATAGACATTTTCGGTTTAATAAGACACGTTGCGACGTTAGGTTCCGCCATTTAATAACCGATACCATTATAACCTAACCTAACTACCAAGCAAAAGATAAAAAGAGCTAAGACCGCTCAATCTCTTCAGGATATCTCATTCAGATAATTAACGAAGTTTGGTTCGATTTTCAAATTTACGGCGCCAGTAAACGGCGTGTCATTTGAGTGCGATAACCGCTCTCCCGATTGGTAGATTGGCCGTAACTGTTAGAAATTCAAAGTTAGGGATTTACGGTCCTATCGTAACTTATATAGGTACCCGTAGGTACATCTGACCCAATTTGCTGGGGTCCTGTTGCGAAATTGATTTTTTTTTTTTACCTATTTTCACATCTTTTTTGTTAAGTGATTCTTTATTAAGGTCGTTTCGAGTACTATTCTTGTAGGAGTTAATTTGATTTCTTTGTTATAAGGTATTAATTTAAGCTCTTACTAAATAATAAATGAATGTTGACTTTTATAAGTATCCTTTCAACCAAACTTTTATATGAGGCCGTCGGGGCGCAGAGGCACAAAGTGTGACTGTAAATCGACTGGTTGTGGGTTTGATCCCCACTCGAGGAGATGAAATATTTACTTAAATTTATATTTCCATTTCTTCGCTCTAGTGTCGAGGCAAAGCGCGGCGTTGAGTTCTGCCACTCAACACGCAATGCCTCCAGAATTCGGAAGAAAGTGGGGAACGGAGTGTCTTATCACTAGATTCCCTCTGCCTACCCTGTGTGAAGCTGATCTTTCAAAGAAAATGATTATGTATGCAACAACGTACTCTTATTATTATTTCAACGGGTCTCAATGCGAAGGTCGTGAATTCGAATTCCACTCAACATAATATTTATAGCTCAGGCATTCACGCTGCATCCGCATTCAATTTTTCTTCGTATTCATTGGTGATACATTTCTTCGAGTGGGAATCGAATCACAACCGTCACGTTTTTCATAACACAGTGTGTACATATAACTTGTAGTTACACACAATGAGGTGAGAGTTTCGTCAACCAGAAGTGAGTGATATTTATCTAAATTATTAACTATTAGGTACTTCACCAAATGCAAAAATAATGTAAAATTTTAATATTAAATGATATAAAAACTGAATAGCTTTGTATTTAATTAAATTTCATTTAGGTAGCGAATAAAATTTAGGTTTGAAATATCAAAGTCTTCAAAAACGTCTTCTAGTCAGTGCATTTTAGCAAATTATATATACCTACATATATCTAAACGGACCGAATCCATAAGACCGTAAATATATTAAAGCTGAAACATTATAATTAAATTACTAATCATCCTGGTAATAAAACTAATATTACCCGATAATCACCAAATTTACCTGGTAATCTCACGCTGTGCAGCATGCAGCTTGGTCGCGAGCCTAGACGCGTCAGCCTCGGCTGCGCGCGCCCTAGCCTCCCAGTCGCCGCGCGCGCGCCGCTCGCGTTCAGCGTCATTGCGAGCTGCACCCTCGCGCTGGGGAAGGGAAAATATATATTATTAATATATTTTGTTTATATATTATTATTACGCTGTATCCCGCATATAGGGGTAAGTAGTGGGAACCTAGTGTTAAGAATGTCTTAAGTTATATTATTAATGCGTTGTGAGTGGTTGAACTTAGCGTCGCGATTGCCTCGTTACCTTACCTGAGCAAAGAAATGAAAATATTAAATATCTCATTCCACTGAGTGGGAATTGAACGCTTGACCGTCTCGTTACAATTCACACGCTTATGCCACTGCACCATGATGGCCTTGGGATGATTATTTTTTTTACATACATATAACGATTGGCAGTTACAGGTATGATTTCTACATGGTAGTGTTAATTTAAAAGGTTTAATTCGACATACAACGCTACTAGAAATATTAATTAATATAGTATTGGAAGACAATATCAATAAATTGATAATCTTTTAAGTAATTACAATTCAAAATCGCCAAGTCTGCTTTATCCTTATTCTTATATTTTTGGCGTAGGCGCAATAAGGCTTCCACCTTTTTTCCATTGTCATTGGGTTATTGAATATATTTTAAAACAAAATGTTTATTTAAGTAGGAGAATAAATAAATCTGCATAAAGGCATACACTTCATCTAAAAAAGAACACAGCATCACATCTCCTCATACATCAAAAATCTTCATGACAGGCTTATCCCAAAGAGCAGAGAGCCCTTCCGATCTGCATCCGATGTTCGTTGGACCCGTATTTTATCTGAGACCCGATAAAAAACTAATTTCGTCGGCCACTTGTGACGTCACATACGTTATTGACACGTCAAAATACGACGATGTATTGAGATTATTTATATACTAGCGGCCTGCCCGCGGCTTTGCCCGCTTGAATTAGATGATTATTAATTTAAGAAATAGAGATATTACAAACAGCCTTAATTATTAATTTATTTACTTGGATAAGTATTCACGATATTCTTTGTAAAATAACTTATATTAGCTCCTGTACAGTTTTTAAATTAGTAACATATATTATTAGTTAAATATATAATTGATATACAGAATATACGTAGAAAGCACGTTTTTGCTCCCAAAAGTTATTTTTTTATACGTTTCTTAAAAAAATATTAATAACATAAACGAACGAACGGACTGAAGAACCTATTCAAAATATTTCTTTGAATATTAAGTCATTCTTTATCACTGTGTTAAATAATTACGAATTAAGCTAGACTGTTACGAAGGTAATCTTCACCAACAATTCAATGTAGTTTACTTTATAATCAGTACTATGAACAATTGTACTTTAAGAATACGTAAATTTATCAACAGTCAAATAAATAAGACGTTTCTAAAGTCATTCTTTTGGACTTACAATTGAACTGTAACCATTCGAGCATTGTTAGAAAAATATTACAATGTTATGTTAAATTTATTATAAGTATAGATTACACTTACATGACGTAATTAACGTTAAGCAGATAATAACTCAACAATATAATAATTTATTTCTTAATAATTTCTTTTTTTTTTCAAATATAAATATCTTTAAAACTTTAAGTACATTATTTTTTGATAAAGTGTAGCGGTAACCTTTCCAAACTATATTTTCTTTTATGCACAGCACCATCTATTAAGATCCCATCACAATTAGTGATAGCGTTACGCGTATGGAAGAGAGTATCAAGATTCGTTAGTTCCTACTATTGGTCAATAGATAGCGTTCTTGTATCGATTTTTTAATATGTCAAATATAAACTTCTTGAAAACTTAAATACTTATATCTTTAGTATTAAAATGATTAATATTCTTTAGTATTAAAATGATTAATATTCCTCCCGTCGTAATTAGTGTTTAACTCCACAGAACGTTTTTTGCGTTATCAAGATTCGTTAGTACCTACTATTGGTCAATAGATAGCGTTCTTGTATCGATTTTTTAATATGTCAAATATAAACTTTTAAATTTCACCTAACATAAAATTATATTAACCGAAAACGATGTTGTGCTAAAGTATTCAAATTATTGATATTCCTCTCGTCGTAATTAGTGTTTAACTTCATAGAACGTTTTTTGCGTTATCAAGATTCGTTAGTACCTACTATTATTTGTCAATAGATAGCGTTACTTGTATCGATTTTTTACTATCTCAAATATAAACTTCTTGAAAACTTAAATACTTATATCTTTAGTATTAAAATTATTAATATTCTTTAGTATTAAAATGATTAATATTCCTCCCGTCGTAATTAGTGTTTAACTCCACAGAACGTTTTTTGCGTTATCAAGATTCGTTAGTACCTACTATTAGTCAATAGATAGCGTTACTCGTATCGATTTTTTACTATCTCAAATATAAACTTCTTGAAAACTTAAATACTTATATTTTTTACTTAGAGTGAAGCGATTACAATGAAATAAACACTAAAAGCTACTTTGATTTATTTGTAATTTTTATGTATAAAAGTTGCTTAAATTTATTGTGTACTTTTTACGTGATACGTGTTCACATAAACAGACAAACAGATAAACAGACAAACAGACAAAAATTCCAAAAATGTTGGAAATGGATTCTGTTAATTATCCTTTAACACCCTGGCAATTTTTTTTTTATATTTTCAATGTACAGAAACGACTTTTCTACAGATTTATTATAAGTATAGATTATATTTTATTATATTTTTCAAATAATAAATAAGAAAAATATATGTTTGCAAATTTAGCAATGATACCTTTTTTAAATTATTTTTCTTGAGCAATGTAAACTATAAATCATTGCGTTTGGTTAAGCAAATCCTAACTACAAAAAATATCGTGTCTAAAAGGAAACTTGTCTGACTAAATATGTTAACTATAGGTACTATCTTAATACCTAGATGGATTTTTCTTGCTTCTCGCTATATCCTAAACATAGTAGGGTAGGCAGAGGGAACCTGGGAACTTAGTGTTAAGACTGTCCGTTCTCATTAAGATACTTCCTTTTACTCTGGCCTCAAAAACTATAAAATATGTCTTTAATGGCTTTCGTCTAAATAAATGGAAAGTAACAAACAACGGCTTAAGAATATGCAAATGAAATAAAATTAAGCAACAATTCTAACATAATTATCATTTTCTTAATGCGCCATTAATACCAAGTTACTCCCGCTACAGCGGCAGTGCTATCAGCGTGAGCTACCTGCAGTTTAGTTGGTTTAGCTAAGATTTTATCTTAAATACATCAGAAGTTATAGGCGGTAGCGTTTTACATATCCTCCATATATTTGTTGTCCATATATGTAATTGTTAAGAAGTTTTTTTATTTTCTAGAGGGTTGTAAGGCAAAGTAATAAATATAAATCAAGTAAAGTTTTTTTTAATCAAGTTTTTTAAAATATAAAAATGTTTTATAGCATTGTGTCATCACGCAGTGCCCAATATTCGAGACATTGCGTGATTAAAAGCGGACAAAGCACCGCGTTTTGTCACCTTACCAGAGGAAGAAAATAAAATATTTCAACCTCCAAATAAGAATCGAAAACGATCGCACTTATAGGCAGATTTTGTGCCGCAGCACCATGACCAAAAAAATATTTATTATTATCATAAATAAAACGTTTCATATTTTTTTTTGTACGGTATAATAAAAAGAACATCATATACAGGTGAATTTCGTAATTCCGCTTCCGCTTATAACCAACAAGAACTCCTTAGCTCGGTTCTAGCTTAAAGTTTGATGAAGTTTTAATTGAAAATTAGTCTCGGCCGTATCTTGGCTTCAGTTCATTTGGTCGCAGTAGACCGGGAAATGAAATATATTTTTGGTCGCCTAAGTTATTAAAAAGAAAGCTATTAAGAAACCGTATTTTTGAAGTTATGCTTCATAATTCATATATATATTTTATTACGAGAAATGTATTTCAAGAGAGTTGTTAAGTAGTTCGAAATTTTTTTTATTTTTAAACTATATAAGTCTTTTCATAATTAGAATGTAGTCAATACTTGGCTCAGTAATAATTGGTAAAATTTGAGAAAATGTGTGATGAATATCAAAACTCGACGACGCGCTGTGTTTCTTACTATAGCGAGGAATTGAAAAAAAAATTATGATTATTATTATTTAACAAAATAATATTATAAATATATCATGTACTTATAATCATATGATTTTTTTCTCTGTATTTAAAATAAGAAGAAATAAACAGAGGAACAGATAATTTTAGAGTTATTACAATCCTATTAATAATTAGTAGGTGTACTAGTAACGAAAGTAATTTTTTGTGGCTTTTCACTACTTGGTTTGGTAATTTAATATGTTTTTCAAAAAAGTAGCTATGTTTAGAATCATTTACTTTTAACAAAATACCTAATAGAAATGTTTTTCTTAACAGAGAAACTAATGAAGCACTCAAATCACTCAATGTTTCACACCTGTCAAGTTGTCAGCTGTCAACATGACGTTGACAGGGGCTTTAACGCCCTCGTAAATGTTACCAACATTATTTTAGAGGATAAACAACGTTGCCACATGTCAGTGATAATTTTTAAACAAATTATTATTATTTATTTTATTTTTATGTTGCTTTTACATTAGAATTTAATGTATGTTTTTTTTGTTATACTAGTTGCTGCCTGCAAATTCGTCCGCGTATTAATGTAGTTGTATGTAGACTATGAAGTTTGAAAATCCGTATTAAGCGGACACCTACTAACTATAAACTAACCCCTACCAAATTTTATATTTGTACGTCACTTTTCATGTCATTTTGCTTTTATCTTTCTTTATTTCAATTTACTACAATCGTGGACATCTTTGTTAAGATCAACTTATGTGGGTTAGGGAACGAATCTTAAACACTCCATTCGCCACTTTTCGCCGAATATTCGAGACAGCTTGTTACGTAACGGAACTCAACGCCGCGCTTCGTCTGGTATAGCGATTGAATAAAAATAAAAGAGATATAACCATTCTCCGAATATTATTGGATATTGATTGAATCCCAATCTGTTATATAAACTTTACTATGACGGCCTCAGTATAAGACAAATAATATTTAACACGTGATTTCTTACTCCTATGAGTTAATTTTATTAATTAATGTTAAAAGCATATATATTTAAATTTCCTTTTAAATCCATCATATGTCTTAACTGTACACAGATAACATCACGAGCTAATACTAGTTTAAAAATAAATATAGCCTATATTTTTTTCCTATTTATCCTACTTCCTGGCTCGCTTGGTTACATTGCGTATTGTTTTTGTTTCTATTTACACAAAAGGTGGGTTTATGGAACGCTGATCCATTAGAGTCTTTTTTTCTAATATTTATATTTTTTTTCTATATTTACATTGAAAAATACAAAGTAAAGTATGATTGTTGTTGTTATTGTTATTATAGTTAATTAATTACATTTAAGAAGATATTTTACTATTCTTTATATTTCTTTGTACTCAAATTACATATTGAAAGTTTTTATTACATGAAAATCTTATGAAAAGCTACTTCTATTCAAAATATTGACAAAATAAAAAAAAATAAGTATCTAGCAATATACATAAATTAAACGTCCATGGAAGCTTGCAAAAAGAATTATGTATTATATAACAGAGTCGGACAATATGGACCTATGACCCAATTTAAATAAGAAAAAATAAAAAATCAAATAATTGAACCAGTGGCACAGAGTGTAGTTGTTTATTCGCTTTGGTAACAAGACAAAGCACAGCGTTAGGTTCCGCCGCTCAACACGCAACTTCTCAAAAATTGAGCGAATAGTGGGAAACGGAGTGTCTTAACATTAAATTGCCTCTACTTACCCTATTATAAGCGGAATACAGCGTGAATAAAAAAAAATGTATCAAGCACTCAAAGCTTTATTTAAACGAAGCTTATGATTGATTACATCATCTCTGGAAAGATCTGCTGTTTTAATAAACAAAATCATTTATAAAGATAAGATTTTTATTTTACGTTTGAAGTGATTTATGTCACTTTTAATATAAGGTTTACGTATATCTATCAGATCACGGTGAGATGATGGAAATGGTTTTGGGTTTGATATCTTTCGAGGAAATATTTTTTATTTTTTTTTAAGACATAGGCCGGCGTAAAGTTTCACCAAACAAGTCAAGTCTTGAATTCCAGTAGAAAGAGGTGGACGGGGGACGTGAAGGTGTAGAAATATGAAGAGTTTTGCATTGCGTTAATAATATGGTTATGAGTTCAAAACACTCACTTAGAGAAATAGTTTTTAATAACGAGAAGGGATTACTTTTCATCTTTCAAAGATATTTTTCGGAGCGCCAAACTCAGCTATTTTCTTAACTTAGAACGGGAAACCAAATATGTTTTTATATAATTATATTAATGTTGGTGATAGTTCCTCAGAATCCTCAGAATAAATAATTGAATAAAAGACATATTTCGTTTTATTATCCTCTAAGTTAAACAACCTTTTAGTAAAACTTGTGTACTTTCATTATATATTTTTTTGCTATTTTTCTAGTATACAAAAATAGCAAAAAAATAAATAGTCTTTTATATATAAATGTGTAAGCGCGACAGGTTGTAGGTTCGATTCCCATTCGAGGAAATCAAAAATTTAATATTTTTATATCCTCGAGGTAAAGTGCGGCGTTGAGTTTCGCCATTTAGTATGCAATCCCTTGTAATTCGGCGTAAATTGAGGAACGATTTTTAGCGGGAACGCTGGGTCTTAACACTAAGTCCACAGGTTACCTCTGCCTACTCTGTTATATGCAAAAATATGACATTTGCTTCCGCATTCTTTATCCTGTTAAAGTACACGTTAATGTAACGATAAAGTCTATATAGAGACAAATTTATTTGAACTCACAATCAATATGATCACGTCACAATTGCACTACCAACCTTAAAAAAAAACTATTAAAGTTGTCAAAAGAACGTTAAACAGTGTAAAAATGTTTACCACTCTAACATCTATTCTGCAAATGTAGTAGCACATGCTATATACATAGCATAGCAAACATAAAAAGAAAAAAAAGGTTACTCTTAACATCCCAAACACCAACTGACGTTACAAAGAAGTTCCCATCTTAATTCCAATACAAATATGTATTGACTTCCCTAACTCCTAGTTTGTTTAGGCGATAGATATTAAATGTTCTTTGGAAGGGTGGAATGGGCAAACATTCGCAAATCTTCTTAAGAGTTGCTGTTTGTTCAAACATTCAGTTCAGGAGTTCGATTTTATATAATACTGGACTTTACGACATTAGTAGCGGAAGTGCGGAACTGAATGCTGCGTTTTGTCTTGTTTCTACAGTGAGGAAATAAAAATAATTCATACCCTCCAAGTTGAAATCGTACCCATAAGCGGCGCGTTTGCTGTCAGACAGTGTGCCGCTACGCCACGACGGCCTTTTAGTTTTATTATTTGTTTTTTTTCATTTTTTTTTTAAACATCAGGTTATATATAAGGTCACTGACTTTATCTGTGATCGATTCTCATATTTCACACTAAAATTTTCAGACTTGAAACGCTTGAACCACATTTGTACTACTCTTATTGATACCGTATTAGGTTCGTAAACCGCACATTTTTTATTCGCGGCGTTCGTCGCATTTTTACCTTTTTAGTAATAAAACTTTAAAATGTACCAAATTTCCTCGTCACTTATGTTCATTTTGCTTGCTTGAAAAATAATTGGAAAATAGCGGGAACTAGTTTTTTTTTAATTTATTGCATCTTCAGAATGTCTACCATTTAATGGTATTAAAACCAGCCAGTTACATTCAGTACAGCCAAAGAGGTTGGAATAGTAATAATGCAATCAAAATATAACAAAAAATACTTTTGCCCTGACCTATTACATGTGGTAATGTCGTAAATTACAATTTATTACGCTCAGATTAAAAAAAACAACAACAAAGATCAACAACCATTACACTTTTCTTGCGCTGAGTTGTGCCACTCAACATGCAATGCCTCCAGAATTCGGTGGAAAGTGAGGAACAGAAAATTCTAATGGGAACGGAGTGTTTTAACACTAGGTTCCCAATCCTACTCTGGTACGTGTTTGATATAGCGTAAAGCGAGGATGAGAATGCATAATTATACTTTTCTTATCCTGCGCACGATGACGTTGGTTTCTTACGTCAATTTTATCCTTATCAGTAGGTACATCGAAATCCAACTGACTCGTAAATGTTATTGACTTTGGCAAGAGCCTGCCATCTTATGTCATCTTATTAAAAGGGAATATCTTATCTTAAAGACGAAGGTCGCGAGCTCTTTTCTTTATTTATTGGTGTAGAAATAAACAAGTTACTGAAAAAGCAGCAGTGGATTATTGTAAATGGTATTTATTTGTATAATTTAAATATTTTTAATGTAAATATAAATGCATGTGGTTTTATTTTATTTTATGATTTTTTTTAGTTTACTAGACTATCCTTTTTTAAGACCCTCCGTTTCCAATTTCTTACCCGATTTTTTCAGCCATTACGTATTTAGTGGCGGTACTCAACTCACAACAAGGGATCAAATGAAAATACTTCATATCCAAATTGGGAATCGAATCTACAACCGTCGCGTTTACCACACGACCAAAAATGTCATTCAATTTTAATATTATAAAAAATATTGTAACAAAATAATAGCGACAATTTACAATACAAAATTGTGCAAAAATACATACATTAGGTGATTCATTTCAAAGATCAAATTATAGTCCAATACATCATTCCCAATATACTGGGATGGATGGTGATGACGTCATTCATCAAACAATGACTTGCGATTGGCTGGAGCAAGCCACGTGGCCGGCACGCGTCATCTTTAGCCGACAAATTAGACAGGGGCCCGTTTTTAATCTATAAAAAATTTACATATTTTGAACTTAAATTGAACTGAACTTTGCTAATAGTGCGTAATTAATCTGGTAGGTACATAAATATATAGTATAAATATAGTGGCACAAGCGTGTGACTGTAAGCGCGACGGTTGTGGGTTCGATTCCCATTCGGAGGAATGCATTATTTTTTATTATTATTGATTAATATGTTAATTTCTTCGCTCTGGTAACAAACTAAAACGCGGTGATAAGATCCGCTACACAACATGTTATTCCTCCAAAATTCGGCAAAAATTGGTAAATGGATTGTCTTAACTCTAGGGTCCCTCTGCTTACCCTGCTATATGCGGAATACAGCGTGGAGCTTATTTATTCTTATTTCGTCGCCAAGACAAGAGATGAAGAAGAAGAGAAGCCTTGAGTTGAGTTTTGCCTCTCATCAAGCAATATCTCGAAGATTAGGCGATGCATGGGGAACGAAGTGTAAAAATTCGTAATTTACACGCAATTTCGTGTAAAAGCCTCTTGCCGGTGGGTAAATTAACCAATACAAAATTTAACAGTAAAAAAAATGTTTTATAACATTATTTAGTATCTTTCAAACAAAATGTAACATAGTAAGTATATTTCTATAGATCCTAATTAAATCTTCTATCTTCTTAATCTCTCACACCCCAACAAAAAATGACTCATCCATAACGCCCCTTTCAATCAAAACTTGCTGCAAATCCCGTATCCCCTGCGTTACTTCATACATAATTTAATAAACATCGAAACTACCATTGTGTATATAATGTTCTTATAATAATTTGATAAAACTGTTGAACGTCGAATTTGCTAGGTTTTTTTTGATGCTTTATGGAGGATAAGTTTCACGTTTTTTTCCCGCTTTACAGGTTAGACATTTCGGAGTATTGCGTGTATATAAGAATAAAATAACAATTTTGAGGCCAGTCGTGGCACAGGGGCACCAAGTGTGACTGTAAAATCGACTGATTGTGGGTTCGATCCCCACTCGAGGAAATTAAATATTTATTTACATTTATATTCTCATTTCTTCGTTCTGGTGTCGAGGCAAAGCGCGGCGTTGAGTTCCGCCATTCAACATGCAGTGCCTCCAGAACTCGGTGGAAAGTGGAGAACGAAGTGTCTTAACACTAGGTTCCCTCTGCCTACCCTGCTATGTGCTGGATACAGCGTGAAGCTTAAAAAATTACAATTAAAACTTTTCACATTTTAGCATTTTTAAAAACAAGCTTTCTAGATTTTTCGTGGTGTATTGTACTTTACAAATCAAGCCCTTTCTTTTGACACCCATATTAGTGGGGTTGTGCAAGTGGGTCAAATGGAAAATGTTAAACGAAAAATGGGGAGCGGAGTGTCTTAGCAAAACTAGGATCCCTCTGACTACCCTGTTGTGAGCGGGATACAGATGTGACGTGAAGCCAATTTATTTATTTAATTTTTTACATTTTTTCATATGTTATTCCAAGACTACAAAAGAATACTATTAAGAATCGGATACAAATTTTAATACTTAGACGAACACAAATACGCCATACGCCACCAGCATTATAACAAAAACTTGCGTTAACTTTAACCAATTCTATAATAATAATTAGTACTGTAAACGCGACTGGTTGTGGGTTCAGTCCCCACTTCAGGAAAAGAAATATTTATTTAAATTTATATTTCCATTTATTTGCTCTGGTGTCGAGGCAAAGCGCGGTGAGAGTTCTGCCACTCAACACGCAATGCCTCCAGAATTTGGTAGAAAGTGAGGAACAGAGTATCTTAACACTAGGTTTCCTCTGCCTACCCTCTTGTGTGCGGGATACAGCGTGAAGCTAAATTATTTTGATTTACTAGTTAGAACAGTAATAACAATTGTGCAATCAAATAGAACATAATATAGCCGATACGACCCAGTCATCCGAAATATTGGGCAGTGTAATCATTAGATAGTCACGGGCTGCGTGGAGCGGGATTGTACGTAATCAATAGAAATGTTAAAGCAAGCGGGAAACCAGACCAATTTCAGCTGGAAATTTAAATGATTTAGTTTACTGACTAGTCTCGATTAGACTGTTTGTATGTATATGTGTTAATTATATTATAATTTCTCGTACATTTATGTTATGTATTATAAAACTAAAGCTAAATCGGCGGGTAAAACTGGGAAACGGAAGTCTTAATGGTAACGGGGTGTCTTAATACGAGTTAGTAAATAAAATATACTTAATAAAACATTTTTTTTTGCTAAGTGTAACGCTTAAAATGTTAAAACGTAATGCGATAAAAATTACGGAAACTTAACATTTTAATATTAATTATTCAAAATTATACCTTAAGTGGGAATCGAACCCACTGTCACTATTTGAAATTCTGAAATAGAATGACCCTTAGTTATTGATAAATAAGGTATCATCCGCATCAATACGCGCTTCGATGGCGATAAATTACGGCCGCCTAAATTATCCTCTTAAACTGGCTATTTCCTTCTCATACTATTCGAAATTAACGTCTAAATTCAGAGGAAATTCAAACTAAAATCATGAATTGAATACCAAATATTACTTTGAATTCAAATCAAAGATCTGTTAAGTTGCTCTATTTAATATCAATTATAAAAAAACCTACACAGAAACATATCTTAAAAAGTACAGAACCAATTTTGATGGAACATCGTTAAGTTGAAATTCATTGAAATTAAGATAATCTCGATAAGACATTAATTATCCAAGATTTAGTGGAAAAACTTACATTCAGCTTCACGCTGTATACAGCATGGTAGGCAGAGGGAACCTAGTGTTAAGACACTCCGTTCCCCACTTTCTGCCGAATTCTGGAGGCATGGCGTGTTGAGTGGCAGAACTCAACGCCGCGCTTAGCCCCGATAATTTAAGTAAATATTTCATCTCCTCGAGTGGGGATCGAACCCACAACCAGTCGATCTTACAGTCACACTTCGTGCCGCTGCGCCACGACTTACACTTAGCACACGCGCTGGGCTATGTAAATAGATCTTACTCCTGAAATGTAAATCAACTTTAAAAATATTACATACACATGTACATACGAGTACATGTCAAACTGATAACCTCTCCTTCTAAGTCGGTTGAAAAGCAGTTCTTTGTAAAGTCGACACCAAATCCAGCAGATAACAAACAGCTTGATATTATCTATCCGATATCGTATTAAGAGATCAAACTTAATTAACTTGAAACTTTAAGATGATGGGTTTAAAACTAATATATTAAGTGAAGTTAGAAAAGTTTCCTATTATTATGAATTTTTTACATCCTATAAATTGATATATTATAAACCTATTTATAAATTAAACTTCTATCTTAATAATATTGTAAAGTGGAAGAGTGAACTTGGTCGAACGCGATAATCTCAAAAATTACTGGTTCGAATAGAAAAACTCTTTTTGTTTTGTTATATCTATTTATAGAAGAAGGTTAAAAAGGCTATGTTATCATGTCAATTATTTCAAGTAACCCAGTGTCCATGCCGTCAGAGTTGACTCGGTTATTTAAAATTAGTAAAGTTTTATACAGAAATCTTAGTTATTTCCACTTGAACTTATTCTACTCGGGCAAAGTTGCAGGTAAAAGCTAGTTATACATAATTTTTCAACTAAATTTACATGTTTACACTAAAACTAGTGGTATTATTCACTACAATTCTTTCTCGTTTATTTTAAAATCTAAAAAAATAACGAATTTCGTCAAATATCTATAATAACATAGCTTAACTAAACAAACATTTCACTCTACATTCTTATATACATCAAATATAATTTATTCATTGATCAAACGTATCTCAAAAATCCTCCTTAAGAAGAATACCATCGGTTTAAAGTGGAAAGGACAGGAAAAACACTATTTACTAAGATCCCGCTCTGAGGGTTATAATCCCGTGGGGCTGTGTACTGTCAGCAAAAAAATTGCAGCCGTAAATAATGGGTTCACTTTACGAGCTACATTTATTATGCCCAGATAGATATATTGATGTGAACATGTTAGAAATATGTGTGTTAATAATTTGTTTTGGATAGTGTTGATATTGTGGAGTGCTTTCGTGGCGCAGTGTGACGGTGTTGGTTTCAAATCTCGCTCATGGGATTCAGATTCAAAACTCATAATTTTCGGCTTTTTAACTCTCTCTGCCTGCCCTGCTATATGCGGGATACAGCGTAAAGCTTTTTTAGTGAAACATCTTCTACAACTTTTCATTTTTGAATAAGTACTAAATCAAATGAGATTTTAAATCAAACTAAATTTCACTCCAACCAAAACATATTATATCTTCTTTCTACAAAATAATAATATTTTCATTATTTTCTAAGATTTTTCAACTAAATCTTCCTTTTCTATTTTGCATATTGTAAAGGGCGGTTATTACTCACGTACGTGACAACGATTCCTGTAGTTTACATTTAGATGCGGCTTATGACGTTTGCATAATGCACTTACCGTGTTATCTTTGAAGATTTAAGACATTGCGATCTATAACTTAATTTTGAACATGTGGTTATATAAGGCGGTTATCTCTGCGTACTCTATTATGAAGGAAAAGCGTGAAGCTTCGTAAAACAGAGTGTTTAAATGTTCTTATTCTTTAATACATTATACATCATAAAACATATAAAAGTTGTGTTTTGTTAGATAAAATACAATATTCAATTACACAACGTAGTACTAAAAAAATGTGATTTGCAGTTACGTTTTAAGGATAAGAAAAGTATATGGTGTCAAGATATTGTGTTATGATTATAAATGAAATATAAAGAAATAAGCTTCTCGCTGCATCCCACACACAGCAGGGTAGCAGAGAGAAAAACTTCGTTTCCCACTTTCCACCGAACCCACAACCTGTCGCGCTTACAGTCACATTAAACATTACATAATGGAGAACTTATGATTAGATTTTACCATTTTTTTTATAAAAAATTTTGTCTATAGACAATATAGTCTTGCGAATTGTGTTAAATAATCTACATATTATATTCCTACATATAGAAATAAATCAAACTGTGAAATTCATTCTAGTAATACCTAATGAAAAAAAAACGATAATATTTTTTTAATTAATTAACATATAAATCGTAAATACTCTAAATATTTTTATGTCAACAGTACCAAAAACGAAGTTTGGCTTAAACAAGGCATCCCGTAAGGGATCCCGCGAGTCGCAACGTAACGCACGGTCCGCTGAGTGTTTTTAACGAGACCACTGATCACTAGAGACAATGCGCTTAACAAACTACTCGCTTAGAAAAAATATTTGCGAGGTGTTTGCATTCAATACAGTATATTTTAAAAAGCCGATGGTTGTAGGTTTGATTTTTGATCGGAAGAATTGTTGTAATTAAATTGCTTCAGCTCCGGGTTAATAGAGCGCTGTGTTAAGTTTCGCAACTCTTCACGTATTGTCTTAAAATTGAGTGAAATGGAGAATATAGATAGTGTCTTAGCATTCAAGTATTTGTAAGCATTCCTACTAATTAAACAGAGACAACTCTAGTAACATAATTACGGTTTATTCAAAATAATATAAGTTTTATAAGCGATTTGTGGAAAAAACATGTATCCTCACTAACTTTTACATTTATAATATTAGTAGGATTCTTTTGGTCTATTAGCATAGAAATTGACTGCCAGTTTAAGGCAGATTTGATCCCCACTCGAGGAAGATGATTAGTTTGAAGAGCACAACCACTTTCATTTTTGTCAAAGACCTCATCACTTTATATGGATACATAAAATCAAATCAGCTTCACGCTGTATCCCGCACACAGCAGGGTAGGCAGAGGGAACCTAGTGAATGGAATTCTGGAGGCATTGCGTGTCAAGTGGCGGAACTTAACGCCACGCTTTGCTTCGACACCAGAGCGAAGAAATTAAAATATAAATTTTTCATTATGGATACATTGTCTACAGTTTTGCCCGATCTAGTAAGAAATAAAAAAAATAACATACAGTAAAGTCTAAGTCCTAAGTCCAATGGTTTCATTATTTTTTTGTCAGTCAGTTACGCAGTAACGGGAGTGTATTTTATTTATTTACACATAAATTTCATATGATAGCAAAATACAAAAAGAATTCTCAATAATAATTCTATTGTAATAAGTAAAATGATATTTATTCGAAACAAAAACAAAAAAAACAAAGCTTTGGTCATATACTTGAAGGGTCAGACATATAAAAATCTATACACATATTTCTGGTCATTCCCGTCAACTCTTTATTTTACGCATGACGTTCTTTATGGTGATAAATCAGTAGGGTCTGCAACACAAACAGTAAAACTGTCACCGATATATCTGCTTAATGTTCTGCAGAGAGATATATGATATACTTTGAATATATTAAAATCAAAACAAGATTAAAATATGAAGAAAAACATCGAATGTTTTTTATCTTTCTTTTTTATTTATAACAGAGTAGGCAAAAGGAGCCTAATATCAAGACCTTCCATAGTTTCCGCCGAATTCTCGAGGCATTGCATATTGAGTGGCGGAACTTAATGCCGCGCTTTGTCTTGTTACGTCAGAGCAAAGAAATTAAAATTAAATATTGCGTCCCCCTAAGGACAAATCGAATCCACAACCGTCGCGTTTATAGTCACACGCTTGTCCCCTGAGCCACGATCTATCTGTTAAATATTTTCCAGTAAATACCAAGTACTGTCAAGTATCGATTTCTAGAGCCAGTGTTGCGGTGCAAAGTAGAACATAGAGTGGATAAGCCTTGTTATTTAAACATTTCACAATACAAAATCCTTTGAAAATTAAATCATTAAACAATAATTACTTTTTAAAATAACTTAAATCAAATTTGAAACAGATTCATTAAGTAGGTAAAGCAGTGATTCTCAGCCTTTTTTTTGTTGCGGCACATATTTAACGATTTCAAAATTTGACGGCACACAAAGAAAAAGATAAAAAGTTACTTACTACATCACACTGCATAAATAGTTTATGACATAAATTTTAAATATACGAATTTACTTTTTTGTGGATTTAAATATATATTCATGTTAAAAATATTTTTCTTTTTAAATAATATAATTTAATAATATTAACATTATTATATATTTGCAAAATTTGGCGGCACACTTTTGAAATTTGGCGGCACACAAAAGTGCCGCGGCACAGTGGTTGAGAACCACTGAGGTAACGTATATTTAACTTAGGTCGTAAATTTTTACTGAGTATTTCTTCTTATTTATTGAGTAGCGAAAAGGCAATGTGCGTTATTCACATACTTACAATACAAATGTTAATTAAAGTCTAAATTTCTTGGTAAAGAGAATCACCTGGTATTAAAACAACCCATTCTCCGCTTTCCACTAAAATCGTGATATTACGAATTGTGTTGAGGAACACAAAAAAATGAAAACAATTCAATTCCCTGAGTAAGGATCGAACCTACGTTCTTACAGACCGATGTTCACCTACTGCGCCGTAGTCATTCAGTTATTTTAAATCTCAAAAGGAATCTAATAAACTAACTATTTACTTATACTATCTACTTATAGTAAAAAAATATTTAAAAAAAACCCGTCTTCAAACAATACACTAAAATGTGAAAAATAAATTTACTTAACATAAAGAAAAACATACTTTGATTTTGTTAAACAAAAATAATTAAATGTCTAAATCTATAATCTCAATCGGATCCCATTATCAGAACCTAACCAAACTTTCACCAAACCATCCTTAAAGTATATTCTTTCAAATAAAAAAGGATCATCGGAATCGATTGGCGTGGTATTGAGTTATTCGTCCATTTGTCGCGCACATATATAATACATTGTCAGAAATGGACCAAAATTAAAATGGGACAACACGGTAAACACTAGCTTTCAAATAAAAAGTAACCATCAAAATCGATTTACCCACATAAAAGTTCTGAGGTAACAAACATAAAAAAAATTACAATCGAATTCCTCCTTTTCTCACAGAAGTCGGTTAAAAAAATAGAGCAACGAATACACTTTTCCTTATGTACCAGTACAAAGTTACCCCACAAAAACAAAGTTGGGGTTGGACTCGAAGAATTAAATAAAAAACGCGCTAACTCGACGCCGGACAGTGGAATGACGTGTTCTGTGCCGTAACTCCTAAACTCTAATGGAATGATTATGATATTGTTGCAAGCACATTGGGGACGAACAGATAGATACGGTGTTGTCAATCTATATTTATTTTATCTAATACTAGGTGGTATGCGTGTTTGTTATTTTTTTGGATATTTTTTTATCTTTGTGGGTTCTAAATTTTTTTTGTTATCTGAGGGAATCTATATGTAAGAGATTTTTTTTCTTATTGTACCTATTTATGCCAATATTTTATGTTATCTATTATTGAAAAATTAATTTTGTATATTATTTTATAGTAGCTTGAAATGTATAAGCATAATATTTTTTTGATTCTACAAAGTAATTACTAAATGCCGCACTAAAATAAAACAAAAGTTAAGTAAGATGTAATAAACGATTATATAAAAAAGCAGCTTTACGATTAGTCGAAATCGAAGCCACGACCATCGCAGAGTACCACGCCGTGTCGCTTCCCCATCTCGGCATCTACCATTATAAATCATATCTTATATGGCATTTTTTTTATGCCTCATATAGTAGAGTAGTCAGAGGGGACCTGGCAACCTAGTGTTAAGAAACTCCGTTCTCCATTTTCTGGCTAATTCTGGCAAAACCCAACGCCGCGTTCAACCTCGATTCCAGAGTAAAAAAATGAATTTATATTTTATTTATTTAGCTTCACGCTTTATCTCTAGCGGGGTAATCAGAGAGAACGGAGCGCCAAACGCTACAGCCTCTACATACCTCTTTCGCCTCGTCCACTGTCATCAACCTCTTCATACATGCCCTCCGGGGGCTCCTCAGGCTTTTTACGTGACCTCCTCCAGTATCTTTGATACTGTGTTTGCGAAGGTCAACCGGGGTCTCCCCCTACCAGTGGTAAGAGACCACTCACTTTTCCAACATAAATCTTAAGAGAATGAAAATAATCAATATTTCACAGGTGGCCACATAACAAAATATGGTCAAAATATATATAAATATGACCATATGTGCAAACTTCAACAAATCTACTGAGTCATAATCTAACTACTTTTATTATACTCCCGCAATAAATCTAACACAATAAATCAATATTAGAGACCGGCTAAAAGCACCCTTCTGTTTGTACAAATCCAATTCATTCGACTTATGCATGATGCATGGACTGGACTCAATGAGGACGTTTTTACGTTCCTTTTGGGCGAAAGTCAAACTAAAAGTTATATTTTAAATTTAAATGTGGCTTTCAAATCTATAATTTTTTCTGTATATATTTTTTTATTAAAGCAGACAGTAAAATTATGCTGAAATGATATTTTATAATGGTCACTGGGCTTCTTTACGTCGATATCAATTAAGATACATATTAATAAATAAACGTGGTGCATCGTGGCACAGGGGCACAAATGTGACTGTAAAACCGACTGGTTGTGGGTTCGATCCCCACTCGAGGAGATGAAATATTTACTTAAATTTATATTTCCATTTCTTCGCTCTGGTGTCAAGGACAAGCGCGGCCTTGAGTTCTGCCACTCAACACGCAATGCCTCCAGAATTCGGCAGAAAGTGGGGAACAGAGTGTCTTAATATTAGGTTCCCTCTGCCTACCTTGCAGTGTGCGGCATACAGCGTGAAGCTGATTTATTTATTCTATTAATAAATAAAAGTAATCCCTGGTCAGGGAAGCAATAAGTTTTAATCTAGACATCGAACCCATGACTTTTTAATAATACTCTCTTATTGTTATATTGAAAACAATAAAAGTTGTTACAAATCTATAAAAACTTTGACGTAGCTCCATACAGACGTGGCTAAATTGGCTATAGGGCTCGGATTCCGAAAAAAGCAGGTTCAAATCCAGCTACATTATTTTTTTAATATGTTTCCTAATACTGCGGAGTGTCTTAATACTCCCTCAGCCTATCTTCAGCCTATATAACAAAATTGATAATCAAATGAATTAAACATTATGTTTATTTATAGTAGTATCGCCATTTTGTAAAAGCAAAAGCAATTAACGTATAACTAATCTAAGATTGACAGTCGTGTCGCAACGTTTTATTGGAGACTTTGATCTTGCCGTCTATTTAACAATTGGATATGGGGTTGTGTGTAGTGGTAGAGAGACTGACTGTAATCGCGATGGTTGTGGGTTCGATTTATCTACGGGGCAATTTATTATGAAAAACAGAATATATTTAAATTCTATTATTTTTTTGCTCTGGTAAATCGCAGTGTTGAGTTACGCCACTTAACACGCTGCGTCGTGAATTACAACGGAGAGCCAATACTTGGATATCTGTACCAGCGGCTTAGCCTGCTATATATACACTATAAGGCGTAAAGGCGTAAAGCTGAAACAAAACTAACAATTTACGAAAAAAAAAAAACATTTTCCACACCAATTACTAGTGATGTTCCACTTATCGAATATATTATTTGAGCGGATATTGAATTTTCCCGCTGCTCCCGGAAGTCGTGGCTTAGATCTGATTGGTCGCCGACGTGGCGCCGGCCTTTTTAACTTGTTTATCACATTGTGACCAAATAAACTATTTTACTACGACTTACGGACGGACTTATTTTGTTATATTTGATTTGTGTTTGGTCTCTTTGGAAAGATAAAGGGAAAACTGTATAAAGTACAAATTGTTATATGTTATGTGGCATGAGGCATGGCATGGCATTCTCACCCGATGAAATTAATTATTTTTATTTCAGAAGTAAGAAGTCAACGAACGGTGTTGAGTTTCACCACTCATTACGCAATGTCTCATAATATGCAAAAATAAATTTACCGTGCGCGGGAAACGAAGAGTCATTAGCACAAGGTTCCCTCTGAGTATTTTGCTATATGTATTACTTATATATAATTGCATTACTTATATTTGTGTAATTCCTAAATGTGGTTTGGGCTCTAGTTTCATATTCTAAGTTAACTCAACCCTCTATTTATATTTTAAACTTGATATTATGGTGCTTAAAACAAATCTTGTTGTTAGGCTGCTCTACTCAGTGTGAGGTTTCGAAGAAAAGTAGAAAACGGAGTACTCTTCCTTCCTCTTATCTATATAGCAGCGGGATACAGCGTGAAGGTAAAAAAAATTATAACAGATATTCGAAAATACATATACATATAAATACACAAATATAAAAACAGTATATACATATTTAAGTTTGTTTGTATGTATGTATTGTAGCCCAACCCCCGCTTACTTTTCTAAACTACATATGGCGATTAACGATACCAGCAGCAGTACTAATATTACTCAGTTATCGTCGGCAATAAAATTAGCTTTCATATACGTTGGTTTAATTGCTGCTATAATTCTTGTGATGCTTCAAAGCTTTTTGTAATTATCATTGTGAATTAAGTATATCATTTGTCATATGATAAGTATGTGAGAATGTCTTAGAGGATTTTAGATTAGAAAGGATTTTTTTTATTTGATAAGACAATGTACGGCGTTGATTTCTGTTAGATCACACGCAATATCTTAAAGTGGGAAAAGAAATATAATAACAAAAAGATTCATATGTATTTTTTGTCTCGATTTGCGTTAGTACCAAGGCGAGGAAATTAAAATAATAAATATATTACTCCCCTAGTGGGAATCGAACCGTCGCCTTCACAGTCTCACGCTTGTGCTCCTCCGCCACCACAGCCCCAATTGAAAATACTTTCTATCCATAAGGTAAAGCCTTTTATAAGTAAGCTTTACAATAATGTAAAGCTTACTTATAAAAGGTTAAAGTACTACCAAAATAAGGAGGAAAAATTGTAATATTTCAAGATGTGACATCAAAAACCGTGTAATGAATTAATAACTGTAGTGGAATTCAGTATAAAAAAATCTACCATAGCAGGATTTGAACTCGTGCCTTTTAGATCCTTCACAAGCCCTAATTAAGCTATACATTCACATTCTACCACAAAATTTCTATAGCTTTGTTACAATTTATTTAGCTGTATATCTGGTTGAATATTTACATTGCTTCGCTACTCATGCATATGCATATTTATCAAAAGGTATTCATAGCGAAAGAAAAAAAATCTATTTTCTAGGTTTTTTTTTTAAATTTCAGTAACTAATATCAAGTAACGTAGTATTTTTTTTCTCTATTTCTCTTCACTTCTTGGTGAGAAGGCAGAGCGACTTTCAACACAGAATAAGCTGTTCTTCGTTACCATGATTAAGTAGTTGTCTGTACAAATATTATAACGACAAGGAGTTTGTTTGGTTGTATACGCCAATCTCAAAAAGAGGAGGTTCGATTGGAAAAAATCTTTTTGCGTTAAATAGTCCTAATTTAAAGAGGAGTAGTACATGACATTGTTTCAACGTAACCCACTATACTTGAGCTGCAATCGGTGTCACCTCTAATATTTAGTATTTGGCATATGTAAGAAAGAGCGACTCTTAGTTATCTCTATCTCATGCAGGTGAAGCCGCAAATAAAAGTTAGTGATGTATAAAATATAATGAGTCAAATAATAATAGGTTAAAAAAATATTGTCACAATCTCAAATATATCACCGAGTAAGCAACGAGCGAGCAAAAAATATTTTTCTCGACAAATAACATTGATTTATAAGCTTTTTCGTGGCAAAAATAACGTTCCTTCTAATGGTGTATGTATCGGCGTTGCGGAAATTCCTGCAATAAAGAGTGGGTTTTATATCTTAGAATGGATTTTTGAAGCGTTAAGGGTACTGTAGGGTAAGGTATACAGCTGTTGAATATAATGTATGGATCCAATTAGTTGTCACAATTTTAGTAAGTAATGGACTAAAAAAATAATAATAACAATACGGTCCGGAGTGTCCCAACACTAGTTTCTCTTTGCCTAACCTGATGTAAAAGGCAAAGAATTAAAATTATACAGCCCCATAAATAAATCGAAGACACACAGATAAAATTAAATTTAGAAAAAACATATACTAACATGGTTGACACCGGCGACCCTGGTCTTGTTCAATTTAGATAAGTTGGTGCCCATCCGTAGCCATTAATAATGGACCTTCTCAACAACTTCTTTTCGACGTTTACACATAAAGTCCGAATTACACAATTTTAAGTACAAATAATTGGCACAGCTTAGGACACATTGGTTCAGACAGTTTCACTATCACAGAACGACGAATTTTGAACACAGTATAAAGTTTTAAGTCACTTGTCGAAGCTGAAATGGAAATTAATATCAAAATTGATTTATCTAAAATTAATACATCAAATAAAATTAAAAAATAAAGTAATAAAATAGATAATTTAGAAATCAAATTCGTTGAAAATAATAAAAGCAAATGTCCTAAAAACTCTTTTTTTTTTATGAATGGAAGTGTATTGTGTAATTTAGTTAAGCAGATTTGTTTATTTTGGTCTCGGTATGGGCAAAGCAGACGATCTTTCGTTCGAGTCCACCGCCTACTTGCGTGTGGGAGGACGTGTCTGTGAATCAATGCATTTATATCAATAACCGCTTTTACTTTACTAATCAGCTGGTATCACTGACCTATTTAGTTTATTAGGATTCCATAACCAGATGACAAAAAACAATAGAGAGATTTGTCATATCTGTCTGTCGGTATATGTAAAAACTTGACTAAACTCAGACTTTGTTCCTAATGAGAAATAACGATAATGACAACTAAAATCTTGAAAAATCATGCAAAATCTAAAAGGATTTTCGCTATCACATAAATTCATATTAACCATAACACGAATTATGTTCTAATTAACATAGCTATCTACGTAATCTATAGGGGAGTGTGTAAAACCGGTGAGTCACGGTTGCAGCACTGTTGTTTAGCATTCACTGTTTGCCGTTTGTATACTTGTTAAGTACAAGGCTATTCTTAAACGCTACTAAAGGAGGCATGAAGAGGCATATAACATAGTTTTATAAGGACTAGCACTTGAGATTGATTATTAACCTAATTTAGATGACAATATGAAAAACTGTATTCTACTGGAACCAGTTAACCTTACTACTTAACCATTCCGTTTGCCAAGTAACTTAAATATTCAAGAAGAAATTGTACGTACTGTGAGTTTTATTTACGATGCGGTGCAATGGATCGATGGATAGTTTAAAATGCGTCAAACGAAGGGTTCTGACCCCCCAAACGTACTGATTGGCAAGTAGATTAGGCATGTTTTGTATATACAGCAACAAAATCTATTATTGAATCTGCATTTTACCTATGAAATATAAATATTTTTCTTTTTGATATTTTAATAGTTAAACAAAAGAATCACACATTCTTTATATTAATTTCGGTATATTATAAAATATAGAGTTCATATAAATTTCCTCTAGCGCCATCAGTTTGTAACAAAATATATTTCAATTACGACCACACATTAGCCCACCGGCTACGTTCAATCTGTTTTAGGATATCTAATTAAACCAACTACCGGACTATCCTAACATCTCTATACAAAACGATATAACTATCCATGCGAAACAGACAGACACCAACTAAAATTAAAATTACAAACCAAAACCAAAACTGTAATATTATAAAAATTGGAAAAATATTAAGAAAAGAAAAAAAAATAAAAACTAATAATACAATAAAAAAAAATCACCTTAAAAAACTGATACAAAATAATTTTTACTCCTTATCGTTCCTCGTTGTTGAAAACACTCGAAAATTTTTTTTGTAAAAAAAACGCACTTAGTCCTTGATAAATTTAAGTTCGGGCAGTGTCAATTACAAATGAATACCAATATATGAATTTTCACTAGCAATTATCGTTTTTCCAGCCTATCTTTCGTATTGTTTGTATACGTTTCACACAATCACAATCTAACCAGCTTCATTCCACGTCTGCTCCGCACGGCGGCCGACCTCGCACTGGCCCACCCTTAGTTTGTTCCAGGACGAACTTATTTGGCCTCTCCGTTGTATCCCTAAGAGGGGTAAATTATTACGGTTTTGCGATAACATAATAGAACTGGGCACTAAATAATCGGAAGGATAACGCTTTTTACTGATCGTTGAAATATTGAATTTGTCCTTATGTATTGTTGTTTGTGGGATATTTGGGATATCTTTTATCTTTTAATTTTGTTAATTTATAGTGTTTTGTATTAAAAGATATTAAAAGATTCAGTAGATTGTCAGATAGTATCTCTTATTGATTGGAGTACGGAGAGTATGTTGAAAACGCGAAAAACGCGCGAAGTTCTCGATGAAAAGTTATTCGATTATTCGATATTTTTTTTTTGAAATATAAAAAAAATGTTTTGCGAGTTGGAAAACATACACCACGGCTCAGTGGAGTTTCTAAAGAGGTAAGTATGTATATAGCGTAAAAATGTAGTGTGTTTTTTTTTTATATTCTAAGTTACGAAGTTTTATATACAAAACAATATAATAACAATTGACTTCAAATCACTAATGAGAATCCAACCTGCTATAACTACAAAAGAGATCTAGAAATGTTCCGCACTGCGCCACAACGAGCTAATACCACAAAGTCCATTTTTTACCATGACGCTGTGTCCTCGGTATATCAGCGTAGGCAGAGGAAATTAATGTCGAGACACTCCGTTCCCCACGCACCGCCTAATTTCCGAGAATCACATTGAGGGTAGAGTGCGGAACTCAACGCTGCGCTTTGTCTTGCTATCACAGAGAGGATATGAAAATGATTCATTCCTCCAAGTGGGAATCAAACTCACAACCGTCACGTTTACACGCCAAGCCGACTGCCGACCTCTAAAATCAAATCAAATCACCTGCACGCTGTATCCCGCGCACAGCAGGGTAGGCAGAGGCAACGTAATGTTAAGACACTCCGTTCACCACTTTCTACCGAATTCTGGAGGCATTGCGTGTTGAGTGGCAGAACTCAACGCCGCGCTTAACCTCGACACCAGAGCGAAGAAATGGAAATATAAATTTAAGTAAATATTTCATCTCCTTGAGTGGGGATCGAACCCACAACCAGTCGGTTTTACCGTCACACTTCGTGCCGCTGCGCCACGACCGATCTCTAAGTCATACATAATAAGTATATTACTACGAAACATAATTACGTTACAAATAAATGTATGAATGAACTTAATTACACCGAGGCAGCTGTAGACAAAATGCAGTGGACGAGAATAGATATACATGCTATATTACAAAAAAATAGCAATTTTAATTATAGCCCTTATTCTGAGTTAGAATAAAGTCGATTTTTCCTAAAATCTAATATAGAATTGAAGTTTTTATGTGGCACGTTGTACACAGAACGTGGGACCACCGCGTAGTGCTTACACTTAGCGAGATTTATTCCATATGTCCAAACATTTATAGTATTTTAGGTGTAATTTTTCTATTAAATAAGGATTAAAATAGCGTGTAATAATATGGCTCTATATTTTTCTGTAGTGGACTAATATAATAATTAATTCTTAAGATGGTATAGTTAAGCATGTGTAGGTAATTTTTCATAATTTAAATAGATAATATAATATACATTTTAAGTTTTAATTTTTTTTAAGCTTTATCCCATATAGCATAGCAGGTTAAACAGCCATCATCCGTCCAAGCTCAAGATATTGATTACGTGCTGAATGGCGGAGCTCATCAACCCACTTTTTTTTAACAAAGTAAAGAAAGAAAAATAAATCGATCAGAATCATTGCTCCAACTCGGAATCAAGCCCACAACGACGATCGTCTCAGTGACATAAGTGTTTTTTTTTTTATTTTTGGGTGATATTTATGTTTAATGTTGCTGCGTGGCGCAGTGGCACAAGGTGTGACTGTAAAACCGACTGGTTGTGGGTTCGATCCCCACTCGATGAGATGAAATATTTACTTAAATTTATATTTCCATTTCTTCGCTCTGGTGTCGAGGCAAAGCTCGGCGTTGAGTTCTGCCNTATATATATATATATATATATATATATATATATATATATATATATATAAAACTTTGAACGTAGCAGAATTTGAAACCGCGCATCTTTGGAAACCATCCACACGCTCCGACCAACTAAACCATACGTTCTTATCGAGCTACGTCGAAATTCTTATACACTTGTTAGAACTTATTTATGTTGTTTGTTTATAAGAATAACATAAGTTAACTGAACAGTTAATTATAACTATACTTTATACGTGTCTAACCTCGAGCCCATATTGGATTTGCTCCCCAAGCACTGATTACGCCCGCAGTTGATCTAACCCGGACGCTAGATAAGGCTATCACCCGCAGCCTTATGATTAACGAAAACATCATTGTGTGAAAGATTTATTTTAAACTGTATTTTTTTTACTGACTTTGCTTGTGAGTAAACATTTGTTTTCGTAAAAATTAAAAAGTCGAAGGAAACTATCCGTTGGCTTCTTAATTTCTATAAGAAATGAATTAATATAATAATAGCAAAAGAAATTATGCAGCAAGAGTGATCGGTAAGAAGAGCAGGGGAATACCGCGGATGGCATTCAAGAGAGAGAAAGTGCATGAGGACTTCCCGAAGGGGATGTATATATGAGGATGTTGATGACAATGGACGAAGCGTAAGAGGTATGTCGAAGCAGTAGCGCGCTGTTCTTTATGGTTACCTTGCTAGGTATAAAGCGTGAAAGTTAAAAAAAAAGTAAGTTGAGGCCAGTCGTGGCGCATGGGCACAACGTGAGACTGTAAAATCGACTGGTTGTGGGTTCGATCCCCATTCGAGGAGATGAAATATTTACTTAAATTTATATTTCCAATTCTTCGCTCTGGTGTTGAGGCAAAGCGCGGCTTTGAGTTCTGCCACTCAACATGCAATGCCTCCAGAATTCGGCAGAAAATGAGGCACGGAGTGTCTTAACACTAGGTTCCCTCTGCTTACCCTGTTGTATGCGGGATACAGCGTGAAGCTGTTTTTTTTTTAATAATTATTTATTACATTTTTTGCAGATTTTTAAGGTGTTGAACCAAGAAGACTGATTTCCTTGAGACATCGCGTATTGGAAGATTCCTCAATCTGCAACTTTTATCACTTATAGGCTCGGGCCTTTACGCTGCCGTTTAAAAATTTTATATTTATAAATGTATTCTGTTATTTATATTTAAAAATGTAAAATATTTTGCAAAATAAATCTTTAAGCACTGGTTGAAGCCGTCGTGACAGCAGTACAGCGTCTGACTGTAAAAGCAACGATTCTAGGTTTGTTTCCCATTTAGGGAATAAGTTATTACCATTTTCTCCCTCTATTTATAAGACAAAGTGCGGCGTTGAATTCCGCTCAGTATACTAAAAACAATAATTACCCTACGCCAGTTACATTTTAAATTTTATTACCAGTATTAAGTAATATAAGTTCTTAGCTTGGCAATCAATCTTTCTCTTAATCTTAACTGAAACTAACTTCCACGTGAACAAAGCAAACATTCACGTGAAAGTAGTCGAAGACTACAGTAAAATGGATAGTGGAAGCGGAAACAAATGTAATTTTTTTTAGCTTCACGCTGTAGCCTGCATATAGCAGGTTAGGCAGAGGGAACAGGTTCCCTAAACCTAATGTTAAGACGTGTTAAGCGTTCCCCATTTGCTGCAGTTGAGTGCAGGAACTCAACGCCGCACTTTGCATCGTAATCAGAGCGAGAAATTAAAATATGAAATATGTAATTTCCTAAGAGTAGGATACAAACCCGCAACCGTCGCTCATACGTCCTCAAATGTATCCATGTATTTATAGTATTAGAATTAGCCTTGTAACGGATATCCAGTTACTGTTCGGTATTAGGCCCGTTCGGCTGATTTTATTATATTCTGAAATAATATAAAACCGAAATTTCGATCGAAATCAAATACTTAAATAATACGTTATATAGTGAGATAATTATGTAAAATTTCTTGAGTCTTTAAATTTTTTTATAGCATTAGTCAGATATAGCACAACTCGAGAGTCAGGTAACCAGAGGAAACTTAGTGTTAAGACACTACGTTACCTACTCTTTACTTAACTTTCCAGATATTGTGTGTATAATAATGTTACCAGAGCGAGCAAATGAAAATAATTCGATTCCACGAATGGAAATCAAATTCACAACCGCCATGTTTACAATCAGACGCCGACGACCACTCCGCCACGACGGCTCTCGACGCCTAACATATGGTACTGGAATTTTACCAACTTCAAATATGAAATAATGTATTTTGTTTAATAATATAACGTATGTACGTACCGTATGAACGTGTAAAATTGTAGAAATACCAAGCGTCAGAACTAAAAACTGTACTTTAATAATAAAATACCTGCCACATACAAACGTATTTGTTAACATTTCAATCAATCAATCAGCTTCACCATGTATCCTGTAAACAGCATGGTAGGCGGAGGGAACCTAGAGTTAAGACACTCCGTTTCCCACTTTCTGCCGAGTTCTGGAGGCATTGCGTGTTGAGTGGCGGAACTGTTTCCGTTTGGGTAGGTAGGTTTGCCTCGACACCAGAGCGAAGTAATGAAAATATAAATATAAATAAATATTTCATTTCCTCAAGTGAGGATCGAACCCACAACCAGGCGATTTTACAGTTTGTGCCCCTGCGCTTCGACTGGCCTCTTTAACGACGATTCGTTAACTATTAACATTTAATTAAACAACCCAAAACTCAATAAACACCTACCATCACCTCCATATTATATAAGAATACCAAATAAAATAAAAAATTCTCAAGCATTTAGAAAAAATCAGTTGTTTTTTCGTCAGCAAGGCAGTCAGTTTGATGGATCGGCGGGTTTACTGTTCCCAGTAATGAGCCCGGTAATCGGGCCGGGTTTTATCTTGCATGCTTGACGGATGCTGGATATAGCTAAATTGACTATATACGCCCTCAGAGGTTGATGGCCTAAGGGAGCATCTCGAGATAATACAAATGATGTAGTATAGTAACAAGTTATTATGAAAATGGCGAGTTTTTTCTTTATTTTATTTTGTAAAACTAAAAAAAAAGACGAAATAATATCTTTGTTGAGCAAGTGGACAGCGAATAAAGGAAATGCTTGTAGGTTTGAGTCCCAGTCCCAAATAGTTAATATTTGAAATATTTCGATTTTTATTTTACTTAATATTTATTTTTATATAAAATATGAAATTTTTATTAGAATAAATATTCTACTATACACATTTAAAATAATGAAAATTGTTAAATCATATCTTAATTTATAATTTTTCTTCCGTTACATGTTTTATATCCTGAACAGTAGATAAGTAGGCTTTGCCTACTGATCTAGTACCGAAAAAATCCCTTCCACATCTTACATAATTTCGGAACATTACAACTTGAATGGCGGAGCTCAACGCCACGCTATATCCGTCAGAGCGCGAAAATAAAAAAAAACAAATAAGTCATTTCCTTATTTAAAAAAATAGTATCAGCTTTCTTTATAGGTTTCTAGGTTATTTAACACACAAAGTTATTTATACTGTAACTTTTGTACAAAATAACAATGACAAAAGATATGAGCATATAACATTTCAAGCCCCCCATGTATAAGTACTGTATAAAGCAAACATTTCAGCGTGACAGGTATGCTTTTGAAATATCCGACTGGCTGTCATTCATTTCATTTCGTTTGACATTATACATATGCTTCTTCTCTTGTTTACTGGGTTTCCGTTTACAATATAATACTAGAATAATTAAATAAATAAATTGCTTCACTCTCTATCCCGCATATAGCAGGGTAGGCAGAAGGAAATTGCACGCTAACACACTCCGTTCCCCACATAGCACCCAATTTTAGAGATATTGAGTGTCAAGGGGCGTAACTTAACGCTGCGCCTTTTATGTTACCAGAGCGTGGAATGATAAAGTTGATTCCTTCGAATGGGAATCGAACTTACAACCATGACGACAGCCTTAGTTTTTTGATTATAGAAAATATTAATAAACTTCACTAATATATAATGTTTGTAATTTAGTGTGGAGGCAATTTATAGAAATGGAAAATACACCTTTGCGCAAAAAATTGCTTCTTTATTATATGAAAATAGTATTATTTAATATATAAAGAACTACTTAGAAAAGCCTTCATAAGTGTAACCATATATAAATAATAGTTATCCTTATACAATTGTGCGTCACGTCCTCTTTAAACCTGTAACTAGATTACCGAGGATTGTTTCCTAAAAGCTATTCTTAGAAATGTAATTTATTAGAAGGTTGTCCAAATAATTCCTTTTATTCCAAACTGCTAACAAAAAGCCTATTTTTTCCCAGCTTTACGCTTTATCCTGCCAAGTGCTCTTTTTTATTTCCGTGCTGTATCCTACAACAAGGTAGGCAGAGGGAACCTGGGAACCTATTTCTTTTTTTGCAAAAAGATTCAAACGAGCCAAAAGACTGATGGTAAGCGGAATTTTCGCCAATGGATATTTACAACGTAAGAGGGTTGAGGACGCATTGCCGGCCTTGAAGATGAAAGTGTATAAACACACGACGCTTGAAAGTTCTCAAATTATATCAGAAGGAAAATCATTCCATAGCTTGCATGTACGAGTGAACAATGACCTAGATGGATATTAGACGCCAAAAATGCATCCTGGTGGCGCAGATGTTATTTACTCCTGTGGCAGGATACACGTTGGTAGAAAGAGGATGGTGGCGCCAAATCAAATAATTCAAGGGAGTAATAAAGACAAAATTAAGACGACAGAACACCGACAGAGAATTTACATCTCTCCGTGTATTACAAAGTTCTAAGTTAATGTGGAAGCATCGACTATTCTAATGGTCCCCACTTTCCGCCGAATTCTGAAGGCCGAGCTTTGTCTCTTTACCAGAGCAAGGGAATGAAAATATTAAATTTCTTTGAACGGCAATCCAGCCCACAACCTGTCGCGTTTAAAATAGGGAACGGAAGTGTTTTAACAACTGGTTCCCAGGTTCCCTCTGTCTATTCTATTGCTACGAGCGAGATGCAAGTATAAAGCTAACGTATCTTATATGCTTTTTTAACGGTTTCCAAAACTGGCAGGTTCGAGTCCCGCTACATAAAATTTGTCATATATTTTCACAACTATATTTAAATCAAGGTTTCAATATATTCCCTTGGGATTATACACTAGATTTACTAAGACGAGTGCATCAAAAAGAATAAATATAAAATAAATATTAATGTTTAACCATCGTTTGATAGAGACAGGTTGTGGATGATGGTAGCGGACGTTGCCCGTCTACTATTATAATGGAGATATATATAATAGAAATGTTTTCGATACGGCCCCCTTGTCTGTACGTCTAGACTCCCCATATTAGTTGATCGTTCAGCTTTAGAAATTCAAAATTTTGTTGATTTTTATAATTTATACAAATGCTAAATATAATATACTAGCTTTAGCTTCGTTGGTTCAAGGTCCGTTGTATAAGGAAGTGACTTAAACGCGACGGTTGTGGGTTTGAATAAAAATATAAAAAAAATATTTTTATTTCTTTGCTTTGGTAACGCGGCAAAGCGCTTCAATAAGTTCTGCCACGCAATGTCTCGAGAACGCAGCTAAAAGTGAGGAATGCAAGTATCTTACTGGGAATGGAGTCTTACGAATATTAGGTTCCCAGGTTCCCTCTGCCTGCCCTTTTATGTGCGGAATACAGTGTGAAGTTAAAATAAATATACCAACTATACCTACAGCTTGGCCAGTTTGGAGAAATAACTAAGAATTATGTATAATACTTCGGAAGCTCTCAAATTCTCGTTTATACAAAATTGTAGCATGATGTTATATAGCCTACAGTCTTTCCCGACATATGAGCCATTCAGCACAAAAATAACATTTCAATTCAAACTAATAGTTCCTGGGATGATAGCGATGAACCAGACAAACTATTAATATTTAAAATATTAGCCTAGATTCATATTTTTACTATTTTTAAGAAAAAAATATTTACTCAACTCAACCACACATTGAATGCGAACGGGCACACGGCTAATATTCTCAGTTTTAGTAAAGTTTTTAATTTTTTGCTAGCTTTAACGAATTCCCTCATAGGTATAGCAAAAGTCAGACAACAAGAATCCCTAAGCCACTCTCTTTCATTATATTCCAGCTATTGTCTCACTCTCATTCTCTTCCGCCCAATGTCTAAGGCAATTGCATATTGCAATTGCTAGCGAGTCTTAACACCGCATTTTATCTTAACAGAACTTCGAATAGTATTGAATCTACAACCAACATGCCTACAAATACACATTATGAAGTACAAACTGAGCTAAGATCCTAACAAAAGTTGTAACTCTAAATAGATTTTTCAATGGTTATAATTTAACAAAGTTTTCAATTTCCGTCTAAATATATGTATACTACCCATAGATATAACAACTGATCGCGTGAGATGAGATCGCTTAATATTTTTATTACTAGCGAGCGCTGTAGACGATTTATGTCTGAGAAACCTGCATCGTACGTACATTTTTCATGTTCTATTTTATATTTATATGTTGAATCACCTTAAATATTGTGAAGCTTTTCCATATATCGTAGTATATACTATTATTCTTAGGGGTATATTGAGGTAACGCGACGGTTGTGGGTTCGATTCGAGGAATTAAATTGTTTTTTATTAATATTTTAATTTGTTGGCTTCGGCACCAAGGCAAAAGCCCGGCGGATTGAGCTCAGCCACTCAACACGTCGTGACAAAAAAAATCGGCGGACGTGGGGGACGGAATATCTTAACACTAAGTTACCTTTATATTTTTTTTCAGAAATGCTCTCTTAGCTCCCCAAGATTCCCTAACCCATCTACATGCAAAATTTCTACTCTTAAGTCCAAGTGTTTCCTCAGAGCATCGGCTGTCACTCATTTAGTAAGGGAAGTTTTTTATATGTATATATGGAGATATATCATTTTAGATATATTATAAAGGAGGCAAGCTGTGGTTTCGATTCCCACTTGAGGAAATCAAAAAATTAATATTGTTATTTCCTCACCCTAGTAACCAGATAAAGGGCGGCGTTGAGTTCGGTAACTTAACACTAATGTTTTGATTAGACACTGTTTCACCACCTCACTATTAGCAGACAGACAAACTCACCGAATTAAATCAGGGAAAATACATATCCTTACTTAAAAC
Organism: Heliconius hermathena; assembly: GCA_013403705.1. Lineage (NCBI taxonomy): Eukaryota > Metazoa > Arthropoda > Insecta > Lepidoptera > Nymphalidae > Heliconius > Heliconius hermathena. Next base: position 540,922 of record JAAIXJ010000006.1, on the reverse strand, counting down.
GAACTTCTTTATATAGCTAAGCAAATAATCAACTATTTTTAATTCAAAACAAACGTAACTAAGCGTTTTCTAGCAACCCTCAAGATATAAAAACATCATAAAATTTCCATTACAGCCCACCCGGGCACGAAAAGGCCGCTTGGCTCCGAGTCAAAGGTTAAAAATGTCGTCATAAATTGTAAAAAAAGTGTAAAAAATAAAGTAAACAATAGCGTGTATTGATAGGCATTGTTTATGTGAAATATACATACAATAAGTGTATTTATTTAGAGGTGGACTCGTCGGTTGTGGGTTCGATACCCTTTATGAATTAATTATTTTTATTTACTCGCACTCGTAAAGAGACAAAGCACGACGTTGAGTTACGCAACACACAATATCTCGACAATTTGGACGGAAAATAGGAAACGGTGTGTCTTAACACTATTTTCTTTGATGTAATAATATAAATAACTAAAGGAAGGTGTTCCACGCCAGCAACTTACTTGGTATTTTTAAAATATAAAATAATCTTAACTCTAAATTCTCTCCACATTTTTCTCTTAATGAAGGAAATGTGTCAAAATGAACCAAAAAAACCGTACTACATAATATACCTCAGCAACTATTGATGGAATTGAATAATTCTTTTCGTGAAATTTATTTATCACATATATTATATCACGCCTAATTTTTGGAACCATAACCGTGGTCAGAGTTACCTCGAGTATCAGCTTCACGCTGTACCCCGCAAACAGCAGGGTAGGCAGAGGGAACTAGTGTTAAGACACTCCGTTCCCAACTTTTTCCGAATTCTGTAGGCATCGAGTGCTGAGTGGCGGAACTCAACGCCGCATCTCCTCGAGTATCGAAGTAGTTAAATACAAATATTAACCAGGAAACCATGCCAAAATTTCAGTGTACATACAACTTCCTGTACAGACAAATTATAAGCACACACTACGAGACATTTCGAACATTTATTTACATTTTACATATATTATCAAAAGAATACTGTTTTTGGCAAAAAATGTATATCAATAAACTTAAACAACCGTCTCCTTTTTATTTTATTTACAGAGTTGTTCAAATGGAACTTGTTTCAAAGGATTTTTCGTTCGTTAGTGAGTTTTTACTGTAGTACAGATTGCAATTGGCCTTTCAATTGACTCTACAAAGATCTATGTATTTTTATTTTTTTTTTAGTTTCACGCTGAATCCCGCATACAGCGCAGGAGGTAGAGGAAATCTAGTGTTAAGATATTCCGTTTTTCATTTTCCGCCCAAATTTTTGAGATATTATGTTTTGAGTGATAGAGAAGTAAGGTTAAGTTTATTAAATAATGTACTAGGCGTTAACATTTCTGTAACGCCTTTCTGTGGTCTTCATTCTAGCTTTTTTAAAAGTTATTCTTCTTCTACTAGAATTTACAATATTCTGTTTTCTTTTAAAGATTTTTTTATAAAGGTAACCAATTTTTTCTTCGCTCTGGTAACAAGTCAAAGCGCGGCGTTGGGTATTGCCACTCAAAACACAATATATTTAAATATGGTCGAAAATTACGGAGGGTCTTAATCTTAACACTAGGTTCCCTTTACCTGTTATATCCTGAAAAGCGAACAGTGTGAATAAAAATTAAAAAATATATAAATGTTTAGTTACGAGAACCGTTCAGATGGTCACATATTAGATGGCTTTAGGGCACTAGCTTTTTTTTACGTTGTGCAGAATGTACAAAAAGACATATATATTTTTTAAATTAACGTAATATAATCTATTTAATGAGAAATAATATGTTTTATCAAATAAGGAAACGCACAAATCAAAACATTTAATTTTACCTAAGCAAAAAAATAACGAAAATACACGAAAAATCTCTATATCTTTAATCTTTATCGATAGTCGAGGTTAGAAATGAGCTTATACAGAGCATTGAAGCTGATTACAAACAAACACCAAAAAGGAATCGAACCTAAAACAATAACTATGACACTTTCCTATCGAACCAGAACACCCTCAACGACACATTGTACCATTTTATATTCATAATACAGCGAAATTGGTTGCAATGAAAAAGCAATTTCGCGGGGTCCCGATCAAATAAGAGCAAGACTTGCACTCGTAGTTAAACTCTGTTTAATGTTCACGGTGTGCCATTATAGGGCTTCCCATAAAACGGCACTTATTGTTCCTATGAATATTTTATGGTGTTTTTTTGTTCACGCCAGGCCAGTCGTGGCGCTGGGGTACAAGTGTATGATTGTAGACGCGACTGGTTGTGCGTTCTATCGCAGTTCGAGGATATGAAATATTTATTTAAATTTATAGTTTCATTTCTTCGCACTGGTGTCGAGGCAAAGCGCGGCTTTGAGTTCCGCTTCTCAGCATACAATGCCTCCAGAATTATAACAGGGAACGAAGGTCTTAACGGAAAATAGGGAACGGAGTGTCTTAACACTGAATTCCACTGTTTTCCACGCTGTAGGGTAGGCAAAGGGAAGTGGAACCCAGAGTTAAAACACTCGATTTCTGGAGGTGGTTCACAGTTTAAGGTTTCTTATTTTACGGTGTTTTATTTACATAACTTGCTTTCAGTGTGACGATGTTCAAGATGAAAGCGGATTTACATTGTAATAGATGGATAGTATGAACATGAATAATTGTAGTCCAACTTTTTATCGCAACTGAAATAGTAGTTTTGTCAGGTTGAGACTGGCGTGGCGCAGTGGGTAGTGGTAAACATAGCGATAGGGATCTGATTGTAAATACGGTGGTTCTGGATTCGATTCCTATTCCCAAATACATTGAATAACTTCAATAATTATTTTCATTTTCTCCACAGTGATAGACAGCGTGACCACCGTAAGTTATACCACTCAAAGAGCAATTTCTAGAAAATTGGGCGGAAAATAAGGCACAGAGTGTCTTAACACTAAGTTCGTACATGAGGGATACAGCGTGAAACTATAAAAAAATCGATTATCCAAAATTATATTTACATTTAAACATGCAAGTATAAATTCAACTCCAAGACACAACGATTATTTCACCAAAACCAATTATTATACTATAAGTGAATGCCGCTGTTACATGGAACCTGGTATTTATTTTAGCTGTGACCGCAGTTTAACAAGCTTTTAATGTTTAGCCGAGATTAATGGTTGTTGATTGTTGTTTGGGATATTTAGTTAGAAATGTGGGAATCCAGTTTGGTGCGCAATAATAATCAGAATGTTATAAATTCCAACCAGTTATTGTAAAGTTCGTTTGTCAAATATTTTGGGAATTATAGATTAAAAGTGATTTTTGTTTGTACACAATATAAAATATTACATATAAAATTTATTTTTTTTAAGCCAAGGCCATCGTGGCGCTGTGGTAAGACTGTGGTGTGGTGGGACTATTAACGCGACGGTTATGGGTTCTTTTTCCGCTCAGAGGAATGATATTCAATATTTTTCTTTCCTCATTCTGGTAATGAGAACGGAAGTGTCCTTAATGAGGAACGCTGTGTTTACACTAGTTTCCCAGGTTCCCTCTAACTATCCTGCCATGAAGCTAAAAAGTCGACTAAATAAAATACGGCGTAGAACTTTGCCATCCAATACACAATTTTTGAATTCATGCGAAAAATGAAGAACGAAGTGCCTTAGCATCTAATATTATTTTTATATACATTTTTTTTTTTTACTACGAAATTATATTGCATGTTACTATACAAAGAGGAAGCCATAAAAAATAACAAATGGCCACCCATCCATTAAAGTCAATATTGTAAATATTTCAGCTTTCACACATGATGTACTGCAACGCGACAAATCACAAATCAGTAGGTACATATCACTACATATACTATAACTGAAACTAATCATCTGGAAACCGTTTCCATTCAGAACCTGAAATTTCATACAAAAAAGAACTGCAAGGTGACTTGGGTCGACGACCAAAATATCTTATCCCCAAAAATTGCCAAAATGTTTTGAGAATATGAATATAAAGTAGACATTTAGCGGATAGGAGGTCTTTTATCCCTGGTCGAGGGACAACAGCGTGTTCATTCAACCGTTATTCACGCGTGATTTGACGTGTCATTGCCATACCTCCTCGTACCTCCGCGTGACAGATAAAGTTGAAAATGAATCAAGTGTATAAAATCAGGAGTTAATCTTGTCTCATATTGTCTTTTGATATAGAGTTATATTACTTTCATTAGATAGTAGTTTCTTTGTGCGTGCTACTGTTTACCAAGACAGTTTTGTCGCAGTGGGACACGCGTGTGTCTGTAATCGCGAAGGGGGTGAGTTCGATTCCCGTTCGATTATTATTTATTGATAATTTTAGTTCTTTGATGGAAAGTGGGGAGGATATAGAGTATCTTAACAATATGTCCCCTCTGCCTATCCATTTATATGTGGGATACAGCCTGAAATAAAAAAAATGCTTCACACTCTTCTCTGCATAGTGTCAGGACGCTCTGTTCCCTATTATTCTGCAGAATTTATAAGATATTGTCAAAATAAAGTGGATATAATCATTCCCCCGAATGTGAATCGAATTCATAACCATCGCGCTTACATGCAGACCTTGTCCCAGTGGTCAAATATAATTTTAGTCTTAAGTATAACTTTAAGAACTAGGAAACCCGCTAGCTTAAGTAGTTTTCCTTGCTAATTATTATTTTACAAAGAGGAAAAGTTCTCTGCAAAGTTTTATTACATACCTTAGTAAAAGATTTTTTTTCGATTAATTAATGTAACTTCGGCATCGTACTTTTAATTATTCGGCAACAAATGAATATATTGATGTAGAAAAAAAAATGTTTTCAAACTAGCGCGCGGTAAATACCTCATCACGTGAAGTGACTAAAACCACGTGAAGTGACTAAAACTATTGATGAATGACTTCATTATCTATACTACCTATTCTTATCTATCTCTATCTATCTGTCTATCTATACTACCTATACTAAAAAATATTTCTCTCCTCTAAGTTAAAATTGAACCCACAACCGTCGCGCTCACAAAGAGAAAGAGAAAAATAGAGACAAATTATAATTAACAATTTGTTTTAGTATCGAAAAATAAAAAAAAAATATGATTTTATTAACATAAACGATTCACCATAACAATATAATATTATAAATCTGTTTCAGAAGTGCTGAATCACGTTAATAAATTTCAGGTAAGTGAATGACACCCCTCCGGCGATCAATGCAATAGAAATATTGAGGGGATCAAGAATTTACGATAAGCCCATCTACAGTCTTTTGAGAAGATTATTGAACGTTTTAAATATACGAAATCCTCTCGCCATATGCGAAGCATAAATTGAAAACATCCTCAAATTTAAATATTATATTAGATTGACAGGTATGTAATGTGGTACTATTGTAATTTTTATTTTATTTTAGCTATTGCCTACTCTTTTTTAATTTATTGATTTATTAATTTATTCTTTTGTTAGTTAGATTTGTTTGAATCTTTATTATTTTATTGTCGTTAATTAGAACAAGATTTATTAAAATACTTCACTAAAATACTTAAGTATTTTAGCCGACTTGTTTAAAATTAGGTGGTTATCAATTCAGCTGTAATTTTTAAGTTTGTTACCTCAGAACTTTTCACTGGGAGAACCGATTTTGATCCCTGTGTGGTTCCATTTTAATTTGGTCCATTTCTGACATTGGTATCTTTGAGAAAATCACATAAGTCTTAAATTTGCACTTAGTATGTACGTGACAAATGAACGAATAAACCAATATGAACCGAACGGATTTCGATTATTCTTTTTTTATTGGAAATTGTACACATCTACGTATATAAAACTTTTCAATTACTGAGCAACTGAAGACTAACGTACAGATGAGCTATTAGACTTCGAAAGTTAAAATTGGCATGTTGTGAGTTAGAGCAATGGTCCCTGTATAATTCTTGCGAGGCCGGGGGACAAAAAGAATTGTACATATTAAATTGAAAATAAATCTACAGACCACGACTATTTTAATGTATTAAGTATAAGATGTCTCTTCTTAATGTATAAGAAAATTGAAATAAACACAATATATAAAAAACCATATCCATTTTTATTATAATCACATTTTAATATATTTAGTGATTAATATTATAAATATTAACTAATCTAATACAATCAGACTTATGAGACAATATTATTTAATTTAAAATATTATTATAGTCTTTTTTTTAATTTTTTATTTTTTTCAAGTAATATTATATAAGAAAGTATAAATAAACTAATATTTTAAAAATCAATCAGTTCAAATTATAGTTACATATATCGCAAAATCTGCATAAAATACTTTTGTAATTAATGTAAATATCGTATACCTACGTAATAACATATCCTAGATTTCATAATATCTTTATCAACTTCTATCTGTATCGTTTACTATTCTGAGTTTTGTAAACTCGATGTCACCTATACTAGTATGAGCATCTGTTAGAAATTTGTCAGCAAAATTAGAATTTATATCAGTACAAGTTTTCTTTAAAGACATATCAAAATTTAAAAACATTATTTGCACACTTCTCTTTTCCATATCGTTTATTATCGACATTAGATTAGATGCCACTGTTGTATCCATATTTCGAAGATTTGATCCATCTACTACTATAACAGTATCAAATTCTGCATTATTTGCTGAGTTTAATATTTTTCGTCTCACATGATCTGCAGCACAATAAGATAAACTTTCTGGTAAGCTTATCAGAACCATATTTCCTTTTGAAGCACCAACTGCATTTACTTCTATGCTAGGTCTAGCAATTGAGAAAAGTAAACTGAGGGCATCTATTATAACGCCTGCCATTATACCGTATTCCAAACCTAATGATAAGCAAACACACATAGTAGCTATCAATATAAACAGCTCACGTTTACTACTATTCCATAACCTTCTCATTATTTTGTAATCAATCATATTAAACATCGCCGTTATTATCAATCCAGCTAATGACGCTTTAGGAATATAGTAAAACGTTGAAGTTAATAAGCTTAAGGCTAAAAAAATAAGCATGGCTGTGAATATACCACTCGCTGGCGTTTGAACACCCGAAGCATTATTCAAAGCAGTACGAGTAAAAGATCCAGTTATGGGCATACTCAAGGCAAAAGATCCAATAATATTACATAATCCAAGTGCAATCATTTCTTGTGTAGCCTGTATTTGAGCTCCATCAGCAAATGCCTTTGCAATTGCAACTAGTTCTAAAATAGCTACCAACGGCAATGATATCGATTCTGGTCCCAAATGTTGTAACATATCAGTAAAAGTATGAGTTTCATTGCCCACGACAGTGGTGAAGGGAGGTGGTTGAAATTTAGGCAAGCCACTGCCAATCTCTCCTATTATTTTTAAAGGTTCTCTATTTGTAATCACTTTTATAGTATACGCAACAATTATGCCTATAATGACTACCACAGCGTTGCGCGCTAGTGATATAAACCATCTTATTTGCTTAACTAATCCATCTGTACGTTTACATCCTTGGCCAAGACGTTTTAACAATACTAAAATTATAATAGTAAAGACTCCTAATATAGCATCTCGTATTCTAAACGTACTTATGTTTTGTGAAAAATTGTATACTGATTCCGCAAAAAAATTACCAGACGAACCATTTAAGCCGAAAAGGGAAATCAACTGTGCTGAAGCTATTTGAAGAGCTGCTGCTGTTGTAAATCCACTAATGACAGGGATCGATATAAATTCCACTAGAAATCCAAGGTTTAGTACTCCCATCACTAAAATAACCCAGCCTGACATGAAAGCAGCGAGAACAGCATAATCTGAGGAATAGCCAGAAACATATTTTGCTGTCATCGCTGCCATAATTGCTGTTGGCCCAATCGTAATGTCCTTGCAGCTGCCAAAGAATAGGTATACAATGCCTCCCAATAGTCCTGCATACAGACCGTACTCAGGCGATAATCCAGCTACTATTGCATACGCAATCCCTTGGGGTATTGCAGTCAAACCGACTGTGACTCCCGCGATAATATCTTGTATTAATTTCACAGTATTATATTTTGGCAGCCATTCTATAATTGGCAAGCGTTTATTCATTGATTCCAAGCTGCAAGCGCCACTGGCACATTTTCGTATTTTCTGGCTTGTTGTTTGTCCAGCTTCTGGGATGTTGAGCACAGTCATTTCTATCTGTGTATCTTGAGTACAATTGAAGAAACTAAATTTATATTTGAATTTAAAGAATCAGTGACAAGATCACGTGAGAATTATCGGAAAATGATAATTTTTTATCTTATTTTATCGAATATTCCCTTTTGTTCCATACGTTTGTTTCGTAAGACTGTAATATCGGACTAAAGATGTCAAATCAATTAAAAATATATTTACGGTTTTAAGTTGTTAATTGTTTTTTAACGTTATTGGCATTGAAACGAGTTATAATACTATTGTTGTGGTTGTGCCTCATTTACAAAATTGACAGCTTCAGTTAAAGTTAACATACATATCAGTAGTTTTAAAGTCAACATACATATTAGAAATTAAATAAGTATTTTGTAGATTCATTTACCACCTTAATATACGTTTGTATTCAGTTCTATCAGTCAGTGATTTTTCAAATAATATTTTACAAAATGAAATTATTCATTAATTTATTATTGCCTTACACACGGTGCGAGGCTTAAGAGAAAAAAAAAATATCATAAAATTGTATTAGAATCTGTTAGGGTTAAGTATATCAAAACATTAAAGGTATTGCTTATCAGTAATCGAATTACGTTATAATATTACTTCAGCTCAATATCTTAGATAAAAAATATTTTGACATAATCTTTGCAAGATGAATCTGTTTTTGCTACAAGTGCTTACGTCTTCCTTGTTCTTAATCTTGCAGAAAATTTTAAATTCAATGTCCCTTTCTACGTAAAGAGTTCAACATTCAACGTACATGTTGCAATGTGTCTTGATAATATCGACGTTAGCTGTGTTTATGTGATAGGGCAGTGGGTTCGACCCCGGGTGTAGCTGATAAGGGTGATGGAAGAGCGCGTGGCCGTGCATATGGCCCAAGTATTAACAATGTTGGGCGCACTGATGTCTACAGGAAAACAGTTCTTAACACCTAGTCAAAAGAACCACAAAGCAAAAACAACTTAACACTTTGTTGGTAGGTACACAATACAAAAGAATTTTTAAGTGTATGGGGTAAATAAAAAATGTACACAGGTTAAATATAGTTGCAAAATAAATCAAGATCTTGATGGAAGATTGTTCACATATACGAGTATCTAATTCAGTTATGAAATCTGATCACTATTAAAGGAATATTTACGTTTATAAAATATTTTTAATCTTCTTTTCAAAAAGAAATCAGACGAAGTGCGGCGTTCGGTTACTTTTAAAATTTAGTGGAAAGTAAAACAGTGATACGATAATGATGAGTGAGCATGATGTGAGAAAACTTATCATAAATTTAGAAAATCAAAACCGAAACGAAAAATTTCAAAACCATTTATCTTTGTCATTTGTCTTTTTATCTTGTAACGTATATGGAATAAAATATTAATTCATTTTTAAATTGTTGATTTAATTATTCCGAATTATTAACAAGAAACATATGTATATAAGATCATGTTAACAGAAATACGTGTTAAAATTAAAAATATGTTTTTTAAAAAGCTACACGCTTAGACTAGGCCGAGGTAACTGAACTCCATTCCTCCTTTTTCGCAGAATTCTCGAGACATTATGTGTTGAGCTGCGAAATTTAACACTGCGCTTTGTCATGCTACTTACGTATAGCGAGAAAATGAAAATAATTTATTCCCCGATGGGAAATTAAACACATAACAATCGGTTCGGTCAGATCGATTTACAATCGGATGTTTTACCTCTGCGCCACGACGACCTCAAAATTAAATCATATCGAAATAAATCCGACTGCCATATTACGTTACCATTATGACTAGGTAAATCTATTTATTTTAAAATTACCTTCATCGTTCTTAATCTTCTACTTTAAACATTTAAAACATGTTCACATCCAATGAAGTGTTAATTAATGAAGAGGGAGTAATCATAATCAATCATTATTAAAAATAATGCGTTTGACTTTTTAAGGGGGTATCTCGGAGCTAATGGTTCTATGAAATTATTATGGGGGCTAAATAGTAAAAACGGTGATCTTTGATAATTCTGAAATGCAGTTTATATAATAAATAACTCGTAAAATTAAAAACAAGATGTATGTAATAAGATTAAGAATAAGCAAACAGAAATGATGAACTTACAATAACTATCACTAAGTCATCTAACTTGGGTCCAGTAATATCTTAGTAATTTGGTTACTCGTGCTTAACTTGTTGTGGATTATTTTTTAGCTTCGCGCTTTATCTTGCACAGAGGGAACCTGGGAACCTAGTGTTAAGGCACTCCATTTCCATTGCGACGACTGACCTCTAATAATAACAATTAGAGTTATAGTAAAATAACTAAAGCAAAATACATACGTTTATCAAAAGAAAGACTTACATAGAGTATATGGCTAGTAACGTATTGTGTTTTCTGGCATTCAACCCTTTGATTGGAGAAGGGTGCCACTAAGACCAAGTTACGTGAACTATTATCTTATTTGATATATAGAGGAATTAGAATCTATTCAAAATAAAGCCGTGCCCTGAATCCATTGTATTTCAAGCGCTGAAACTTTGAGGGTAAAGTGGAGTGACAAATACGCGGGTATTATAGCTATGAGTGTTTAAATATAATCACTTACAATGTGTTAATAGTACGTAACCATTCTTCGATACTAATTTCTGGAATACAATACCTGAAACAATAAAAGTTAATTACTAATTAGTTATTATTGATATAGTAACAACAAACCCACATCTTTTTAAAAATAATAAATATATAAAAAAAATATCATAGTAGAAAAAAGTAATATTTATACTTTTGTTATGGACCTGCTTCCGTATAGAGTGCCAATGATGCCAAAACAACTAAATTACATTGACAAGTAACTCCCTTAGGACCCTTGGCAAATTTTTCAATAGGTTATTGTTTAACAATTCTAAAATTAATAACTGGAAGCAGACTCACAAGCATTTTATGAAACCTTAATATTAACATTTTCTATTATAATATATAATTTAAATTAACTTTTAAATACAGAAGTATATAAAAAGTTTACATATATATGTATATTTAAATATAATATGTTTATTAAAATTAAATATATAGTTTCAAATATAACTACACAACATTTATAAAAACATATTTAATCAACAAACAAAATGATAACTCTTTTCCACTGAATTAATTCCAAACTCATATTACAAGTAAAATGAACCACACGCTGCCAATACGGGGCCGTACCTCATCTACGATTCATTAAGCCGTCTACGTCAGGCCCTAATTCCTTGCCCAATAATAACGGGGTATTAATACGGCGTTTGTCACGTAAACTGTGTGCGGTGGGCCGGAAGCACCCCAGTCATCGGTAAAGGGTTTGTTTTCAATAGTGAGCGATGTTAATATATTGTTGTTGATTTGTTCTATAAGTAATATATGTATGTATAATGTATTGATATAATATTTGCTAGGATTTATATTTTAATTCAATTATATATTAAAATTTTACATACATTTTATAAGCTAGGGTAGTAGGTTCAATTTTCACGCAGGGGAATGTTTTTGCTTTTTCGCTTTACGCTGTATTCCGCACATAGCAGGCTAGGCAAAAAGAATATGGGAACCTAGTGTTAAGACATTCCGTTCCCATTAAGACCCTTCCGTTCTCCTCTTTCCGCCGTATTCAAGAGACATTGTTCGTTAGGTGGCGGAACTCAACGTCGCGCTTTGCCTCGTCACCAGAGCGAAGAAATAAAACGAGTGGGTATCAAACTCGCTATCTGTCGCATTTGATGTCATCTCGTTGTGCCTCCTGCCACGTTGGCTTAATGAGGAACAGAGTTTCTTAACATTAGGTTCTCCCTGCAAGAAAAGTTATATTTTAATTTTATCATAAAAAAATATATTTTAATTTTATCAGCTTCACAATGTATCCTAAATACAGTAGGGTCGGCAAAAGGAACCTAGTGTTAAAACACTTAGCTCCCCATATTTCCGCCGAACTCTGGAGCCATAGCGTGTTGAGTGGAATTGAGCGTTCATTTAATTTCAAAAAAATATAAGTTATAAGACGTAAAACTTTCGTAAGAAAGTACGTAAAAACTTTAAGACGTAGTATGTTAAAATTAAAAATCTAACAAAATATTTAAAAGGTTGGATTTTAATTCGTGATGATTATTTAACTGTTCTCCAGAAATCCTAGTGTGTGCTAATCTTGCTTATCTTTTTCTTATTTTATCTTTTGACAAGTTTTTTTATTTCTGACATTTTTTTATCTCGGGAATTATGTACCGGAATTTCTCTAGAGATCGCGTTTCTGGAAAAAGAAAAAAAATTTTTGTTTTAGTATCAATTGTAATTGATTTTGTTTCAACAATCATACTCGTATATTGTCTTTTGGCAAAGCAATGGCAAAAAAAAATCATTTTTAAAAAATTACAGTATGAACAATAAGGAAAATCTGGCCAAAAATATACTTACGTTTCTCTATGAAAAACATAACATCCGTCTCAACATTTCATATTATGAAGTAGATATAAAACATTACATTCAATTCGTCCTAAGCAGCAATCAGAACTTGGAGCCTACTCACAGTCGTAAAATTGCGTCCCAAGAATGTGAGATACTGCACTACTATATATATATATTTATAGTACTATATATATATTTTACCCTATATTAATTTAATATAGGAATATGTACTCCACGAGGCTAGTTGTGTTGGTTGTGGGCTCATTCGAGGAAAATGTATATAATTTATGAATATAATAAAATGAAATAATTATTTAAATTTATATTTTTATTTCTTCGCTCTGGTGTCGAGAAAAAGCGTGGCGTTGAATTCCGTCACTTAACACGCAATTCCTCCAGAATTCGACGGAAAATGGTAAACTGAGTGTCTTAACACTAGATTCTTTCTGCCTACCCTGCTATGTGCGGGGTACAGCGTGAATATTTAAATTTAATATAAAAACTGGATTTCAATGTATTCAATACTTACAGTGGTTATATCGATTTTCTCTCTATTAAACGGACAGCCAAAACATTATATAACAGATGCATTTCCCAAATAACCTAGTAGTAGCCTTGACTGCCAAAAACGCCACGTCTAGACGAGCAAACGACCTCCTCTCATGTATAAATCGTTAAAATTATACGAATTCGGCTTTCGAAATCGGCAAGTATGTGAAAATCCTAATTTATAACCGTTTAAAGTTATATAGAGATACACTAGTGGACTGGGTGAATGTTTAAATTAAAATAAATAGTACAAATGTAGAATGGTTCTATCGTATATTGCTTTGATTGCAGGACTTTTCACTATCTCCTTTAATTATTTAGTACAATTATTATCGTACATTTTAAATAGATTTAAATTTTAATATGTTATTCTGGGACTACAAATAATGTTGTACGAGAATAGTGTGGATCCACTCAAATCACTTGAGGCCAGTCATAGCGCAGGGGCACTTTGTGGGTTCGATTTCCACTCGTGGAAATGAAATATATATTTTTTTATTTCCTCGCTTTGGTGTCGAGGCAAAGTGCGGCGTTAAGTTCCGTCTTACAAAATATGTCTAATAATGTCTCCCTCATTCAGTGTAAAGTGGGGAGCGGAGTGTCTAAACACTAATCTCCCTCAGCAGAAAAAAAATACAACGATATATCTAATAGTTCTATACAAAATTCTTTATACCAACATTTTTTTTTAACCAGAAAATATTTTTTTTTTTTTTAGCTTCACGCTGTATCCCGCGCACAGCAGGGTAGGCAGAGGGAACATAGTGTTAAGACAATCCGTTCCCCACTTTCTGCCGAATTCTGGAGGCATTGTGTGTTGAGTGGCAGAACTCAACGCCGCCCTTAACCTCGACACCAGAGCGAAGAAATGGAAATATAAATTTAAGTAAATATTTCATCTCCTCGAGTGGGGATCGAACCCACAACCGGTCGGTTTTGCAGTCACACCTCGTGCCGCTGCGCCACGACCGGCCTCAACTAAACTTAAACCAGAAAATATGATTGACAAATAACTTAGCCTGGGGTCGACGTTGCTGAAAACAAATTTATTATTCGCTTCGGTTATTTTTATCTGCCACCAGCAAACCAAGGTATGATTTAAAGGGCCGTGACTGCCAGCTTGATGTAGGGTTACTCTGCATTCGGCGTTTTGTTTTACTGCATCTCTCTTATTTACTTATATTCATGTTATATCACGTTTCAGGCCAGTCGTGGCGCAGGGGCACAAGCTTGTGGCTGTAAACGCGATAGGTTGTGAATTCGATTCCCATTTGAGGAAATCTGGTAAGCAGCTATGTGCGTCAACCAGTGTGAAGCTAAAAAAATATCACGCTGCATATAATAATTACTATTTATTTCTTAATATGGCTTAAATTCTCGTGGTAGTTTAGATAATAAGTTCATATAAATTTCATTATTGTAGTTATGTGCATTTTGCATATGCAATACAATGTATGCATATGCAAGAAATATATAAATATGCAATGAATGCTATTGCATATATATGCATTAGAATAGAGGGAAGCTAAGAAAAAATAAGTCAGTTCCCCGAGTCTTCCAGCATTGGGAAATGAACATGAATACTCTGATTGGAGAATTTAATGCATATCCATAGCTCTCTCCTAATTTTATTCTTATACTATTTATTTATAATTTTTAAACTACACACTGTATCCCGCACATAGCACGGTTGAAGCGAGTGGCGGAACCCAACGCCGTGGTTTACCATACAATTAAAAAATATATACAAATCGTTTCTAACCACACCTAACAAGACCGACCTAACCTAGCAGGCTAGCCCCTATTATAATCAAACCACAAACAGACAGACAGCAATAACTGTAATATAATTAACGCATACATGTGAATACATGTAATACAACGGGTAGTTTATCGATCAGCAAACACCGCAAGTGTCGAGAACAATGTACCGCCGGGCGGCGGCCGTAGTCCGGTAGAGCTGACAGCTACTATGAAGTGAATGGATGTGATATCATATTTTTTTGAAATATTTGTATCAATTATATGTATTTTTTGAAGGGAGAGCTAGACGGTCCATACCTGATTGATTTTGGTCCATTCGCCAAAATAAGTAAACAGAAAATAACTAAAGTTTTGGTTTTTAATAGCATTACCTGCGTTTTCTACGGTCCCTATGTAAAGTATTTAAAGTGAAAAATTGCATTTTTTATTGCATTGCAATTTGTATTGCTGTTTCAAACTACTAACAAGGGCAATTTTCGCATAAATAACTATTGTTTTGAAATATTGAAAAAACATCTATAAAACTACAATTCTTAATAGTTTAAAACAGCGATTAAAAATATGCGATTTTTCACTTTCGATATTTTACCAAGGGATTATCGACTTTACCTAAAGAACAGTATCCAACATTTACAGGCGCCAATACAAAATCGCAGAAAAAATAAAAAAATACATACGAAATTTACCATGAAAAAATATTTGCAAGACAGCCCGAAAAACTTACTAGTCTACTCTAAAATCAGCTTCACGCAAGTATCCCGCACACAGCAGAGTAGGCAGAGGAAACCTAGTGTTACGACATTTTGTTGCCCACTTTCTGCCGAATTCTGGAGGTATTGCGTGTTGAGTGGCAGATCTCAACGCCGAGCTTCGCTTTGACACCAGAGCGAAGCAAAATGGAAATATAAATTTAAATAAGTACTTCACCTCCTCGAGTGGGGATAGAATCCACAACCAATCGGTTTTGCATCTAGTCTACTCTAGTTTTTCTATATTTCACTAAATAGAAGTATCTATATATTAATATACATTATGTATGTATGTAGTACAGTAATACAGTAACATGCCACGAACTGTTGACAGCGGAAATTGTGACGTCACTTATCTTAAACTATGATTTTGATGGATCGGATATTAATGTTTATAATTACATTTACTCTTCAATCTCCTTGCTGATATCAACCTACTGAGGCTTAATTTAGTTGCGTTGATCTAAAATCATTTTTAACCTCTTTCAAGCAAAAAATATAAGATTTATAATATTTTATTCAATGAATATAAGAATAAAATCAGATATTAAATAATTTAAATTATTTTATTAATTACTATTAATCAATAATACAACACGAGTGTAATCTTTAAGTACTGGTTAAATAAAGTATAGAGTTGACTTTAGCTTTTTTCTACCGGAGCGAAGAAATGACAACAATTAAGAAAGGATCTAACCTATAACCATTACGTTTATAATAAAACTCTGTCTACTGCACTACAACGGCCTCTCTATATTAAATAATAGAAAAAAACAAAAATATTTAATTATATATTACCAAAATTAGCAAATAACAAACAAATGTAAGCGTAAATCGATCGTTTTATCAATGTAGCGAAGGGGTGAAGTGTCAACACAACAATGCGGCGCCGGGTGCCATGCTTGTATTCAAACTGAATAGATATTGTAGATGACAGAAATTGTGGAGGTGGTATTAATTTAAATTATGGTAAAATTAGATTGGTGGTAAGAGAGGTAGGAGGAGACCTCGGTTGACCTTCGAAAACACAGTATCAAAGATACTGGAGGAAGGTCACGTAAAAGCATAAGGACCCCCCCGGAGGTCATGTATGAAGAGGTTGCTATTTTTAGAAATTGCCGTGGTGGCACAGCATCTGTTGTAAGCACAATGGTTGTGGGTTCGATTTTTACTCGGGGGATGTGTCATTCTTTTTTATTTTATCGCTCTAGTAGCAAGACGAATTATGCGGAAAGTGGATAACAAATAATGATTATAATATATAACCTCCCTCGCCTACTATGCAATATACGGGATACAGCGTGAGGCTAAAAAAAGTATAATATTTTTCCGATACAAATTCCTAACATATTGATAAATATATTGAAATCGTTCGAATTACGTAACGTAACAGAACTCAATATTATATTTTATTTAACTAATTCGAGAAAACAAAAAAAAAAACATAAAATAAACACAATTCCTCTATAAGGATATGAACGCACAACCATCTGTTTCAAATCAATATTTCTAATAAGTATGCCACGATGGTGTTACAGTCTAAGCTGTTTAAAAGTAATTAAAGTATCGTTAAAATATCATCCTCACATGTCTAACAAAAGGGAGTCTAAAATCAAGAGTATAATACTCTACTAATATTCATGATGGAGCATATTTTAAACAATAACTTTACGTCGAAATTTTGCAAACATTATAATATTTAAAGGGTGATTAATATTAAACTTCATATATATATTGTTAATCCATTGTTTAAGGCTGTTGTAGCGCAGCGGCACAGTGTCAGACTGTTAACGCGACGGTTGTGGGTTTGATTTCCACTTGTGGGGATGAATTATTATCATTTCGTCCTGGTGGTATTGTGTCTGGTAGTTCACTCTGTATTCAGTATTTAGGAGGTTAGGCAGAGGGAACTTAGTGTTAAGACATTCCCTACATTTCCCGATTTTCCCCCAATTAACGAGATATTGGTTGCGAACGCCACGCGTTGTCTTTTTCTAGCTAGGATGTTGTGCCGTTCTGCTACAAATATTAAACATTTATCATACTTAAAATGCTCATTGCATAATATCTTAACACAAATATCCACATATGGTAGGCTCATCGCTGAAAAAAAAACCAGCTTCACGCCGTATCCCACACACAGCAGCAGGGTAGGCAGAGAGAACCTAGTGTTAAGACACTCTGTTCCCCACTTTCTGCCCAATTCTAGAGGCATTGTGTGTTGAGTGGCAGAACTCAACGCCGCCCTTAGCCTTGACACCAGAGCGAAGAAATGGAAATATAAATTTAAGTAAATATTTCATCTCCTCGAGTGGGGATTGAACCCACAACCAGTCGATTTTACAGTCACATTTCGTGCCACTGCGCCACGACTGGCCTCAAAACCATACATTATTATCTTCCCTTATCCAACACATCAAACCAACAACCAACTCCTCAGCAAACTACACCAGACTCTTTAGAATATTCCATATATTTATAATATACAGGACTAGTCGTCGTAGGACAAGTCATACAACACCAAATCTCGTTTCCTTCCATACCTACCTGCATACCAAAATTCAACTTTCAAAGTCCATTAGTTTCGTCTGTCGGTAGTAACAGTCACTCAGTGGCGGAAGTGTTTTATAAATACAGGATTACAGAACACCATACGTTTCAACGGTGGCCTACTCTGTGCTGGTACCTGTAGTGTACGGTGTACCTAATCCTCTTTGTAGGCCTCGTACGGTAAATCCTTTGCAGTGCTAAGTTGCTGAAAGCTTGTATATGCGGATTGCCTTTTGTTTTTTAAATAAAAAAAATATACGGTATAGTTGAGCCCGTCGTTGGACAGTGGTATAGTGTGGCTGTAAATGGGACTGTTGTGGATTGAATCGGGACAATCAATTATTTTTTTTTCTAGCTCCAATGTCTAGAAAGTTAGGCGGAAAGTGGAGAGCAAGGTCCTAATACTAGGTTTTCTCCCTCTGCTCATCACTCTGCAATGCTAAAATTGTAACTGAAACCCTAACAACCTAAAAAAATATGAAATATTATTATAGCATTAACATTATCTCTTAAATAAAATGTAATTAATAACAGTTGTTTTGTGAGAACACCCTAATGCCCTTGAACTGAAAACTGTTTTCTCTGCAGACGTGGCGCCAGTGTGTCTTTATTTTCTAACAGAATTAATGGTTCAAGTTGCTTCTCAACTTATTTATTATAAAATTATGTTAAGCTAAGAGAAGCAATTATGAAAGTTTATTTTCNTATGTGTATATATATATATATATATATATATATATATATATATATATATATATATATATATATAAGTATCACGCTGTATCTCTAGCGGGATAGTCAGGGAAAACGGGGCGCCAAACGATACGGTTTCTGCATACCTCCTTCGCCTCATCATACATGCCCTCCGGAGGGTCCTCATGCTTTTTACGTGACCTTCCTCTACCTCTCTTACCACTTATATTTCAATATCATCATAAATCTTTTTAGTCATTCTTTCATCACTCTTTCGTTCCACGTGCTCAAACCAGGTGAGCATGTCCTTCTTCATTCTCATCGTGACATCCTCGCTAGTACCTGCCATTCTGTGTAGCTAAGCTAACTTCTTGTATCCTTCGAGGAGATCGCATCTCCATAGCATTCATCTTTCTTTCATTTCTCTTTTGTAAAACCCATATTTTGCTGCCGTCTAACAGCGCCGATACCAACTCTGCATTGTGTACGGCCAAACGCGCAGCTGTGCTGACGTTTCACCGTCTCATCAATGCAGCTAAGGTTCCGTTAACCCTGTTACCAGCAGCAATACGCCTTTCCACATCCATCTCGTATCTTCCATTTCTAATGCACGTACTTCCCAAATATACACAGATAATACACATTATTATAGAATTTATTTAGATTCATAAACTTCATAAATGAGAAAACCTTAAACCTTTAAAGCCTAAATAAATTCATTAACTAAATATTTAAAGCAATTTAACTTTTAACTGTTAGCGCCAATAATTTAAACGATCAATTACAAGCAACAACTTCACATGCGAACCTTCGTCAAGCAAGTTCAACGTCCCGTTAATATTTAACTGTTGATTGACACCGGCCTAAATACTGTTTAAAATCTAGTTTAAAGACTTTGGAATAAATGGGATAAATTAAATATTGTAATTTAGTATTTTCTTTAATGATAATTTTGGGCACAAGTGACTATGTTCTGTGTTGTTGTGGGTTCGATCACCACGGAAATGAAATGTTTATTTAAATTTATATTTTCATTTCTTTGCTCTGGTGTAGAGTCAAAGCGCGGCATCGAGTTCCGTCACTCAACATGTAATGCCTCTATAATTCGGCGGAAAATGTGGAAGTTAGTGTCGTAAAGCGTAGGTTCAGTCTTCCTACTTTGCTGTGCACGGGATACAAGGTGAAGCTGATTTAATTTCTTTTTTTAGATTTGTATATCTTTCGCAGGTTAGACCTTTCTAAGAGATAGGCTGAGAAAAATATCAAGGTATATATATATATAGGTATACAGAGAGACAACGCACAAACAAAACAACTGGGCTTAGAAATTTGGCATGTGGTTAGGTCGAGAAGTGTAGGGGGGAAGGGGGGGGGTCTCTGAGAGAGGATTTCTAGAAATCCCTACGGAAACAGTGAAAAACGAGATTTCCATTTTACATCTTAAGGTACATCCATACAAACAAAGTAATATATCTCTACTTACATATATCTCCACTCCTTGTAATTAGATCGTTAAAGAAATTATATCTTAAAACGTGCTTCATTTCAGTTTCACAAAAACATCCCACAACAGGGTAGACAGAGAAAACAAATTAGATAACACTACAACTTCCAATATCAATTGGCGGAACTAAGCGCCGCGTTTTGTCAAATCTCAACGGAATAGTAAAAATAACTGAAATGTAAATAATTCAGATAAAATTGTTTACTTAAAAATGTGAAATACAGTAGATTAATTCACATTTAATAAGTTCCAACAAATTTTCGTGAAAATAATGGAAATCGTGCGTAAAAGCTGATGGGATAATCCAGGGATATTTATTTTATTTTTACTGGGAGTCGCATCGGTGAATAAAAAATATGTTATTTTATATAGCTTTGCGTACCGAGCCACGCTTTGCCTCGTTACTAGAGCTAGAAAATGTAAATATTAAATGTTTTATTCCCCCGAGAAGTAATTGAACTCACGACCGTACTGCTTACAGTCGCACGCTTTTGCCTCTGCGCCACGACAGTCTCAACCAAATACTTCTATAATATGTGACACATTCTTTCTTCATCTTTAATTTACATAAAACTTAACTAATGCCATTTCAAATTTGTTTATTTTATCACAGTCAACCATCCCAACTAAGCCACAAAGTTAAAGAGAATACACAGCGGGCCCACACCGTAAAAGCCCTGGTAACCGGAAACAATGGAAGTGCAAAATGCCATAAAACGCAAGGTAAACCTATTATCGACCATGCACCGGAAATGCAGTCGCCATTTTCAACACCGGGTGCCACTGTCAATCGTGTATTTTTCCGCTGACTTGCTATATATATTTTTATGTATTTTCTCATATGTATTATTCGTTGTAAATATATTTTTATAGGTGAGTTTTTATGTATTTTGCTTTTATGAAAGTATGTGGAAGGTTGAGGCCAGTCGTGGCGCAGCGGCACGAGGTGTGACTGTAAAACCGACTGGTTGTGGGTTCGATCCCCACTCGAGGAGAGAAATATTTACTTAAATTTATATTTTCATTTCTTCGCTCTGGTGTCGATGTAAAGCGCGGCGTTGAGCTCTGCCATTCAACACGCAATGCCTCCAGAATTTGGCAGAAAGTTGGGAACGGAGTGTCTTAACATTAGGTTCCCTCTGCCTACCCTGCTGTGTGCGGGATACAGCGTGAAGCTGAAAAAAAAATATGGAAGGTTTTAGTAATGGTAAACTGCAGTGACGTGAAACATATAAATATTATTAGATAGCTAACAAACGTATTTTGGACTTTAAACTAGACAAATTCTATATTATTGTATTTCACCATACCACGCTTTAACATGTTACCAGGAGAAAAATAATTAATTACCCCGATTGAGAATCGAAACCGCAACCGTTGCATGTAGATACGATAAATATAATTAATGTGACAAGATAGTAATTGCTACTAATAATAAAATTTTTTTTTCGCCATCTTTGTCCATGATTTAAATATATTTAAATATTCTAAGCACGTTGTTATTCAAAATGAAGTGACTAATCTCTATCTCACTTTTTGTGCATTTTTCGATTTGATGACGAGGATCCCTAAATATAGAATATATCTAAACAAAAAATATCACAAAAAACAGCAAAAATATAAAATATCAAAAAGTAGGATTTCATATTTTTGTTATTATATATAGGGTGCATAAAAAATAGCGGCGCCTTAGTGACGGCGGCGTCGCTGTCAAATTATAAAATGTTGTATTCTAATTCATTTTGTGAACACATTTCACTTCTTGATTAGAACTTGTAATTTTTAAAAGATTCATTTTGAATTTGTAACTATTTTGATAGATTTATAGCCAGTTTCTTTTACTATATCTGTGAGATACACCGAGATTATTTCCTAACAAAAAAAGAAAATAGACAAAAAACACTGTGTTTCGC
Organism: Heliconius hermathena; assembly: GCA_013403705.1. Taxonomy (NCBI): domain Eukaryota; kingdom Metazoa; phylum Arthropoda; class Insecta; order Lepidoptera; family Nymphalidae; genus Heliconius; species Heliconius hermathena. Next base: position 518,631 of record JAAIXJ010000006.1, on the reverse strand, counting down.
CGCTTTTCATATAGTAAGAAATATATGTAAAAGTAGAAAACAACATTATTAATCACTACTACTATTAGGAACAGAGTTGCCTAGCCCGCAACAATATAAATGCTTAAGCCTTTTTCCCACATAGTAGAGCTAGCGCAGATAACCCTGTTTCAAGACACTCTATTCTACTCTCCATATCTGAATTTCAAACATTGCATGCCTAATGACGCAACTCAACGCTGCGCCGTGTCTTGCTAGAAAGACAAAATTATATGAAATTAAGTATAATCCTTTCTTTTGTCAAGATTCGCAACCATTGCATGTAAAAATCACTATTATGAACTAAAGTAAACTTATTAAAGTCACTATAGTAATATACTCGTATCATTAACGAGACAATTTAACGTATCACTGGGCTTATTTAAACCTCAGTCGTTAAATCAACTGCTGTATTGAAATTACAAAATAACAAAATTAATTTAAATTGATACTGTACATGATTATACTTTTGTAAAATAATGAATAAAGCCGTCGTGGTGTAGTGAGATAGCGTCTGATTGTAAAGGCGACAATTGGTGGTTCAAAATTTGCGGAAATATTTTTTTTGAACAAAGTGTGGCGTTGAATTTCACCACTCAAAACGTAATGTCTCGAAAATTAAGCGGAAAACCCGGAACAAAATATTTTAACACTAGTTTCTCTTTGTCTAACTTCCAATGCGAGAAAAACCAGAAAGAAATCAAGATTGGGTTGGCAGTTTCTTATAGTTTATTAAGGTATTTGAATTTCTGGATAGGTGTAATACGGTACATTACATAAATTTTCCTTTTCAGTTGACATCTTTCAGGTCGGTATATTTTAAATGTCTTTTATTATTGTTATCATTTCTTTAATACGTTGCAATAGAAATAATTTGTATTTGCCAAAATCTTTTAGAATGTTTAAAAAGTTTTAATCTTTCAGCAGTCCCCAAGCAATTATTAAAGAACATTCTATTCACACTCTTGACTCTATAAACGTGAGTATTGTAGAGAAGTCAAAACGATGCAAAATTTACATAGGTGCAGGGCTTCCGGTGATTTGCTAAATTGGTACCTTCACCATCCTCTTTGGACAGTAGATGGGGCTTAAAAATAGCAAAGTGTGAGCTGATATAGAAACTGAAGAGTTCCGTACAATTTTCTCACAATATTAATAAGGAAACGAGGCTTTATAATTGTTATTCTTTTTTATTAAACTCTTATATGGCGGCATCTTATCGATTGAGGATTTAACAAGTGACTATTATTGATTTCATGGGAACGCAATGAAAGGGTCTTATTTAATTTAGTTCTGCCTGTCTGACCAGAAAATTACGGCGTTGAGTTCCGAAGACCAAAGATCACAACCATCAACATCGCTTGCTGTCAAACGGTTTTTCTGGTTCAGGATTTGTTAATGATTAATAAACTTAATATATGACTTTCTAATATTAAAAATAGATAAGTGAACTGCCATGCCAATAAGTTTTGTTCTCTTAACATTTACTATGAACAGAATATTTATGAGGAACTAACGTAATTTGGGGGTGTCGAAGCGTAAATATCACTTTTCAGATTAAACGTGGCGGCGCCGATCGGACGGAAGCTTATTTTGTGTGAGTTATGTGACGTTGCTATTGATGTTCTTTTCTTATATTTATTTATGTATGTATGTGTAAGTATTTTTTCAGCTTCACACTGTATTCCGCATATAGCAGGATAGGCAGAGGGAACCTGGGAACCTATTATTAAGACATTCTGTTCCTATTAGGATATTTCGTTCTCCACTTACGCGTGTGGACGCATTGCGTGTTGAGTGGCGCAACTCAATGCGGCGAATATTGCACTTATAAATGTAAATAAAATATCAAAGAATTATACTCCTCGGATGCCCAAGAAAGCAAGGTTGGATGACGTATGATGTAAGTCATAAAAACCAACCAACTTATCACCCTGGATGTTGAACACCGTAACAAGTGAAATAGGGTGAGTGATTGGTCGATAAATACACTATAGGTATATTAGTTTATTATAAGGTTACTTAATCATTTTAACAAAAAAAATTGTAACACAATTTTAGTTATAAAATTCAGTCAAATAAATCACCTTTTTTACAAACATTGTATACGGGATTGCAGACCTCATGATCACAATTATTTTATCCAAGACAAAAAGAAAACTACTCAATCCCTTAAAAGAAAAGAGAATCAAACCTAGACCCATCATATAAAAGGAAACATTATCTAATTTCCCTACTATAGGCGATTTTATTATATTTATACCATAATTATATAGAATCATTCATGTGTAGTGACCATTTACCAGCAATCTCTTCCACTCGGTTAGTTCGAGGGACGAAGTACGAAACATCAATTATGTAATCTTTGACCCGCTTCCTTATACTTTTGTTACGTTAACTTTGTTCGTAATTTATGTGTTAACATGGGATAAATAAATCAGCTTCACGCTGTATCCCGCATCTAGCATGGTAGACGGAGAGAATCAAGTGGTAAGACACTCCGTTCCCCATTTTCCGCCGAATTTTTCGAAGTAGTGCGTGTTGAGTGGCGTCGGGCTTTTATGCCTTGGTGCCAGAGCGAAGAAATGAATATATTAACAAATAATAATGAATTCCCCCGAGTGGGAATCAAACCTACTATTGTCGCGTTACAGTCACACTCCTGTGGTGGTGATTGTAACGCTCCATACGTGGGATAAAGTAAACGTGATGTTATGTCAAGTCAACACAGGTATATGTGACATCGATAAAAAATGGACATCGTAAGGTCAAGACATCATAGGTTGACTAGCGGAACTGAACGTCGCGTCTTATCTGAGGACTGTATTAAAGGTATATTAAATATATATATATTTTTAACAATTTTAAAGGATGGGGTATTTTTCTTTCCCACATTTGGGGAAAAAAAATACTTTTTTGAAAATTTATAAAAATTTGAACGTAGCAGGATTTTTTTTTCTGAAGACAGTCCTAGAACCGATTCCAAAAAGCGCGGGTTCAAATCCCGCTAAGTTCAATTTTTTATACATTTTCTAAAAAATATAATCTTCTTGAAGCGAATTGTAGCAATCAAAGTCTCACTTTACTTAACAATCTTTCAAAAATCGATTTAAAAAAAGTGAGTGGTAAGAGAGGCAGGGAGAAAGCTCGGTTGACCTTCTAGAACTTAGTATCACTGATATATGAGAAAGATCAGTACTAGAAATTCACTAAAATAATACTTTGTTTTGCTTCTCGCTGAATACCACACTAAGATACATAGACCTAGAAACTTAGTGTATGAAATTCTTGAGGCATTGTGTGTTGTGTGACGGAATGCGTTCGTTCATGCGTGTTTTTATTTCAAAGGTCTGGTACCTTTGAAATGAAAACAATAAATATTTCCTCGAGTGAGAATCGAACCCACAATCGCCGCGTTTACAGTCCCACGCTTGTGCCCCTGCGCCAAGACTGGCGTCAAAGATAATACTTATGAAATTTTATTTTGTAACAGCGATTATTTTCTAAAAGCTTAATCAAGTTCATGTCGTGTTTTATTATGAATATCCTGTAATTGAACTGGTGGGTCCACATTTAATATGTACCCCATACTACCTGTAAATACATATGGAAAAATTATTCGACACTCGTCATCGTTGCATAGATTAATCATGTACAGAGGTATATTTAAAAAAAATAGTGTTTTTTTATTATTTGTAAATTAGGTTTTAATTATTTTATTAATTTATATATTAGTATATGTAGTTTATTATTTTTATAAGTAATATTCAACCGTAAAAATATAAGTCATATGTAAAAAAGAAATTAGATTTTTTTATATTATAAATAGAAATTTATAGAAATTACGCAGATTAATGATAGAAATTACGTATTAATGATAGAAATTACGTACCATTATCTATAACAATGGCAAAAAAATCATGTTTGTTGCATCTGAGCAACTTTAAGTATCTATTTTATGTTATTTATAGCGGCAACAGAAACATGTTATCTATGAAAATTTCTATTGTCTAATTATCATAAGATACAATCTGGTGACGAACAGATAGACAGACAGACGGACAGCTGAGTCTTACTGATAGAGCCACGTTTTATCCTTTGGGTACGGAACCCTAAATATCAACTTAGCAAGATTGTAACCCGCATCTGTTATTGAGTCAAATCCAACGCTTTGACCAGTTTAATTATGTATAATATTATATTTGATAGCAACTCTTTCCAAAGATTTTTTTTTACGTAGTATATCTAATCAAAATTATTATTGAAAACAAATGCGAATCAGACTTGCGCCTGCGCAGTGATTTTTATAAAAACGCAAATATGCAAAAACGAAAAAACAGTACACCTGGATTTTTACTATTATTTCAGCTTGACACATTTTTTTGATTCTGAGAAAAAGATCTTGGCAAACGACAGAAAAACAGACGGACAAAAAAGTGATTCTGCAACGGCTCCATTTTATTTCTTTTTTGATACGTAACTCTAAAAATGAAATGATTAGATATAATATTTATCTAATCATAAGTCAAGTCTAGTTAGCTAAATAAATTTAATTTAATTCTACGTACGATAGTCTGTGTACGCACTACGCACTGAGAGCTCAATATCCGCCACCACATTACGTATGAACGTAATTCCTACGGCGTAGGCGTTAATATGCTACGCCAGGGATATTGAAGCTACGGTCCGATAAGTTTATTTTAATTTTAATTAATTATCCTATATGAGTTGAGATTGTTCGTTTTACAATTTTAAGTTTAGTTCAGGCCTTCGTAGTGAAAAAGTGGCGGCAATGTAAACGCGACGGCTGTGGATTCCGTTACCAGATAAACTTGACTTGCAATCTCTCAATATTATGGGGGAAAGTGGGGGAACGGAGATCCTTAGCACTATTCCCTCTGCATACCTTACTATTTACGGGGTAAAGTTTGAATTTTCAGTTTACTGTTTACTTACATAATAGATTTTTTTTTCTAGGAAGTCGCAAGTTTAACATCAACCATGTTTAACATTTTGCGAGATAAATGAAAAGAAATATCTTCGTTTTGATTAAAAGTGAAAAAAAAAAGTGATTTCGACTTTCACTGGGCTCTCTCTACCTACTTACTACATTAACGTTAGTGATAACAAAACAAAACCCAAATTTAAAATATTTGATAGCCCCTGTCACCATGTTACCTTACCATACCGTGCTTGTTAATAAACAATGGCGAAGCCGTCAAACAAGGGGTAAACATTCATTCTCTTGATCAAATAATTAAATCGAGAATTATGGGAAAAAGTGTCTGTCTGACTCACGTCGTTAAACGTAAATTAAATATTTAATTGATTTGGGACTGTGAGAGGTATTCAATATTGAGGTATTGACTCGGAATGTACCTATGTACGTTTGTATACAAATTTATTATAACTTATTAATTGTTTTTAACAAAATTATGTATTGACAGTGGCACGGCTGACTTTAAACGCGATGGTTGCTGGTTCGATTCCCATTCTCTGGTACCAGAGCGACACAACGCGGCTTTAGTTCCACTACTATTCAGACAATGACGAAGAACTATTTTATTCCTTTATATGTGCAATATACAATTTAGAGTTGCCAATCTCTGCAATTGCATTCCAATGACTTATTTATTTTAGTTTCACATTTTGATATACCTTTGTATGTGTAAGCTAACAGAACCCATTGAAACGGAATTGTGGCGGAACTCAACGCTTAATCTACCAGAACGAAGAGAATGAAACGAACGACTGAAATTTGAAAATCTGACTTTACAAGATTGTTATTTGAATATAAAATGCAAGAAGAACGCACCAGACATTTATCTCTAAGGTCATCAACAGCCGGATCTACATATAAATTATTCTTCTGTGTTGAAGAAAAATATTTTAAGATTTCAAAATATCTTAGTATAAAATTTCTGTATTTTCTGTGAGACAAATGAATATTTCATTGATATTAAATTTGTACACGTATAAGGTAATATAATTGTTAAGTAAAGATGATGTATATAGAAAACATAATACATTAAAAAAGCTTATTCAAATAAAAATAAAGGTATATATAATATATCGCAAGACAAGGAGCAGCATTGAGTTTCACCACTCAACACTTATAAAAAAATTAAATTTACATTTTTTTCTACTTTCCATGCATTAAAAGACATTGCGTACTATAAAGTCAGGACTAAACGCCGCGGTTTACCTTTGTTCTACCTTGTCTAACCTATTGTATACTCGTTTATACAAGCACATCCGAAGCCGGATTCGAATCCGAACCAAACCAGCGATGACATTTAACAGCTATTAATAAAAAAGTATCATATTTACTCACAAAACTATCCTTTAACTTCAATTACATATATCTCATAGAACATGACGTCATTTATGTTTTATAGCTTTTTTCGAAGGACTCTAAGAATGATTCAGAGACCCTAAGCGATATTGTTTCCTTGATCTACGGCCCTCCGTCATCTGATTCACGATTATGGATATAATTTTATGGAGAAATAAGTAATTAAGTTAATGTATTGTTATATATAGTGTGTTTTATATGGCTGATATAACTTATTTATATAATATGGAGAGTTGTATTCATTTCCTCGCTCTTGTACTAAGGCTAAACGCGGCGTTGAGTTCCGCAACACAATGTGCAGTGTCTTTAAGTTAGAGGAAAAATGAGGATCGAACAAAAAAAATGTTCTACATAGGTTTTTTGTACATATCAGCTGTATATAAAGAAATAAGCTACGTAAAGCTGATTTTTATTAAATACGTATTATATTTTAAACTACAAATCATACTGTGTTTTTGTGGAGAAAGGAGTGTCTTAATACTAGGTCCTTTCTTAGTGTGTCTTAATACTAGGTTCGCTCTTCCTATCCAGAGAGGCAGAGAGGTAGTCCTTGGTCTCACGCTGTATCAGGATACTTCATTTCTGAACCATAACTAACTATAAAAATTAGCTTCACGCTGTATCCCGCACACAGCAGGGTAGGCAGAGGGAACCCAGTGTTAAGACACTCCGTTCCCGAGTGGGGATCGAACCCACAACCAGTCGGTTTTGCAGTCACACCTCGTGCCGCTGCGCCACGACCGGCCTCATAACTAACTATACATATATATATTTACAAGTTTCAAACTATAAAGTATTAAACTCCACGAAACAATGCTTAAGTAACAAGAGATTTGGACAGTCCGTCTAATCCGACACCCGACAACTCTGAGCTTCTATTTGTTGTGTACTACTATAGTTGTTTTGTATGGAATTGTACGATGAAATTGAATGCTTTAAGGCTTTATTAGGACTTGATTTAGAATATTCGTAAATTATAATTAAACAAAAATAACTATGTGAAGTGTTTATATCCTTTTTTATCTTTACATTCTATCGTATAGTGGAATTAGAAGCCAGTTGCGGCGCAGGGGCGCAAAGTGTGACTGTAAAATCGACTGGTTGTGGGTTCGATCGCCACTCGAGGAAATGAAATATTTATTAACATTTATATTTTCATCTCTTGGCTCGAGGCAAAATGCGGCGTTGAGTTCCGTTCACTCAACACACAATGCCTCCTGATCTCGGCGGAAAGTAGGGAGCGGAGTCTCTCTTCTTACCCTGCTGTGTGCTGGATACAGCGTGAAGCTGACTTTGATTTTGATTTATATAGTGGAATAGACAGAGGGAACCTAGTGCTTCCTCTCGGTGCCCCGAGCACCGCCCAATATTTGGGTTTCTTCAATTAACAGAATAGAACCAGATTTCCCATTTTATATTTTAAAGTCCACAAAAATATAGTTGCAAGTAATGTAATATTATATGCTCTCTTAATGCTAGGCTAAATGAGAAAAATATATCAGCTTCACGCTGTAACCCATACATAGCAGGCTAGGAAGAGGGAATCTAGTGTTAAAACACTCCGTTCCTCATTTTCCGCCGAATTCTGAAGACAAAGAAAATAGAAATTTAAACCACAATCAGTCCCTGCACCAATCTAGCCTAAACGAAGAATATCATAAATCAAAAATAAAAAATATATATTCACTGGTCCTTACCTCTCAAACAATGAGCAAAATTACTGTCAAGTTAGATTACTAGTTAAAAATTAATGTTAAAATAACTTAATTCAGTTAAAACGTTAAGCAACGAATCTAGTCGAAACTACGGAGACTAATCTCCAAATTGGGTAATCGTTCATCTAATTTGACACCAGACTCTGAGTGGGTTTGTATTATTAGTACTAGAATTAAGTTTTGGCTGTTACTTAGACCTGGATATAGATTACCCTATGTAAGTGTGAGGCCAGTCGTGGCACAGTGGCACAAGCGTGTGACTGTAACCCGTCCGGATGTCGGTTTAATTCCAAGTCGAGAAATCAGGCGATATTTAATATATTAATTTCGTCGCTTTAGCATCGAGGCAAAAGTGCGGCGTTGAGTTCCGCGACTCAACACGTAATGCCTCCAGAATTCGGTGAAAAGTGGGTAGTAGAGTAGAAAAGAGTCTTAATGCTATAACAAATGCAATAAGTTATACTGAAACGATTAACATGATGTGTAATAGCGTACAGCCTCATTCGATATGGACTGTATAAAACTGGACATTGGACTATTTAACAAAACATTGATTAGAATTCTAATCCAAATACCTTAAAAAAGTTGATGATTTTTCTAGTGTTAACAACCACTGTACCAACAGTAATTTTCTTTAATTATAAAACATCTAAAGTCGTTTAAGTGCAGTAATTTTATAAAATCTAGGAAGCAAAACAGGAAAGTGCAATAAAAACTATATAAACATTATACAAAACTGCATTCTAAAAGTAACTCAAAGGAGAAGCTCATTTGCAATGTTAGATGCAAACTTGTAGTTTGTATGAAAATAAAAAAAAAAGTTTGTTTGTGCGTTGCCTTGTAGTTTTTATGTTAGCTACTTTTTATAAACGCGTTTTTATAATTATTTTGAACTATTTATTCTATTTTATGCTCTATACCGCGTATAGCATGCCTGGGTAAACAGAGGGAACCTAGTCTTAGGAAACTCCGTTGGTGGGCCTCAATACCTATACAAGACTATCACTACTTCAGTATATACATACATCAATAAGACTGCATAACAATTCTTACACTGAATAGGTTTTCAAATTAACCTAAAAAACATTATACGTTCCCATATTGCAAGAAAAGATAAAAAAGAGAAGTATTTTTACTCCGTTCCCTACTTTCAGTCCAACAAAGATTATACATGTAAACGTAAATCGTAGAGATAAACGCAAATATATTAAATGTACAATACACCAAATTGGATTCGAATCCACAATCAAGTCCTAGTAACCGTATTCTATAACGAAGATTAGCTTTAAAATGTATTTCAGGTAGAAGGTGTAATTATTGCGCGTGTAAAATACAATTGCTCCCAAATCTCATGCAAATGTCGAGTGTAGACTATATCCATAATTACAATGTCTGAAATTATATTTTAAATGTAAGTGAACATGGATTTGAATGTATATGCGGGTTTAAGTTACGTGAAATTAGTTGAAATATAGAGGATATTGATTTAGTGACTAATCTTCTTTTTTAATTTAGACTTCTAGAACTTCAAATATATATTTTTTATTTTATATTTATGGGAAGTTCAAATATATATTTTTTATTTTAAATTTATAACTATGTTTGCTTTTTTTAGGTTCACGTTTATCCCGCATATAACGGGATAGGTAGGGAGAAACGACTCGAACTCGATGAGACACTCCGTACACCAATTTACACTCCAATTTCTTTATATTGCTACCAGAACGAGGAAAGGAAAATAAGTCCTCACCGAACCTATAACAGTCGGTCAACATTCAGACGGTGTCACGATACGCAGACGGGCAAAGGAAACAAATTATGAACCGCTTTTCAAACACTGCGTGCTAAGAGGCGGAACTCAACGCCGCTTTGCCACGTTACCAGAACAAAATGAAAATGAGAATATTATATATTTCAATACCCCAAATGGCAATCCAACCCACAACTGTGGCGCTTACAATCACTCGTTAGTGCCCCAGCGCTACGACGGCCTCGCTATATTTTTTTCTATAATCTCGCTGTTCTCTCTCTCTTTGAACCACACACGCAACACCAGTCAGTAACTGCGTGTTCGGTTACACAAATGTTCTTTCTCATCCTAACGATCGTATAATTAGCATTGAAATATGTCACCGTTGTTTTAAACGTTTTGCTAAGCTCCGCTTCAGTGAAGTAGAGGGGATTTCCCCATGTATGTATAATATGTTTGTGTTATTATATAGATATCTTCTAATGAAATTTAATATTTTTAGTACTTATGAGGCCAGTCATGGCGCAGTGGCTCAAATATGCGATTGTAAACGCGACAGGTAGTGAGTTCGCATCCACTTACCAATTCCCACTTGTCGAAATTAAGTATTTAATATTTTAATTTCCTTGTTCTGATAACTAGTCAAAGTGCAGCGTTGGATTCCGCCACTCGACAAGCAATGCCTCGAAAAGCTCGATGGAAAGTGGGGAACTTAACACAAGGTTCTCTCGAAATATGCTACTATATGCAGGCTACATGCGAGAGGGAAGCTGATTTTTTGAAATATTTTTTTAAAAAATTGTTTAAGTTTGTGCGTATAGGTAGGTACAGTTTAGAAACCAGTTTTTATATATTATATATTTTGTTGATTTTCAGGATATTTATAATTTATGCACATTTATTTTAAACGGGTACTTCAACCCTTGCTTGTCATTTCGGACGTGGGGTCATTTGTATAGCATTATTCGCACCTGCGGCCACAACCGTTGGTAGACGGTACAAATTAATTTAGGGATTATACATAGCCGCTGACCGCTAAAAGCAAACTTGTATAGGAAATGGAGAGGGAAATTTAGTTTGAAACTTTCTTTTTTAAGGGGATAACGGTAATTTTTTTCGATTTTTAACTGCCCGCTCGCGTTAAGATACTGTGTTCCCCAAATTCTGCAAAATTGTCTTTGCCTAGGTACTAGAGCGAGGAAATATTTGGAAAATAATTATTACCCTTAGTGGAAATTGAATCCGCCACTGCAGCGGACGACATTCCGTTTATATTACGACACCTAGTTACCCACTTTCTGCGAAATTCTGTTTATAGAAAGTCTGACTCTTTACCAAAGCGAGGCGAAAATGATAAATAATTTATTTTCCATTTATTGGCCAGTCGTGGCCAATAAATGGAAAATAAATTATTTATCATTTAAAGCAAAGTATGACTGAAAATTTCGAAAAAGGTTCGAATCCCACTCGAGGAGATGAAATATTTACTTAAATTTATATTTCCATTTCCTCGCTCTGGTCTCGAGGCAAAGCGCGGCCTTGAGTCCTACCACCCAACACGCAATGCCTTCAGAATTCGGCAGAAAGTGGGGAACGGAGTGAGTTAACACTAGGTTCCATCTGCCTACCCTGCTGTGTGCGGGATACAGCGTGAAGCTGATTTATTTGATTTATTTTTATTTATTTTCTTAATCGGAAATTGAACCTATAAAGCCGCTGCGAGACATCTGGCCTCCCATTAATTATAATTCAAGAATAAATATATTTAAAAAATGCATCAACTTTAAACTACTGTTACTGAATACTAAACTAATCATCTAATCATAATTAATCAAATAATAGGCGCAGGATCGCGAAGGATGTGACTGTAATGCGACAGCGACACCAAGGCAAAAAGTCCGGCGTTGAGTTCCGCCATTCGACACGCAATACCTCGAAAAATTCAGCGGAAAGTGGGGAACGGAATCTTAACTCTAGGTTCCCTTTGCCTGCCATATGCTGGAAACAGCGTTAAGCTGATTCTAAACAATACGTAAAATTTTAGAATGCCTAACAGAGAAAAGTACTTGAAACACCTTAACGCGCCTGTCACCCTCTCGCTTGAGCGGTCAGTGACCGGTCTTCAATCCCCACGTTGCTTATTTTTGATGAATTTTACTGCCTAGAACGATTCGATTTGTTAAACTGTATCAAATTTAAACGATGGTATAATCGTATAATATATTTTGGTTATTCTGTATAAAATAATAATTTTACTTCACCTCACCTCACCTCATACATTTATAGGAGAATTGCAATAGGGAACCTAATGTTAAGACAGTCTATTACCCACGCTCCTTTCGATTTTCGAGACATTACATTTTGAGTTGCGGAGCTGTAAACGGGTGGTTGTGAACACGATAGTGAAAACTCAGTGAAATTAAATATTTTCTTTCCTAGCTTATAAAAATACAAAACGCGACGTTGAGCTCCGCAGCTCAAGTCCGTGTCTTGTAAATTTTAAATATTCAAATGAAACTTTGTATTACTTTTAACGTTAGAAATAAATAGTTCTGCAGCTGTTTAATAAAATAAAAAGTTTTGATTTCGTTTTTAATAAAAATATTAGATCCAAAATACTAACAAGAATGGAACCCATTCGTAGAAATAAATTATTTTCGGTTTCTTGCTCTGGTACGAAAATTCTTCCGTCGAGGAATTCTTGGAAGTGTCTTAACACTAGGTTTCCAGGTTCCCTCTGCCTACCCTGCTATATTCGAGACACAGCGTGACACTAAAAAAGTAATGAACTAACTTTCTCGCCACATTGACTTACATTATCACCGCGCCATAGGGATGTCATTTACAATTTTTCCCATTAAAAGGATTAATTAGAAAACGGAAGTTGGCGTAAACGTTCAATGTTTAAACGTGTAACCAGCACACCCCTTCATTAGGGGTAGCGGGGATGTGAATAAAAGATACACAGGTGTGACCCACGCTTAACTTAGTTAACGGTGATATGACAATGACATCAAAACTGTATGTATGTTTGTGTTAGTATTTATGATATTATGATTGGATTGAAGATTGTAATATTTAATATATCTGGTAAGGAGACAAAGTGTGTCGTTGAGTTCTGTCACTCAACGCGCAATGCTTCTAAAATTCGGTGGAAACTGAGGAATGGAGGTGTCTTAATAGGGAGCAGAGTCTTAAAATAGATTTCCAGATTCCATCGGCCTACCTTGTTATGTCCAGGATATAGCGTGAAGTTAAAAAAAATGAAAAAAAAAATCAGGAAGCTACTGCTTCAAGGATCTAACCTACAATAATTGCCTTTACATTTAGACGGCTTCCCACTACGCCACGATGACATATTATTATTTCATGTGCATTTATTATTTCACCTAATCCCAGATGCACAAAATTTGTTTTAGATTTACTAAAATTAGGGAATGTATTGGTCTAACCCTAGCCAAATAGCTGACAGACAGCTACATCAATTTCAAATAATAAAAAAAAAAATAATAATATATAGAACTTTACCATATCACCATGTCAACTGATATGTGCATTCTCTATTGAAACATTTTCATACTGACTATTTCATTTTAACCACAAAGTGTACGTCACAATGGTCAAATTAACTTCAACCGCTGGTCTGTGGGGAGCAAAATTAAATCCCAGATTTGGTACCAATGACACTCACTCATACATACAACTGACCGCAGTTAACCCTCGGAACCTGAAACACCTGCTGCCTGATATATTGTCATAAAAAATTATGTAGAATAAACATTAGTTGAGGCCAGTCCTGGCGCAGGGGCACAAAGTGTGATTATAAACGCGACAGGTTGTGGATTCGATTATCACTCGAGGATATATTTAATCTTTCGTTTGTTCCCTCTGTTGTCGAAGCAAACCGCGGCTTCGAGTTTGCTACTCAGCACTCAATACATCCAGAATTCAGAGGAAAATGGGGAACGGTTCATAATCTACTTCCTTGCTAAATTTCAGCTTTCTATGTTCAAAAGTTTCTCGTCTACCTCTTATCTGTCAGTCATTGGTTTCACGCTGTATCTCGTATAGCAAGATAGTTAAAGGGAACCTAGTGTTAAGACACTTCGTTCCCCCCACACCGCACTATTTTTGAGACATTGCAACGTGGCAAATAATAAAAAATAAATAAAAATAATTTCTTTTAAGTACCTTCACTCATTACGAAAATAACACTTATGTAAAATTATTAAAGGCCCCCAAACATAAATATCAATGGATCGTGAAACACCCAAAATGAAAACACAGTTTGGTGATTCTCAAATCCCGTCTTGGTCACGCTCATTTACCTCGTAATTACGCCTAGCAAACACTGTGCTAAGGTTTCACTGTCTACAATAACACAGTAATTGACAAAATTTTATAATTTTGATAAAATAATCATTACATGATGTAACAGTATGTACCTTGGGTACAAGTTAAAAATAAATAAAAAAATAAAATAAAATATGCATGGCTATACACATAAATAACATAGTTAATTATGAATAATTATATATATATATTTTTAATAAAATATTAATCGAGATGAGTTCGTGTATTGTCGTCCCGAGTGTCGCGACCGTCGTTCTGTCTATATAGGTGGGTGCAGAACTCGGAAGGCAGCGGTCGAGTCAAACTATTAAGTACTAGGGTACTAATAAATATGGTGCACATAAAGAGTCGTACCAAACATATTATAAATATAATATGATAATTTGAAGCCTATGCTGGCACGATCTTTTAGGGTCGAATTTCTTATAAAGGCAATATATGTGTAGGGGCGACACATATTGTGGATCCAAGTGATCTTTGACCAATATTATGATATTGAATGTTGCTTGACGTCGCGGAAGCTGACGTGATGGGCTTATGCGAACTGTTATAGCGACATTAACTATGTCGTGGCTGATGCCGTCTCGCAGTACGCTCGCGATACGTAAGCTGTGCTTGTATGGCGTTGGTCATTGACATATTATATACCACTTCTACGACTTGGTATACGACTAGTAGGTGTGTGGTGCTATTTTATGTCCCAGCTCCGGTGTATGTAGTAGTGTCCGCCCTCATACGGGTGTGTGGTGCTATTTTATGTCCTGGAACTCTGGTGTATGTAGTAGTGTCCGCCTACGGTTCGAGACACGACTGTGGGGTGTGTGCCGTGCGTTTATTTAACATATCGGCCGCCTAGCGGTAGTGCGTTCGTTCCAACGACTTATATTGATCTCACAAATCAATCAACATCACGAATCACCATTCTAATACAATCTTAATATAAACAAGCGTAACAAGTACCTTCGGAAAGATCACACACAAACGTCTCGGAGGGTTCAACGATGACTGTAAAGCCACGGTCTGGTCGGAACTCACGGTGTAGGGGCGGGGCGGTGCCCGTACTCTTTCTTCCTTTTATTATAACTAGTTCGCAGTTATAGTGGAGAGGAAGATAGGACGCGCTCTTGGCTTTTCTTCGGACGAGCTTCGAGTTATGACAATGTCATATTGTCGAGTTTCCAGTTATCTAAATAACTGACACAAGAACAACTTCTGATGGCAAATATCTTATTAAAGCGATACCTTCTAATGGCATAATATAAAATTCTTAATACTGTTACCTCTGAATCTCTAAAAGGTTTTGGGTTCTTCACGATCACAACTATAAACGGTTCTAACCACTAGACACATCACGAGCCGAAGCATTATTTATTAAATAATATATTCAAAGGTGTTTGGGATATCAGTTACAATGTAAACAATAAAAAAGATAAGAAAATTATCTTTTTGAACTTTATCCGCCTCATTACTATCTTATGTCGTCGTCTACCAGCACATTAAAAAAAAACAGTATAAGAAATTTATAACGAAAAGCCTTGAAATGTTAATAGAAATGTATTTTTCATACTTATATAATTTTAAAATTTCTTTCAGTGACCTAATATAAATAACATTTCGATTAATTAATTTAAGATATGTATAAATAATACAGTTTTTTTTAAAGTATTCAGTACATAAAATAATAAATGAGCCTTGCCCAATTTAGTGTAAAGACCAGAATATTTTGAAGGCTCTCCAATAGCACAATGTTTTCGCGACGCTAACGAATTCCTTTAAACCTGATATTTTACTGACTAGCTAAAGTTCCACGAATTTTTTCTAGCAAACAAGATAATTATTTTATATTAAGAATACCTTCATCGTATTTTAAAGTGTTACAATCGACATGAGAGCAGTTGTGGCGCCTGGTTGTGCTGGTCGCACTTTATACGCGACTGGTTGTGGGTTCGATCCCCACTCGATGAAATGAAATGATTATTTAAAGTTATATTTTAATTTTTTCCCTCTGGTGTCGAGGCAAAGCGTGGCGTCGAAAGAAAATGGGGAACAAAGTGTCTTAACATTAGGTTCCCTCTGCCTACCTCGCTGTAAGCGGGATAGGTCGCGAAGGTGTTTTTATTATTTAAATTATAACTTATAAAGATTGATTTATCATTAATATTTACTTTATTTAATAATAAAAAAAATGTCAAATACCACATCATACCATGGTAGCAACCACCCCGTTATACAAAGCAAACCTTCTAATGTTTTGATTTGAAATGACGGGACAGTAATATTTCTAACCCCTTCCGGTACAAACTTACACGACAAGGCAAACAAAACTCAACTCAAACTTTAATGATAAAGTTATTTGACGGCGTCTGAGGAACCAATGAAAATGTTTAATTAATTCTGTTAATTAGTATTGTATATTCATTAATATATATAGATGTATGTATAAAACTCTACCGTTACTGATTGAAAATTGAAGCGGTCGTGGCCCAGGGGCACAAAGGTGTGACTGTAACGCGACGGTTGTGGGTTTGACCCTCACTCGAGGAAATGAAATATTTATTTAAATTTATATTTCGATTTATTCGCTCTGGTGACGAGGCAAAGAGCGGCGTTGAGTTCCGCCACTCTACACGTAAATTCGGCTAAAAAAAAGAAATCATAATCAGCTACACGCTTTAACCCGCATGCAGCAGGGTAGGCACAGGGAACCAAGTGTTAAGTCACTCCGTTCCCACTTTTCCGCCGAATTTTTGGAGGCGTTGCGTGTTGAGCGTCGGAACTAAACCCCGGGCTTTTGCCTTGTTGCCAGAGCGAAGGATGAAAATATTTATAAACAATAATGCATACCCTCGAGTGGGGATTGAACTCACAACCTATCGCGCTTACAGTCACACAGTCACTCCTGCGCCACGACTGGCATTAATAAAGGTTTCTTTTCTTAAACGTCCTTACTTTGAAAACAACTAATATACAAAAAACTTACCCGTTTTTTATGGTAAACACTCTCTCTCTTTCTCTGTACATTTTTCTAGTAATTTTTCTTAAATCGCTTGAAGCGTAAATAGTATAATTAAACAAGTGCTAAATATGCATGGAGCAGTACAGGAGACTCTGTGTTCTGATGCAAATTACTGCATCGTTGCGAATTAAAATGTGTTGAATGTTGGTGTGAGTTGTTATATTCGTTTTCTTTTTATAGCTTCACGCTGTATCCCACAAATAGAGGACACCTAGTGTTAGGACACTCCGTTTCTTACCATCGCTTCATTTTTTTATTGATTGGCGGAAGTCAATGCCACGCGTTTATTTTCTTACCAGGACGAGAAAATGAAACAAATTATTACAGTCAAACGTTGCGCCGCTGTGTCACAAGAATTTTGAACTGTAAAAGTTTTTTTTTTCTGTACAATTGCTTCCACAGACATAGTTTAAGTGGTGTTACATTCCGTTCTCCACTTTTATTCCTTCTTTCTATTCGTACTCTAATAGTTATACTAATGCTTAAGACAGTGTAGTTTGTTTTTTTTTTTGTATTTTTTATATATTTTTTTTGTTTTCTGTAAATTTTCTGGATTTGGCTTATTAAATGACGGAATTTAATTCCACACTTTTGTTAGTCTTTATCCTGCACAGAGCAGAGTTAACCTGGGAATATAATGTTAAAATACTACGTTCTCATTAAGACACTTCCGTTCTCCAGTTTCTGCCTAATCTTGAGGTATCCGATTTCTTGAGATATTACATCTTTATTGGCGGAACAAGTGTCACCAGAACGAGAAAATGAAAATATTAAATATATCTTTCCCGTAAGTGGAGGTCAAACCCACAATAGTCGCGTTTACACTTTATTAAACGAAATACAGAAATAGGAAATATATTAAAACACAATAAGTTTCAACAAGTAGAAATCGTAAACATTCATAATAAAAAAAAATATTGATAAATATTAAATCAATTTCCTAGCAACTTCAAAAACCGATGACTTATATAAACTCAGTATGACAATTGAAACAGAAACAAAAAGATTTCAAAAGCTTACCATACATATACACGATTGCCTTTTATTGTTCTGTCCATACAAAATATTTTGTGAAGTCATCAGAAATTTAATTATTTTTTTCTCCTTCCAAGCACTGTCGGTAGGGGCATTGTCGTCGCAATTCCGAATTTGCAGATGTTGAGTGTATCTTATAACTAATTAAGTTTTTGGGTGGTCGTTCGTAACAAAAAATTGTGATTTTGTAATGCCAAATAAAATAAGCTAAATATGCTTTTAACATTTTTAAAGTGTTATTCCATACTTAGGAAAGAAAAATATTTATTTTTAGAAATTAAGAAACCAACCAGGAAGTTCGCAGGAGGCGCGGGTTCGAGCCCCGCTACGTTAAAATTTTTATACATTTTCTAAATAAGTATAAATATGCTTTATTTTTAGAGATTTCGTTTAGATATTAGTTCTTTTTCTTTTTAGCTTCACGCTGTATCCCGGATTTAGCATGGTAGGTAGGAAACCTCACTAGGTTTCCTACCGACCGTTAACGACGCGTTTTGGCAATGGCGGAACTAAGCGCCGCGCTTTCTCTTGTTTCTAGGCTTAGACCAGAACAAGAAAACTAAAATAATTCTTTACCCCGAACGAGATCGAACCAACAACCATCGCGTTTACATTCAAACGTTGAGCTAGATGGTCTCCGATATTTTTATTATTAGATATATTACCTTATTAATAAAGACTAACTATAACACTACCATATGAAAAAGAAAATAAACTGTAATAGTATGATTTATAATGAAAAGCCGCAATATACGTTCCCCCAAGCCCAATAATATCACTTTCTGTTGGTAATGTGACGCATTTTTCAAAGCGATTATTGGTTACTTAAGATCTTACTTGACATATTGTGCACGTCAGTAGTTTTTCTTTTACTCTGTGAGAAGTCTCTAAGGTTGTCCTGCTCATTTTTTTTTAGTTATTCATATTTTTTTTATATTTATATAGCTTAAATGAAAATCAGAACTTATTATTGTACCAAAAAATTCTGGTCTTGTTGCTAAGGCCGTCATGGCGTAGCAGCACAGCGCATCGTGAATATAAATTCTTTGGTCGTGGGTTCGATTTCTACTAGAGATAAAAAATATTTTCGATCTTGTAATAATCTTGTGATAAGACATTCCTCGATAACAAAATAACGCTTTGGATTCCGCTACTCTTCACGAAATGTCTCGAAATTTGAATGGAAAGTGAGAAACGGAGAGTCTGTGAAGATGCTAGCAATAAAATAAATAAAGGATACTCCTCAACTTGAGTACCACCCAAACATTGTATTTTCTAAATAAGATTCCAAGAAAGGTTAGGAGCAGGTGTGTCCAACACACAACAATTTATTGTCTATTTGAAAAAGCTTTGATGTCACAGAAATAGATACACTCCATTTTTATAGTCTGTGGTCGGTAACACAATGGTTAAACATATCTAGGATATGAGGAAATTATGCAATATTTGAAGAACTTAAGAGATAGAAGTATATGTGAATGGAATCTTTCTTTAGCATAAAGAGTTGCATAAAAAAAAACGCCCAGCCGAAACTATGCGGTGTAGAACACCGAAATTTGTCGAGTGCCTTGGGGAGTGTAGGTGAGCAGCGCGTAAGATCAACTTACTAACTATTGCCCAAAATCAAATTCAAATTCACTAGTCATAGTTTAGGACAAGACAAAATTTTTCGGATCAGCTAGCATCAACATACAGGATGGAAGTGTCAGCGCTCCTTTTACGGGAACAGCATATAGAGTAAAATATTTTAAACTCATATCTAAAGAAATTAATCAAGATACCTCAACAGTTTAGACGTAGGATTTTTTTTCATTTCACGATGTTTATCCATATCCGTATTTATACCCGTATTATATTGTTACTGCGTGACGCAGTTACGCATAGATACCAATAACGTAAACACATACTACTACAAAAATACTACTAAAGATTAATCCACTTTGAACTTTGCCACCAATACCTACGACTCGATTTCGGAATGAGGCGTATGCGGCGGTTTCCCTTTAATAGGTTTATATGTGCGTGCGTCGTTCTTAACAAATGGCGTTTTATATTACAAAAACTCTTCATTTTTGGGAAAAAAAATGTTTAAGGCTTTTATAGAGTAGTTAAAACTGTGGTTTCATTTAAAGTAGTGCTGACACTTCCATTCTGTATAAGCGTTTTTCTTACAAGGTTTAAATTGGTTTCATTTGAATCCATAAGTAAAGATGAATTTAACGACTAAAATGAAAAAGTTATTTTGCCGATATTCAGACACAGACAGTAATTACTTTTATAAACAACAAACATTTACATTTTTTTTATTACAATAAAAATAAGCTACGTATCAACAATCAATTGTTTTATTAAATTGTGTTCATCATTTCTCAGTCTGTCCAGCAGTCGATTTAATTACAAGGACACGTCTGATGTAAAATGGTCTGTTTTTGAGTCAATATTTGTATGGAATTTATAGAATTGAAGTCCGTTATGGATCATTGTTACATTTTGTTGTAGTAAGTTCAAATCTACATATATTGACACTATACATATACTATATACAGTGAGTTTTAATAAAATTCTTTCTGTAAGTAAACTTCTCCTCATCAATTCTATTTAGGTATATTAAATCTTTACAAATAGAATTTTGCTAAATAAATACAAAGCGGCGTTGAATTCCACCGCAACACAACGCAACAACTACACGCAATGCCTCCAGAATTCAGCGGAAAGTGAGGAACGGAAGTCCTTTAAAGGGAACGGAGTGTTTTAACACAGGTTCACAAGTACCCTCTGCCTATATACACTATGAAGGATACAGCGTGAAACTGAGCAAAAAAGTATGGATACTATAATATGTTACTTTCGACTTTACTACACTGTCGCACAATCTGAGTTTAAGCCACTATCCAAGAAGGGCCAAATGGGACATATTAAGATCTTGTCAGTTAAGTGAGGGTCATCTCACAGCCTAATTGAATCTTCTAAGTTTGATTAGAAAGGGATATTATGATTATTGCTTTACTTAATTACTATAGGCATCGTCTTAACTAATAGGAAGGAATTTACTTTGAACTTTGAATTAATTGTATGTTTAATATTTGAACTTTGCAAATAATATACAAATCGAGGAAATGAAGTATCACTGGCTCTGTTAAAAAGACAAAGCACGATTTTAAGTTCCGCCATTCGACGCGCAATATCTAGAAAATTGGGTGTCGCATGGGGAATGGAGAGTATAACACTATGTTCCATCTTAAAACTTATGAACATATGGTTTAGTGGTCAGAGCACCTAGTCGGTTTCCAAGTGGCGCGAGTTCGAGTCCCGCTACGTTCAAATTTTTATACGTTTTCTAAATAAGTATTTTTCTTTCCTAAGTGTGGAATAACTTACTGTTATATGCAGGAAACAACGTGAGGTTAAATAACTATGTTTGTACCTACATATCAAATAGAGTCTTTAACAAGCTTACTGATTAAGCTTGACTGACTATGGCGACAACAAGAAGTAGAGATGTAATGAAAATAATGAAGTATATAAAGGAAGTTGGATCAAATACAATAGTAGTCGTATCTTGCAGTAAACAACATTATGCTTTAGAATGTATGAAAAAAGAGAGCAAGTTGATTTCATCCTATTTGTCGATCTTGCAAAATATATAAATCATCAAATCAGATATTGTCCTTAAATTTGACAGTAAAATTTTAGGACAACATCGGATTCTAAGTGCTGTGAGTTTAATTTCCACTGCAAGCAAATAATTTTTTCTTTTGGTCTAAAGAAAAAGCGATAAATTTCAATTCTATAAGTAATACAAGCTATACACAAAAAATCCAGAATTCAAGCGGACTTCACTTTCCACCCGTCTTTCCACTAAGTTCTCTCAGCATATGCTATAAGAGAAAAAAAGGAACTAATAAAATATCTCTTTATATTACATGCGCATTACACGAACAAGACAATACATCAAGTTTCAACTACTGCATACCATTACAAAATAATCTGAAACATCTAATTAGCAGACACAGGTGCGACATCACTGGAACCAAAATAAATCAGTCGTCTGCAAATATTTAGGTGACAGGAGAGGACCTCAGCCAAGAATAATATATACTTTAAATAACCCTTGAGCAAAATGAACTTTAACACGACGCTCTGAGACTTAGTATTACTTTAAATAATAACTAAATCGTCGCGTCAAATAATATTCATTGCAATATATTCCCTATACTAATAACAATAAATACTAAAATAATTACTAACTACTAAAGCTAGTACATGAGTATTTGTAGTAAGGAGCAAAACATCCGGCTCGAAGGACCATCTAATCGAATTGGTCACGCACATTCCTGCGCGCGCGCCGCCTTTGACGCATACCACGCGGGCAATTAGGATCAGAATTGATTCATTTACTTCGGATATTCTTACCAGCCATATCAAAGGGAACGTAATGTAATACATTTGTTCATTACGTCTTTCCTTGTTGATTAAAGAGAGTGTAGCGTGTATAATTATTGAGACGTTTGTTTATGTGGGCATATAATTATATATTATGTTCCTATTAATAGCTGTGACGTGGTTCTACTTCTAAGTTTCACAAGAATAATTATATCACAAAACAAAATAAGGTCTAAATCTACTAAATAAAATATAAGTATTACTTTACTTAATATATACAATTATATAAAAATGTTATAGCTCAAGAAAACATTTTTTTTTGTTGAAAAATAATAATTCACTATTTATGTTCTTTTATTAGTACAACTTAAGGCTTGTAATAAAAATTATTATTAATTATTATTACAAGCTTTTATTCGACTTGCCGTGTATGTAAGTCCAATTTGACCCAATTCCCAGTGTCCGATATAGTTTAAATTTGGCTTACGACTTCAATTCTGATGACAGTGAAATTATACATAACCAATATTGTTGTTCATCCAAAATGGCCGCTATATCAAAATGGCCGATTGTAATCCACATTTTCGCACAATCCGAAAGAACTGGATTTGTAAAATACAACACACTATAGAAAACATTTAGAAAATTTTATATAAAAAGGTGTTTTAATTTATAATGTATCAATAATATTAGGATATTTGATAATAAGAAGTTTAAAGCTTCCTTGCAGTCAGTAGACATTCTAAGACAATCTTTTCTTATTAAAGACAAAGTCTAGACGAGTACTACAGTGGAATTTTAATTAGTACATAGTAAGGTCAAAGACATATTACATTTGTTGGAAATAATAATCACTTCGTAATTTTTGCGATTCAACTACTTTTTTATAGGAGAAATATTTTTTAATACTGTTCAGTCCTGTACTGACAACAAAATAGCATTTACAGTAGAAGAATATTAAGAATTATATAATAATAATAAAATATTCATCAGCCATAAATTTAAAATGCTTGAAGATACGTTAAGATGTAGAATATAATAATTCTGATTATAACTATTCTCCAATCATCCAGTGTTATGCCAACTTCTTTGGATTAAAAATAAAATAAATCGAGGCAAAGCGCGGCATTAAGTTCCACCATTCAACACGCAATGCCTCCAAAACTCGGCGGAAAGTGCGGAACGGAATGTCTTAACACTAGGTTCCCTCTGCCTACCCAGCTGTGTGCGAGAAACGTGAAGCTGATTTTTTTTATTAAAAAAATAAAAATTGTTGTTGTTTATATTACATAACTCTAACCCAATGTTACAATACTAAGTCATAAATAAAGTTACTGACTAACTGCCGACGATGCAACCAAACTTACTTTCCAAATACCCGCCATTAAGATAAGTACGCACAGGTAAATAATCTGGTAGCTAATCCCCAAACTTTGATACGTGAGTAGGTGGAAAATGGCCAAAATTTAAGCTTTGATCGTACATCCAGGGATCGAGCTCTTGCTATGCAAGCTTACATATTCCTAATGTATAAACTTTAGAAAGTCCATACGGTTTATTGTTTTATTATTGTTATAGTTGCATTTCTGGGAGGATATTGTGATTTTAACTTTTATTTCTTTAGTTTTTTTACATTGTCGTTTTATACTGCGGCATGGGCAGTGATACCTTGCTTGCATGCTTAGCTAAGACGTTATTAAACATATTGGTCTTGAAATAAATTAAAATTAACTGATTAGAAATGTAATGATTGGTGGTTGTAGGCTCAATTTCCATTCGGGGGATGATAATCCAAAAAAAAGTAAAAGCTTGACATTAAGTTCCTTCGTTCAGCACTCGATAACTAGAAAAAATCAAAATAAGTGGGGAACAAAGTGTCTTAACACTAAGCTCTCTCTACTAACGCTGCCATACGGGAAAAAGCGTGAAATTATGGTTATCTATTTACAGGATTCCCAATATTCAATCAAATAGTGTAAACGATATTTGTTTAAGAACTAAACGTCTCGCCAAACATGTCTGACCAGCCGCAGACTGTTTGTATTACTACCCCCGGGAGTGTCAATACTAACGTTAACGTGTAACAGCTTCTATAGTCACTAGTTAGTTGTTAATGGATCTCTTACATACGAGTATGTATTCTTAGAATACCTGTTCAATTAAAACGAACTTAATAATGATTAAGGTTTCTCCCATATTTTGAGAAAGTGGCAATGAGCAAAGCAAGAAATTAATAAAATAATAAGATCAGAGAAGATAAGATGACAGTGGACGAGGCGAAAGATTTATGTAGAAACTGTAGCGTTTGGCGCTCTCTCTCTGACTACCTCGCTAGGGATAAAGGATGAAGCTAAGTTAAGTAAGATCTTCGATTTTCACGATTATTACACATGTTAAATGAAACTATTTATCCGGATTAATCGCACATATTTTGTATTATTATTATATTTTTGGAAACCCGACGTTTCGAACACTTTACAGTAGTCCTTGGTCACGAACACTTTGCAGTAGTCAGTGACCACGTACTACTGAAAAGTAAAAAAAGTTTTATTTAAAATTAATAAAGTGTTACCGAAATATTGAAGAATCTAAATGCCTTCATTCTTAACAACAGACTAAATAAATAGCTGTATTAAAATATTTCCTTCCGAAACTTGAAATGACCTGTCACTTATCAGCGTTCCATTCCATTCCCCTCCATAAAATTCTGCTTATTAACTTGATAATCGAACTTAGAACCGTACACACAATGATAGTACTGATAGTTCACAATTAGTACCAACATTCAAACTGTAAGTAGCATTGTAATTGAAATCTGCATTGGATAGGCAAATGCCAAAAGTAAAGCAGAGCTGGTCAAACTTTGTCGAGACATTTGTACCCTAAGGGTATGTTTACTGTTTCCAGACTACAGACGTATGAAACGCTGTACAATGGACACAGCTCAATGTGATGAATTAAATGTATGGGATCTGTATGAGATCTTTGATGAACAGTGGTGTAGAGTAGCATAAAACGCAGTGGTTGTGGGTTCGATTCGAATACTAAATGAGTTATGATTATATTTAAATTATTTTTTATTATTTTTAGGCCAGTCGTGGCGCAGTGGCAAAAAGTGTGACTGTAAAACCGACTGGTTGTGTGTTCGATCCCCACTCGAGGAGATGAAATATTTACTTAAATTTATATTTCCATTTCTTCACTCTGGTGTCTAGGCAAAGCGCGGCGTTGAGTTCTGCCACTCAACACGCAATGCCTTCAAAATCCGGCAGAAAGTGGGGATCAGAGTGTCTTAATACTAGGTTCCCTCTGCCTACCCTGCTTTGTGCAGGATACAGCGTGAAGCTGATGTTTTTTTATTTTTTTTATTTTTAGATATTCATATCAACAACGTCGTGTTTTGTTACCAATTCAAATCGAATAAATTAGTAAGTATGGAACCCGTAATCATCATGTGAAGCCAGTTACGCCCTAAATACGTTAAGACAGCGACCATTTGTTCTGTAACCTGATAAATATTAATTTCCAATAACACCATCTACTAGTGGGTATAGAAAATATTAGTATTATAAAATATTTATTTTATTCCATTGGCTCGAGTATTGCGTATTGAGAGGTGGAACTGCTTAGCTGCCGTTTATTCTACCGGGACCATAAAATATATCACAAATATAGACAAAAAAAAAAATAAACAACTACTACAGTAAGAATCGAACTCACAATTATCGAGTTTACTTTATGCAAAATCAGCTACAACGTTCTATCTGTCTCCCTCCCTTACTATAAGTACGGGAGGCGGAGGGAGAAAAGTGGAGAGCAAAAACACCAAAAACCTTCTCTCACTGCACAGTATAAACCGAATCGAGCTAATATACGGCAGACGAAACAATGTGAGTTTCCAATCAATTTTATGCTGACAATCGAAGTCCCGACGGGTTTAATCAGACGAGAACGAAAAATTCACGTGTTGCTTTATGATTTTTGCTGTTGCGATTATGTGGTCTGGTGCTTTATTTAAAAGTTATTTGTTTTATTTATAGTTTTTTTTTTACGTGAGGCTATATTCCGCAGGGTAGGAAGAGGGAACCTTCCCAGGTTCCCGGACGTCAACGGAGTCCTTACACTAGATTCCCATCTAGTGTAAAGACTCCGTTGCTATTGCGACACTTCAGCTGCCCACTTTCTCATTGTGTTTTGAGTAGTGGAAACGTCGCGCTTTGAAAATATTAAATATTTCATTCCCCCGGGTGGGAATTGAACCCACTGCCGCAACTTTGTGCCCATGCGCCACGACGGCCTCAAGTTAGACCGTGTGAATAATTTACAGAGTAAAATTACTAAAAAATAAATAACATTAAATAATTTTATTTATCAGACTGTAAACGTGGGTTCGATTGATGAATTATTTTTACTTAAACGTAAAAAGACAAGGCGGGGAGTTGGATTCCACCACTCAACTCGCAATGTTTCTGAAATTTGGCGGCGCGTGGGGTACGGAGTGTCTTAACACTACGGTTCCCTCAGTCTTATCTTCTATTTAATATTTTTCAAAGAATTATTAATTAATAAGTAATAAGTTTAATAATTAATAATCTTTAAATATTTTCATTCAAAATCATTTTATTCAACATCGCACGTACAAAACGTGCTGCCTATAAAACTGTTAAATTCCATACAAACGGTCTGAACAGACACAACGGGCGAAACGATATGTTACAAATAACTTTTTAATTGAACAATCGGTATTTGATCTGGCGGGAGTGCACGTATTTCATAATATTTTGGTATTTTCTGTATTGTGGAAGGAATTGAATGGAGGCAGTCTTTAATATATTTTTATATTATGTATACTTATATAACAAAGCTGAAGAGTTTGTTTGATTGAACACGCTAATCTCAGGAACTAATTATTCGAATGATTAATTATTTTTGTTTGGGATAGTTAATTTATCGATGCAAGCAATAAGGCTATATTATACCATGTTAATGGTGATGTAATCTAGTGTATCTGATGTCAGAGTTACCCCAGCCGCTCCAAATATCTCAAATTCTCAAATGGGGATCGAATCCGCAACAGTAGCTCTAACTAATCTACTACGCCACAAGGGAAGAAAACATTCAATATTGTAAGTAATTTCAATATTGTAAGTAAGTTAAGATTATTATTGAATTATATTTTGAAAAATAAATATATTTTCCACTTTAAGCTGCGGTAAATCTGTATATTTTACTCTGTGTCACGAATCTCGAGCAATATCGCCCTGGGGGGCAGGTATGAGGTACTACTAATAATTAATAGAAACCCAATATTGACAAGTGTCGAGCCATATAAAGGCTCCACTCGATTATAGTAGCGTTATAACAATTGATGTCTAATTATTTAATTAATATTTAATAACCATTTTACTATAGTCTTAAGTTTGTAGATTACAGAATCTAAAATTTTGATTTATTCTCTGGAAACATTTATATTATTATTTTTTGTTTCACGCTGTATCCCGCATATAGCACGGCAGGATGGAGCCTAGTGCTAAGAAACACCTTTTTAAACGTACCGATCAATTTTAGTGTTGAGTGCAAGAACTCAGAGCCGCACGTACATGACGTTTACCCGGGCGAGGAAAAAATAAATCATTTACCCAAATAGGAATCAAATCCATAACCGTCGCGTGTAGTCGGATGTTGCGCCGCTGTGTCAAGACGGCTTCAACAATATACGTATATTTATACACCTATCTTTAGGAATATATAATAGTGAATGTGTGAAGATATACATATATATGTATATGTGCCTTTCACCTGAAAAGTTGTCGAAATCGATAGTATGTTATTTCAGGTTACAACGGCGTATTAAACTTTTTGGCTTCCACTTTCAGGATTCCACTTTCAAGATTCTGACTATATTTATTTGAAGCGGCATATTTCCATATTAACATTGTTGAGACGAATCTGATTATACAATTATATAGTAGTGGGATTTTAAAGCTGTACGCTTTTGAGTCTGTTAATATATTTTAAAATATATTGACAGGCACAATTTTAAGGCAGTGTTAACGCAAGAGCACAAGCGACTGTGTGGGTGAGTGCGGGTTCGAGTCCCGCTGGAGGAATGAAAATTCCATAATTTTATTTCTTCCCTGTGGTGGCTAGGAAATGCGCGTCGTTGAGTTTCGCCACACAACAAGTAATGTCACGAGAATTTGGAACATTGGATGGAATAGGAATGGGGAACATTTTTTTTTTATATTTTTTCTTCAAAATTGCTACTATGGATTATTTCCGTACACAGGTATGTAAATAATTATCTTCATTTTTAATACAAAAGTATCAACTCTTCAAAACCTTAACTTAAGACCCTAAAAAAGTATGGATCATATTTTTGTGTTACTTTTATCATTGGGATGGTTTCGGAGAGTCGCAGATTCGAGTCCCGCTTTGTCAAAATTTTTATACATTTTCAAAAATCATTTTTCTAACCCTAAACGATACTCCCTAGAATAAATATTTACGTACCAGATTATTTTTTAACGATCGTTTCAATCTGAGTGCTATATAAGAAAGGCAAGGATTATAGACCCTCGCAAACAAAGAATCAATCAGGCTATGCTTAATATTTCAGTGAACCTTAGAATTGAGTTTAAATAATGGATTTATTTAGAATGGATTAAAGCGTTGCGGGAGGAAAATTGGTTTGTGGATTATATTTACCGTCTTAGACAGTATGTATTTAAAGATATTGTTTCTTAAAATTATAATTAAAACAGAATAGAGGCCAGTCGTGGCGCCCGAGCACAGTATGTGACTGTGAACGCGACAGGTTGAGGGTTCGATTCCCACTCGAGTAAACGAAATTTCACTATTCAGACTATCACTGGACTAACTTGATGACACAATACAATTCATAGGTGTAAAGTTTTTTTTTCACGCTATTTTTTATAGTTTCATGCTATATCCCGCATGTAGCAGGATAGACAGAGAGCCCAGTATTAAGGCTCTGCTCCCTACTTTCCACCGAATTCTGGAGGCATTGCGTATTGAGTGGCGGAACTCAACGCCGCGTTTACCTCGACATGTTAATTTTAATTGATAATCGAATCTACAACCTATCGCGTTTATAGTCACACGCTTGCAGGCACGCAGGGGCGCCTCTAAGCATGAAGTTATATGATTATAAGTGGCCAAAACCGGTTTCTTACATTTTATGACATTCTTACAAGTCAATCTTATAAAAGCGTCTTAAATACAGTATATCTATAATATCAATTAAATATTTAAGATATTAGATAGATACTTAAAAAAGATGTACTAACCTTAATCAGTTTATTTTGAAGTTTAGTAACAGCCATACGCTCGCGCTGTGTACGCCTTTTCTCTTCTTCTAACTGCTCTTCCAATTGTTTTATTCGTTTCTCTAAGAGTTCCTGCGACAAAAAGAAAAAAAATGTATAAAATTTGAATTGACAATTAAGTTATTATTTATATACAAAAAAAAAGTTTTTTTTTATGAAGTATTTATTAAAAGCAAATCCCTGGCCTTGTTAAACAACTATGTATTTACTTTCATAACTTTATAATATAAAATATAATTGAATTAAATGATGATTATGAATGCTGATAGAAAAAAAAATTCGGCCTCTCTAAATTTGGAACGCAAAAGGTTTGTCAAAATAAAAATATAAATTAATGATAAAAGCTTTTTTTTATTGTAGGCTTCTTTACTACAGACACAACAAAATACATATTGTGTGTATATAAAATATAGGCAAAGTCGGTCTTATTGCTTCAAGCAGTCTCTTACAGACAATTGTAAATAATGGACGAGTTGAAAAAAGAAAAAGGGAATAACGTTTCTATATGAAAAATTTTTAGAAAATATAATTTATTATATAGCTTGGATTCTATAGTAGTAAATTTTACATTGATTTACTCGTAGGAGGTATAAACCTCTTTTTTATCTTAGAAGGAACCTAGTGTTAAAACATTCCGTATCCCACTTTACTCCGAATTTTGATGAGTGATGAGTGCGAACTCAACGAAGCGTCTTATTACCCGAACAAAGAAATGAAAATATTATATTATTCAGAATCGAATTCACAATATCACATTTACAGTTACACGCTGTGTCACTACACCAGCACGGCCTCGTATGTGTAAATCAAAGCAAAATAAAGCACACGCATACATATCTACGCTGGCAATGGCTTGTCTAAATTAAATATCGCGAGGAAATTGTTTGATCAGCTCCAACCGGACATGACGTCGTTTATTCAGTGTCGTTACCCGGAAGTTCACCCCTCGCCCCCACGGATCCACTTCCCCACTTTATAAATGTACTTGCGTTGTATACTTAATAATTCAAATGGTCTAGACTTATACTAAATTGCTGGTTGTTTTAATTTTTTTTGTAGTTAAGAACTGTTCTTAAAAACTAATTCTTTATGAATATGAAATGTTTTTTTGACTAGCTTCACGCTATATCCCGCAATAGTGCCTAGTGTTAAGTTATATTGCAGTCACTAACTTGTTTGTTGATTGACTCGATGTCGCGCTGTGCCTTATTATTAGAGCGTAGAAATCATAATAACTCATTCCCCCGAATGAGAATCGAACACACGACAGTCTCGTTTATAAACAGATGTACCTCTGCGCTACGATTGCTTCGTTAATTGGCTTAAAATATTTAGGTATTTCATATCCATTTAGGTAATCGATAAACACGAGTGTAAACGCTGGCCGTTTTTCTCGCGCAAATTCCGATCCCGATCCTAAATCTTGAAATATTGGTGTTTTATATCAAGAAAATTTGAAACTAAAAATTCAGCCCATTCAATAAAACAGTTGTCTAAAATTATTGTTTGGTATTTTTTTATTTATGAGCCGATTGCAATAAAACAAACTAACTACTAAATATTAAGGTAAGCCTGCCAGTATCTAATAGTGGAAACATTTAAATCAGTTAAGCCATTTCTGAGATTATCACGAGCAAACCCACAGACAAACAGACAAAAATTTTAAAAATCATTCGTTATATGTTCTCTCCATCTTCATTGATAAATGCTCCTAATGATATTTTTTCTGATATATCTTCTATGTACAGAAACCGATTAGTTACGATTTTACTATAAGTATAGATATACATAAATAAACAAATCAGCTTCACGTTGTATCCTGCACACAGCAGGGTAGCCAAAGGGAACCTAGTGTTAAGACACTCCGTTCCCCACTTTCTGCCGGATTCCAGATTTGCCTCGACACCAGAGCGAAGAAATGGAAATATAAATTCAAGTAAATATTAGATAATCTATATCTTAATACAAAATCGTAATACAAAAAATATTAAAATAATTATATGTATATGACGTATAATTATTTTCATATTTTTTTGTATCAGTTTCAGTACACAACAGTATACATAAATAGATTATCTTATTACATCACACTGTATGCATATGGTGAGCAGAAAACTTACAGAACCTAGTGTTATGATACTCCTCTCTCCGCCAGAATTCAAGACATTGGAAATCCAAGTGGCGGAGCTCAACGCAGCAGCAGAAAAATGAATATAATTTATTCCCAATGATCGTAAATGCTACTGCGCGCTCAGCAGCTTACCAAAAATTATATACAATTATTTTTATATGAAAAAAAATCATAATTTTTCCTGTCAACAGTACGACTATTAGGTGGCAGGATGTAACAGTTATTAATAATAATCTATAGGTGTATAGGGGATGTAATCTCTTGGAAATATCGTTGGATTAATGGCCGTAGTTATTGGATATTGATATGGAAGATGTATTCTTGCTTCCGCAGCCGTATTTTATGTCTGGCTGTGAATTTTCTTTGTCTCCAATATTTAAATTTTGTAGGGGAATTAATATAGACGCCGTTGTTGTTCAGTTTGACATGTCTGAATAGGCTCAATGGTTTTAAGTTTGATTTATTACGTAGAGCTTAAAGTTTGATTTCAAAGTATTTAAGAAAGGAAGGAATATGTGACTATAAAAGCGAAATAGAACATTTAGAAACATAATCACAAATATTGCTTAACATTTTCAAAATTATTTTTCGGTGTCCAATTGGTATCAACAAGTAACAGTGATTTAAATTTTTTCTGCTTAAATACCTTAAACCTTCCCTCTACACAAAAAAAAAGAAAATAATAAAAATATTTCTTAACCAAACAAAAAAAACTTCAATTACTATATACAGATATACATATTAATTATTTATATATACCAAGCAATCCGTATAATATAAAGGCTGTATACATCCCGCCCCTGTCCTGTCCCTACCATTTTTCATCCAGTCAATAAATTCATTGTCCGCCTACTCGAAACGTCAACCAAAAAAAAGAAACAATTTGCGAAAACCTCGTGTAGGTATGATTGTGAAATAATATGCAAATTTAGGTATATTTTTGATTTTTTCATTCAAAGTATTTAACCGACTGGGATGAATCCCAAAAGGAAGGTTATGTTTTAGCGTGTATGTATGTATGTCCGTTCCATTGTTTCCTTGCAACTATTAAACCAGTGAACCGATTTTAATAAACGATAGTCGTTGGATATATCTTCATGGCGCGACTGTTACTATAATCTTTAATTTAATTTACGGAGTCGGGTTCCTTGTATTGTTTACATTCATTTGTTATTAAAATACATAAAAAAAGAAGGAGATTAAACCACACTTTGTTTGACCAGATCTGAAAATAACATTTACTAAATATCAATAAAGCGAACAATTTTTTTCCTTATTAGGTACGAAATAAAGATGACTTAAATACTCTTTTAGCTTTACACTGTATCACGCATATAGCAGAGTAGGCAGAGGAAATCTGGTGTTTAAACACTTCTTTCTCCACGTATGGCCCATTTATAGAAACTCGGCATATTGAGTGGCGAAACTCAATGCCGTACTTTCTTCAACCAGGAGCTAGAAAATAAAAACAATTTTCCACAACCGTTTTCTTTGCCACGTCTTCCACGATGGCCACAATTAGTTTTACATTTCTTTTTTCAAATACATGTTGTATCCAACATGTAACAGAGTAGGCAGAGGGAGCCTAGTATTAAGACACTCCGCTCCACCCTTTCTGCCGAATTCCGAAGACATTGCGCGTGAAGTGGCGGAACACAACGCTGCGCTTAGCTTTGTTTTTAGTTTTACTAACTTTAATAAAATGTTACAACCAAACAACTCTAGCTACCCTCACTTTATATTCTCAATAAATAATACAATACTTTACTTGCGCCTTCACCAATGTCCATTGTCCTGTCCCATTGTCAGCATCTCTATCCATTAGTCTACGTGACGAAGGGACTACAACGGCGTTCCCAATCCGCTAGGATGTATCAATTAGAATACGGTTAAATTAATTTTGGTTTTCTTTTTAAATATTTGGTATAGCTGTAGTATAACATACTATAAAAAAAAAATAGTTTCACTCAATATCTCGCACACAGCAGTGTAGGCAGATCGAACCTAGAATTAATAAGACACGCGCTTTGCCTCGACACGAAAGCGAAGATATGAATTGCATAAAATATTTTATTTCCTCGAATGGGAATCGAATCCACAACCTGTCCCGTTCACAGTCACACGCTTGTGTCCCTGCGCCACGATTGGCGATTCACTGTTTAATTAATTTTGGTTTTCTTTTTAAATATTTGGTATAGAAATTAGGAAATTTAAAACGAAAGGTGTTGTACTATTGTTATTATTTTAAATACTTAGGCATTTCATATCACATCCTTTTAACCGTTATGGTATATCGAAAAAAAAATTATAAAAAATAATATAAACACATATCACTTACACTATCACTTTTCACTTTTTATAAAAGTACATATCACTTTTTATAAAAGTTACCTAATTTAAAATTTATGAATAACTTAAGATGACTGCAAAGAATTAAATAAGAATTACATCTTTTTTAATATTATACATAATGTCCCAAATTTTATAATTTATAGACTTAGATCTTATAACTTAGGCTAGTTCATTCTGAAGCTGCAATATCAACGTAAAATTTATAAGAAAACGTATATGCAGAAATAAATAAAAGTTAAATAATTATATTTATACATGCTTAAATATATTAGTTATATCTATTCAATCAAAACTCCTCACTTATTGAGTTATTACATACATCTCTTAAGATGAGAGAGATGAGAGAACAAGAGGCGTATTGTATTGTTCAGGGACATATAACACGTGTACGAATTAAAGCTCTCATCCTACATCATGTGAGACACTTCGACCTCACTTGTGTCATAATAGCGGTTAAATCGAAAGTAATAATCGTTCGTCGTACAATTAGTTGGAAGTGGTGGATTAATATTGGGAAACGTATAAAGATTTCTAACGCATGAAATACATTTTGACTAGTCGAATCAGTTAGGTTCAAATCCAGAAGCGAAATACATTTTTTTTTGTGGTAATTGAGTATTTTCCAAATTGAACGTGTTCGTGTTTTTGGTACATATCTGATTTTTTTTTACTTCACGCTGTATCGCGCACATAACAAGGTAGGCAAAGAAAACCGGGGAACCCAGCGTTAAGGCACTCCGTTTCTATAAAGGCGCTCTCGTTTTCCACCTTCCGCAGATTTCTGGCATTGCATGTTGAAACGCTGAATTCATTAAAATGAAAACATAATATAACATAAAATAAAAATTTGATTTTCATCCAGTAGGAATCGAATCCACACACTGTGTTTAAAGTACCTCGGTTATATCCTTGCGCCACGACTGGCCTTAATT
Source organism: Heliconius hermathena (assembly GCA_013403705.1). NCBI lineage: Eukaryota > Metazoa > Arthropoda > Insecta > Lepidoptera > Nymphalidae > Heliconius > Heliconius hermathena. Next base: position 483,242 of record JAAIXJ010000006.1, on the reverse strand, counting down.
ATATTTACAGCGTGTAATTTACACTTGTAAACCGGAAATGCTCCCATATCACCAACCCATGAATGGTTGACAAGCTTGACGGTGATCGCTTGGACAATACTGAATAAACCCCACAAATTAGGAACGAAACCTTACGTAGTAAATGTATAAGTTATAAGCAAATTTAGATATTTATAGTAGGTACCTCTAATATAGCGTCACGAGTCTGAGATGTGATGGTAGTAAGTTCAAAGCTGGTAATAGATTTTTTTTTATTCTTAAATTTAAGTGTTTTCTTTTAAAAAAGAAGAAAAATATTGTTCAAGATTTATATATATAGTTTCAGGCTAGTAAAATGAGAACCCTGCTAGGCAGGCAGAATAAACCTAGTGTCCCCAATTTTCGAGGCATTGTGAGGTGAGTCCCTCAAACTTTTTAACAAGAAATGAAAATAAATTAGAAAAAATCAAACCCATAACAGTCTTGTTTACAACGATACACTGTGCCACTGCGCTACGACGCCATTAAAAATATAAAGAATATACGAGTATATCAAAATATATTTAATTAAAAAAAAAGTTTTGGTCCAATGTTATGGAAAATTTGACCTATGAAACGTTGCTCCCACCATTCGATACGCAATTTCCTTAAAATAAATCAGGAACAGAGAACGAAGTGACTGCCTACTCTTGGATGGTATGAAAATTAAGACTACAAGACAACTTAATTAAACGTAAAAGAAATAATTTAAAGCTTAATAACTATTTATTAAGATATATTTTTAAAGATAATGATAATGAGGCCAGTCGTGGCGCAGTGGCACTTGGTGTGACTGTAAAACCGANTAATAATAATAAATAACCGGTGACCTCTGAAATAAACTGGAGATGGCATGTCATTCTCAAGTTGTGATATCATTTATAAAATCATTTGTTATAAGAAATAAAATAAATCAGCTTCACGCTGTATCCCGCACACAGCAGGGCAGTCAGAGAAAACCTAGTGTTAAAACACTCCGTTCCTCAGTTTCTACCGAATTCTGAAGGCATTGCGTGTTGAGTGGCGGAACTCAACGCCACGCTTTGCCTCGACAAATTTCTCATTCGTTAAATAATTATATTTTAAATTGTGATATAGAGCATTCAATATTTTTTATTAAAACGCTTTCGCTTATCACTTAAGAATAAAATTTGAAGTCACCCTCTTTCATCCACCATTAACGGACGAAGGCTAATCTAACGGAGAGCACTTCATCAGGTCGGTACAATAATTAACGAGATATTACAGCCTTGTATTTTATAGATATATAGTATGCATATATGTATGTAGTATGTATATAAGCGGAAATTAAGTTATAATATAAGTATATAAATTTGGTTTGATCATTTCCTAAATATCCTTATAAATTGAATAAATTTTTTGAACAAATCCGGCTTTGACTGAAATTCATATATTTTCTAGGGTTCCGTTCCTCAAAAAGAAAAACGAAACCCTTATAGGATCATTTTGTTGTCCGTCTATCCTTATGTCAAGACCATTTTCCATCTCGAGAAAAGAAAAAGTCAAGCTTCTAAGTCAACGCAATCAAAAGATACAAGGGTTTATGCATCGTTTTTACTGCATTTTGTACGAGATTGACCGAGTAATGGAAAAAGATAAAATTTGTAGATATTTCATAGAAAAAAATCAATGCAAACTTATAATAGTATTTTTTAAACATTTTTAAAGTGTTATTCCATATTTTTTAAACATTTTTAAAATGTTATTTGTTATAATAGTAGTTTAATTCCGTCCGCAATCATAAATTTGACAACTTTTTTTATATATTGTTCTTACCGTTAACATACAACCCCAATGTGTACGGAACCCTATGATATATATACGTATCGTATATAAGTATGTATATATGTATGCGAATCTAGCTCACACTTAACGTGTTTTCTACTATAAAATAAAAAAAATAACATTTTAATTTCGTATAAGGTACATATATTAATTCTTTTAGCGAGAGCAAGTAATTGATATGCAGATTGTTTAGCAACTTCCATACGTCAGCACCAGTTGTTAAAGTTCAGGAAAATTGCTTTAAAAATTAATTAAATTTAAAAGTTTCAAATCTAGTTAGCTTACTCATTTACTGTTTGAAATTCGTCCATTTTTTGTTCCTTTACGTTAAAAATTGGACGTTTGTATTTAAAAAACAGTAATTTTGTTACTGAATGGATTGTAGGATCTTTCGTTTGGCACAATAGACACTGTAAACGTGGCGGATGTGGGTGCGATTCCCACTCGGAGGAATAAATTGTTTTCATTTTCTCACTCTATTAAGAAGGAAAAGCTCGGCGTTGAGTTCCGTCACTTTACACGTAATGTCTCGATACTTAGCAAAAACATACATCAATCAACTAGGCTTTGAATAAAAAACATACATCAATTTTTTTCAGCTTTACGCTTCACATTGACACGACACCAAATCGAAGAATTGAAAATATTAAATATTTCATTTCTTCGTGCGGGAACCGAACCTACAACCTATCGCGTTTACAATTACACGCTTGTCCTCAGTCATTATGAGAAATGAAAAATTTAAAATTAACTATTGAATAGTGAAAAACAGAGTTATTTGACACTAGGTTTTCTTGAGAGAACTCCGTGTTCCACATTCAGCAGCAGAGAAATAGAAACAATTAAATCTAATTAAAAAAAATATTATTCATAATCAATTCTCTAAATTTATATTCACATAAAATATACACTAATATGTTTATGTACACATTTTCTTCGATGAAAATTTCGACTGTCAAGTTTTTTTCCATTATTTCTTTCAAAGCAGTCCCTTGACCCTACCATTTGGCTATTGGGCGTGTCAGGGTCTGATTGATAGATACAAACCCTTTCATGACTGTTTAGGGCATACTATTGTTAAAAATAACAAAATAAAGAATAGGTTAGGGAAAATGATGAAGTTAACGATATAATGTACGTTTGTGTTGTTTTTGAAAACCCGAAAAAATACATTTTAAGTTAAATACTTATTTAGAAAACATTATTTTTTTCGGGTTCTGGATAGATAAAGCGAGGTAGGCAGACAGAAGCTAGTGTTATGACACTTCGTTCCGGACAGTCTGGCTAATTTTCAGGACATTACGTGTTAAGTGGCGGAATTTAACACTACGCTTTGTCTTGTTACTTGGGTAATAAAACGAAAATAATTCATTTTCCCCAAACAGAATCAGTAAGATAACCTAGTAATATTATCATGGATTAACTCTTGGACAGATCGAAATAAATATTTTTAAATTTTATATGAAGAAAATCCTTTTCTGTTTTCGCAAATCTAAGCAAGTCTCAGCTAACCTATGCTCGACAAGCTGAATAGTAAACGTCACAAATCTTATTCTTTTCCATTACGGTGCAGTCGAGGGTTGCATGACTGAACAATGTGAATTCAAATCCCGTTTGAGTAAAATGTACCTATATATAGGGATTTTTAAAGTACCACTAGATATACCTTTGATGTGTAAGGTTAAATGGGAAGTTGGTTTCTATTACCGAATTGGTAATACCAGAAAAACGGAGTTCGTGGCGCAGTATGTGTATTGTGGGTTCGATTCTCTGGGAATGATTTATTTTCGAAATTTTTAAAAGAAAGAAAAATACTTTTAAGAAAACAAATAAAAATTTGGAACGTAACGGGATTTCAACCAGTTTGGTGGTTTCCAAGAGGCGCGGGTTCAAATCCCGCAACGTTTAAAACTTTTATGTTTTCTAAAAAGTATGATTTATTTTCATTTATTCGCTCTGGAAAGACAAAGCGTGGCTTTAAGCTCTGCCACGCGACACGTAAAGTTTCTTGTTATATGGGGGATATAACGTAAAAATGAGAAAGAAATAAAGAAAATTGAGAGTTCTGTTACTAATCTATATATGTGTCTTCAAAAAATCATAATTCAAAATGAGACAGTACTCTCTATAGCTACCAGTACAAGTTCTTTATACGTTTTTTTGTTTCTTATTTTGTGCTCATTTTCGTTTCGAAGGGAAACAAAGGAAGTACGTGTCTACATCGCTATCGTTTACCGCGAGATGGAGATACATTTGTTAGGAGCCACACCTGCATTGGGAAATGTTACTTAGAATGTTTTAGAAGTGGTTTCAGTTGTATCATATAAACGATTATATCATTTTAAAATTTATCTTTTATTTTGACTCTCTAAGTCTAAAATAACTATGGAAAAAACGATATTTGTGTTTATGTTTATATAGGTAAAGGTGGTCGTGGCGCAATGGTACAGCGTCTTATGATAAATAAGACGGTTGTGGGTTGGATTCCCACTGAGGAGATAACTTATTTTCATATCTTCGCTCTGGTATTAATATAGAACGCGGCGTTGATTTCTGCAAAAGCAAAGTTTTACCACTTGGTTCCCTCTCCCTCCCCTCCTATATATGTGGTATATAGCGTGAAACGGTTTTCTATATTAAAAATTAACAATATCACAATATACCTACACCTATATCACTTCCATCATTTTTGCTACTCTTAGATATCAAGGTTAAGATAAATGATGCTCATACAGCATCTCTGCTGGTTAACATTCAATTTTAGTTCTTATTCTTCATACAATAAGAGCGTGCCGAGATTCCATAAAACAGAGTACACGAAAATTTGTGTAGTAGTGTCGTAATACAAAATAGCAGTTTGCAGTTTTGTTCATTTTGTTTTGCTGAAATGTTTAAGGTGTCTCTCGTTAGATATCTTGTAAGGTAAAATGACTGTTCTAGACTCCTTTGTATGTATTTATGATAAATAAATAAATCAGCTTCACGCTGTATCCCGCACACTGCAGGGTAGCCAGAGGGAACCTAGTGTTAAGAAACTCCGTTCCCCACTATATGCCAAATTCTGGAGACATTGTGTGTTGAGTAGCAGAACTTCGACACCAGAGCGAAGAAATGGAAATATAAAAGTAGTAAGTAAATATTTCATCTCCTCGAGCCCACTCGAGATATCAAGGTTCTATTCCTACTTAGAGTATTTTTGACACTGCATCTGATTGCGACAGCGTCGGTTGTGAGTTCAATTTTCATATACATATTATATGGAATTAAAGCTTTGATATACCAAACCTGATTTATCAAAGCTTAAGTTCAGTCTTCTATCGTACATGTTTAAACAGCTAAAGTGACTTTAATCCGCCTCTCATTTAAACATCATTTACATCTCTACCGCAATAATCAACTCTATATATAGGGCATACAGCATTAAGTTGCTTAAAACTTTAATAGGCAACAACTCATGAAAATAAATGAACGTCTACAACAGTAATGTACATTTATGTATATAATATTTTTTTATTTTATTATTTTATTTTAGCTTCAAGCTGTATCTATATAGCAGGGTAGGTCAAGACACTCCGCTTCACACTGTCCTCCGAATTTTGGAGGCTTTGCGTGTTGAGTGGCGTAACTTAACGCAACGTTTTGCATCTACACGAGAGCAAAAAAATTTAAATATTAAATATTTTAATTCCTCGAGTGGGATTTGGACCCACAACCTGTCGCGTTTACACTCACACGCTTGTGCCCTTGCGCCATGATTAGACTTTATATAAGTTCTTCTTTATCATTAAAAAATTCTGATCAAAAAGCATTATTCAAATCTTAGAACTTATACTTCCGGCCTTGATTCTTCCACTCAGCCCAATGTGGCTTTATTTCCGGATAAAAAATTAAATAATTTGCAATGACCTAACTTCAATTTTAAAAACAAAAAAGACTTACCTTAGCATAGAAAACTTGCCTATCTTCTTTATAAAAAATCGTTTGCCTATTAAACATTTTACACTCACTGTCACTCACACAGGACTACATTTTTTTATAATAAATAATTATAATTTAATACAATGTATATATTTCTTATGTGAAACTGTTTACTTTAAAATTGCTGATCGTTTTCTTGTTCGTTATTCGATTCCTATTAAATATCACTGTTCTAGCATTTCGTTGTTTTTACAAAATTGTTATAAAACTAAGTAGTTTTTTTCTACTTCGCAACCAATTGCTTGATCGAGTCGCTCGTTTAGAGCAAAAAAGTTTTTTTTTTTAGTTAAATATGTTGACACATGAGTGCATATTGCACATCATACACACATATAAATATTGACTACGATACTAAAAGTCGAAGAAACAAAACAGAACTCTCACTTCGTACTGATAACCACATACACACCACTAAGAAATAACTTTTATTAATATAATAAAAATTAACTTTTAATTCTTTTTTCGTTTTATACTATGCTATATTTATTCTATTCTATGAGTATACAAGAAACTTGTATTAACGTAATACAACTAGAGTTGCGTCCACAACGATACTGTGTGTTGGAATTCTTTCAATTAATCACAGAGCAATGTATAACCGAGACTTTATTATGACCTAGATAGTTATACTTGTTTAAGTATTTTTTTCTAATATTGCTTATAAATTTCCATCGTTTCGCAGAGGCACAATGATCGATTGAAGACAGTTGTGGGTTCGATTATGAAATATTAAATTCCCACTTGGGGAGCGAGGAAAAGAAAGTATGAATTTTTTCATACTTTTATTCCTTCGCTTTGGGTTCGAGGCAAAGTGTGGTGAGATCTGCCCACACGAAAAGCCTTGAGGATTCGGCGGAATGTTTCGAACTGAGGTGTCTCAATGGAAACGGAGTGTTTTAACACTAGCGTTACCAAGTTCCCTCTATCTACTCTGCTAACCTAAGTTAAATAAATATATAACATACCATGTCGATAAGAGTTAGCTATCAAGTGAATAACCTACCTAGGCACAGTGTCAAGACACTTAGCTCCCAAATTTCTGAGACATGTGAGATGTTTTAACTCATGCGTATTTCAAAACAAACAAACAAACAGGTAGACAAAAATAAAACATCTACATCAACACACTACATTACTCTGTACCCTTTGAATTTACGTAACACAGTTGAAGCAGTCAACCAATGAATGAACCATTGTATACTGTTCAATTGACAATGATTTATTCATATCATATTAAATAAGATAACAACAAGTATTTATTATTTAGAGACTAATTTAGTAGTGTAGTAATATATATTTTATGGACAGAGTTTATTATAGTTAATATTCGATTTTTTTATTAATTTTATCCAATGCTAGAGAATGACTTAAAAGCGACGGTTAGGGGTTCGATCCCCGCTCGAGGGAATGAATTATTATTTCTTAATATTTTAATTTTCTTCGCTCTGGCACGAAAATAAAAGCCCGGCATTGAATTCTACCTTAACAAGTACTGCCTTGAAAAATTCGGCGGAAAGTGGGGGAAAGGTAACAGAGTATCTTAATCACTATGTTCCCTATGCCTACCCTGCTGTGTGCGGGATACAGCGTGAAGCTGATTATTTATTTTTTTTAGATTGATAAAGAACATGGAACTGTTTTTAACTTTTTTTTACTCTTAACTTTAGCGTCACGATGTATCCTGCACACAGGGTACAGTGTGGTAGACATAGGAAACCTAGTCTTAACATACTCCGTTCCCCATTTTCCACCAAAGTTTGGAGGGATTGCATGTTGAGTAGTGGAATGAACGCCGCACTTTGCCTCGACACCTGAAGGAAGAAAATGGAATTATTTCTCTGAGTGGGAATCGAACCTTGTCACGTTTACAGTAGCACTTTGTACTACTGCGCCATGACTCCTCTCCGGCCCTTTAACGAACGGTTTATTATTTGATAACTATATAAAGAAAGTGGAGAACGGAGTGTCTTAGGTTCCCTCTGCCTACCCTGCTGTGTGCGGAGCTGAAAAAAATAACTATAAGTAAGTAATAAAGATATCTTTATAGCAATAACAAATGCATTTCTGTATTTCTCGCATTGCATTCGTAGTTATCGTAGTTATTTTTTATAAGGTTTATTCGTCTCTAAAAAAGCGCTTTGACCCCTTAGCTCCTTATCAGGCTAGTGTATGTTTATAGACTAGTTATATTAACATTTTCAATTTATTTTCATCGGTAGAGTTTCGTGTTCAAAACCTGTTACGTTAATTTAATACGTTTTTTAAAACGGCATTTTTTTTCTAAATGTGAAAAAACATTTTATAAATGCTAAAAATATAATATTATATAATATTATATGTTCTTATACCCTAGCTCAGTATGCTGGAGAAGTACTCCTCTTAGGAGTACTCCTCCTCGTAGGAGTGCTACTCTTTATATTCTATGATATTACAAAAGAGTATTTTAAAATCTAAACGAAGTAAAATCAATTAGCTTAGAAAAGCTTGATTTCGCTGGTGATATACGCGTGCACCTGCGATAGCGCCAGCTTGTCATCAATATACTGGCATCCGCCCAACGGGGTTTCAACCTTTAGGGTCCCTGTGGCACGAATACTGAATTAATTATATAGGAAAATTAATCAAAATAAGGAATTTTATTATATTATTTTAACTTATTAGACTTTACTACGGCAGCAAAGGGTTTGTGGTTTTATATATATGTATGTATATATATACATCACTGCTGTTATAACTCAGAAACAACTGGCCAGTATTTTATGATCAAGGTTTCGTTAGATGAGATAATTTCTTAGAATATAGAAAAATAAACATATGTCTACGTAAGATTTTTTTTAAATATAAGAGAGAGAGAGAGAGAGAAAGAGAGATAGAGAGAGTAAGTAATATATCGTGTCATAGAGTTGCGGATAAAATCGTGAATTAATTATTTATTATTCATTTGGCATTTAACTATTTAGGGTTTATTATCAAAAGTTATGGTTATTATGGTTTTTCGATGTAGCCGAAATATAGTAAGTTTAATTTTAAAAGGTTTCGTATGGACTCTTTTTTTCGAAAGTGACTCGAGCTTGACCGGTTCATACACATAGTATGTAAAGTGTAATAACAGACACGTGTGCCAATAACTTTGAAATATATCACTTTTTTAACTGAAACCGATCTTTCGCCATTTTTTGTAGTTTTCGATTTTGAAAAAACTATGAATTGATAAAATGTATGCTTAACACAAAGGTTAATAACTAATGAAGAATAACATTATGTAATATGTTTTTTTTAGCTTCAAATTTTTCCTAAAAACCAACACAGTTGTTGAACGGCGGAACTTAGCGCCACACTTACATATAATATGTGTGTGTATTCCATGATAGCTTCCCCTAGTATATGTAACACTGTTGACTGGCAACAATGATATAAAATTGATTATTAGAAATGCCGTATGAATATTTGAATAGCAAAATATGTAGATTATTGATTTATTGACTAGAGGCCAGTCGTGGCGCAGAGGCACAAAGTGTAACTGTAAAATCGACTGGTCGTGGATTCGATCCCCACTCGAGGAAGTGAAATATTTATTTACATTTATATTTTCATTTCTTCGCTCTGGTTGTGTTCCGCCACTCAGCACGCAATGTCTCCAGAATTCGGCGGAAAGTGGGGAACGGAGTGTCTTAACATTAGGTTTTCTCTGCCTAACCTGCTGTGTGCGGGGTACAGCGTGAAGCTGACTTATTGACTTCAAGAAAAACCTACCGCTAATTATCTTGCGAAAATTATTCCTCAGTCGGATTATATAACGTCACGCTGTATCTTCCACATAGCAGAGAATACAGAGGGAACCTAGTGTTAAGACATTCATTCATTCTACTACCATTTATGTCGGAAATATTTTAAATAAAATATTTGATTTTAACTTCAAATTAAGGAATTGTAGTTTTACTACGTTTTCATTATTTTAAATTGAAAATTGTCTGAGTGCCCGGTTCTCTCAACCTACCTCAAAAAAAACCCAAAAAAAATATAGACAAAAACAACAGCAAACCCAAATTAATATATATTTTTTAATTATCATATCATACGTTCCTTTTGGTTCCAACGCAAAACTTCCAATTTAAGTAATGGAAGAACAAATTTCACAAATGGATCTCTTTGAACTGTAATCCGTTTGTCTGTAACAACGCTGCTTGTAACGCTTTTTAATCTCCCTATATGACGAGTGGCTAATTTATGAGAGGCCCCCTTTTTTCTGCTTCACTTTGCTTTGTTCCGCGCTATAGTTACCTTGGAAGCCTTTTTCGTTTATTTTTTTGTGTTTTTTGTCAAAGAATCCATAAAATAGTTTTGTTTTTGAAGTTGCTATAGTGAAAGATAAAATGTGGTGTTGAACTCTGCCACTCAGCACAGTAACATCTTAAAAATTGAAAGAAAAGTGGTGAACGGAATGCCGTGATCTGTTTAATCAATTTTGATGTAATTGAACTCCAGAACATTTCCTACAAACGAATAGAATGATTGCTATTTGAATTGGTGGAATCTACATTGAAAAATTACAAATTTCCACTACTTAGTTGGTTTTTCAACTGGTACAATACCTTTTTATTATTTTTCTTATTGTTTAAATTTTTTTCAACTTTACCCTTTTCCCAGCATACGAGTATAGCAGGGTAGACAGAGAAAACGTAGTGTGTACTCCGTCCTTCATTTCGTTTTTTTTTTGTTTTAAATTATTATAATTATCTACACCACGGACACATGTTGTTTGTGCGCTTTTATGATCTTTTCTCTTTTTTTTGTTCTTTGTGATTTTAATTTTGTTTTGAGTGTGTCCTTCATATCATTAAAATTGTTCAAGAAATTGTTGGTTGGTTTTAAGTTGATTGTTATTTGTTGGTCAAATCCGGTGGTAGTCTATTCCTTGTTGTTGGCTATATTTCGCAGTTATTTTGCATATTGCCTCGCCTATTGCCCATGAGAGATAGCCATTCTGAGGTTTTTGAGTCTGTGTTGATTAGTACAACCCAACGCTGCACTTTGTCGTGAAAAAAATAATTTACCCCTCCGCGTGAAGATCGAACTCACAACCGCTTGCAATCATACCCACTGCTCCACAGTGGCTTTAGTGGGTATATACTTATATATATAATACCCTGTAAAAAGTACAGAACAATGAAGCTTTACTTTGTTTTTTTTTGCTTCACGCTATATCCTGAATGTCTTTGGGTACTTCTGCCTAGACAAAGTAAGATAAAAAAGAATATACATCTTTTGAAGTCGGTTAAATAGTTTCTCAGTACAATATTGGTAAATTAACATAAACAAATATTAAAACTACACCTTCACGCTTTTTACTAAATGTCAGGGTAGACAGAGACAACGTAGTATTAAGACATAACATTTTTTCCCAATTTTTGAGACATTGCGTAGCAAAACTCAATTCCACGGTCTGTCGGAGTCGGAATCGAATCCACAACCGTCGCGTTTGAAAATAGACGTTGTGCCACAACACCTCTCCCAAAATCTCTTTTATTTAGTTTCAATTCACAATTGAATACTTTCACACAGCGTGAGTACTAAGCAGCGTAAATGGGTGGGATTCGTGGTAAAATGCATTTACGTTTTACAGACAATAGCTGGTTTCGTCGTCTCTTATTAGGGAATAGAGTGTCTGCTTTTGTTAAATGTTTTGTTATGTATTTCAGCCGTATAGTATAGAATTTTTGGTTTTTATCTCAAATATGCTTATATTATAATATTTATGTGTTATGTATGTATATACTTAGCTAAATTACATTTTAAATACAAGGAATACTACCCTAAAAGTAAAAAAATAGTACCGACGTTAACGTTACATAAAATTCTGTTTGCCTAATCTTCTAAATTGTAATATAGTTTTAATATTATTGTATTAAATAACGATTTGTATGTAGCAGTATAGAAATAACTAATAAATATATATATTTTTTCATTGCTAAAAATAATTTTAAGACATTTTCCTATTTATCACAAAAACATACAAAAAAAAATCAGCTTCACGCTCTATCCCGCACACAGCAGGGTAGGTAGAGGGAACCTAGTGTTAAGACACTCCGTTCCCCATTTTCTGCCGAATTCTGGAGGCATTGCGTGTTGAGTGGCAGAACTCAACACCGCGCTTAACCTCGACACCAGAGCGAAGAAATGGAAATATAAATTTAAGTAAATATTTCATCTCCTCGAGTGGGGATTGAACCCTCAACCAGTCGGTTTTTACAGTCACACCTCGTGCCGCTGCGCCACGACTGGCCTCTCTGGACAAAAACATGAAATTTCAAGAGCTCCATTTCATAGCTTCTTTTCTATTTACTTTTGTATATATATGATGATTTTGTGTATATATGATGATCTAGTTGTAGCCTGCAATTCCGTTTGTGTAAACTATAAAAAGTATAATTTTATTACTAACTGTTTCCGTAGGTATTTTGGGAAATCCTCTCTTAGTGCTCCTCTACTCTCCCTATAGAGACTACATACAGCGTTCTTCGCCGTGTGTTAAAGCGTTCTGCAACGTGACCGTTGCCTGGTAATCATACAGTAACGGAAGATTTTTTTATATTTGTAGAGATAAAAAAATATTGACTTTTATCCCAATTGAATTGAAATTCACAACCTTCGTCGTAGGCGTTCGTGGTTGTCGTTGTGGGTTCGATCCCCACTCGAAGGAATTAATTATGGTTTATTAATATTTAAATTTCTTCCCTCTGACACGAAAGTAAGTTAGTAAGTTGAGTTCCACCACTCAAGACGCAATGCCTCGAAAAATTCTGCGAAAAATGGGGAACGGAGTGTCTTAACACTATATTCCCTCTCTCTCTGCCTACCCTGCTATGTACGAGATACAGCGTGAAGCTGAACCATCTAGGTATACTGGCATAATAATTAAAGTAATTCCAATACCAAAATTTTCAGAAAAAAATAATTTTATCCAAACATCGGCGCTCCCAGCTATAATACCACAAATCGATATTTTAGTTCGTCCGCCCGAAGCGTCAGCTTAGACGATCTATTAAATGACAGTTATCTGCATGATTGATTGCTTTTGTATGCAAAAACTGGACCGAATCTGTCACAGAGACACCCTATGTACCCAATTTATATAAGGCTAGTATAAAATTGGCGTATCTTTCATTTTATATATTTATGATTACTATTATAAGTTTGTTGTTTGTTGTCTGTTCTTTAATTTTCCCTTTATTTTATCTATCAGCCAAAGTTGTAAGTGCATGCAGTTCTAAAATTTTCTCAAAATTTAAATTTTGAGGCCAGCCATGGCGCAGCGGCATGAAGTGTGACTGTAAAATCGAGTGGTTGTGGGTTCGATCGCCACTCGAGGAAGTGAAATATTTACTTAAATTTATATTTCCATTTCTTCGTTGAGTTCTGCCACTCAACACGCAATGCCCCAGAATTACTCAGTCTGCCTACCCTGCTGCGTGTGGGATACAGCGTGAAGCTGATTTAATTTAATTTTTTATTTAACCTTTGTCAACAGATTTTTTTATGCAGAGTAATCTACCATTTCAACTTATCAACTTTCGTAATTAAATAGTAAACTTAAAGTTTATAACCTGCTATTGCTCGCTATACACGAAATGAGAAAATGAAAATATTAAATAATTAATTTCTTCAAGTGGGAATCGAATCTACTGCCGTCCCGTTTACAGTCACACCCTTATGCCACCAGACCACGACAGCCTCTATAAATAAATATTATAGAGGCTGTCGTAATAAATTAATATAAAATCTTTTTAAAAAATCATTTTTTTTATTAAAAATATTCTTTCACAAGTTAAGCCACTTTTGCATTGAAAGCCTCATAGGTAGGCTTGACCGTTGATAGGATTAGTCCCGAAGGGTTAAAACTGATCAACCCCCTATCAGGATTTTTGGCAGCAATTCCAAACGGAAACCGCTACACTACATACGAGTATGTATCTATTCCATTAAAAAGTCGTTATGGTGGAAATTGATTGAATTGAAACAATCATTTTATGTTCAAATTTTGTATGTCTATAGAAAGTGTGCTCTTTGTATTTGACTTTACCTACTTGTATAATTTTTTAATTTATTTACTGAATTATCAAATGGATAAGAAGTTTATCTTTTATTAGGGGAAGGTCACTAGGATTGGACTACATAATTTAATAAAAGCGAGAATAAAATCATTAATTTATTTGTAATCCTTTCATAATATACGATACTATATTTATTTTAATATAAAGTTGAGTAGTTTTGGCAATATATTGATGAAACTATTTTAAAAATCTATCTTTTACAAAGATAGCAGATAGGTAAGTAGGTCCTCTACACCCTGGTAGAGGCAAATTCTTTTTTAGTTTCACGCTAAATACCATAAGGGATTAAGATATTTTAGTACTAACAGGGTAGGCAGTACTACCCTGCTAGTATCAAGACACTTGGCCTTAGCACCGCTCAATATTCATGATATTGAGTTGAACTACGATACTCAACGCCGAGTTTTGTCTTTTACCAAAGCCAAAGGATAAAAACGATACATTCCTCCGAGTGGGGATCAAATCTACAACCACCGTGACCTCAAATTATATGAAGTCCACAAAGTCACTTAAATCCATAATTATAAAGTATACGTATATTATTCCGATAGTAAGATCCTGTAATAACGTCGAGACGGTGCTATAACCTTCCATTATGTCTAGTCTTGAACATCTAAATCACAAGTCTGCTGAACTAATTAGCTTTGATTGGTCAAGCGTGGAAAGTAACTTTGACTGAGACAAAGCGGCGATTTCTTGAAAATTGTAATGTATATATTTTGATACCTAAATATAACAGATATACTTATATATAGTAATAGGCAGAGGAAACCTAGTGTTGAAACACTCCGTTCCCCATGCTTCAGCCAGTTTTCGAGATATTGCGAGTGCGGTCAACGCAGCGCCTTATATTGTCCAGAGCAAGGAAATGGAAAATTTATTCCCTCGAATGGGCGTCGAATCTGCAAGCGTCGCGTTTACAGTCAAACGCTGTGCTGCTGCACCATGACGGCCAGCAGGGTAGGCAGAGGGAACCTAGGGTTAAGACACACCGTTCTCCACTTTCCGCCGAGATCTGGAGGCATTGTGTAAGTGGCGGAACTCGACGCCGCGCTTTAGCCTCGACATCAGAGCGAAGAAATGAAAATATAAATGTAAGTAAATATTTTATCTCCTCGAGTGGGGATCGAACCCACAACTAGTCGGTTTTACAGTCACACTCTGTGCCCATGCGCCACGACTGGCGTCTATTTTTAATTAAGTACTTAATTATATTTTTTCGCTTTATAATATTATACATAGATAAGACGCACGACTTACATAATGTAAGTTAATAAAACCTCTAAGACAATTGCCGAACCGTCCACAAAAGCTGAACTTCTACGATTCTTGAAGTTGGATTACTATAACAATAGTATTCTTTACAGCACCATTGTGGACCATTGCCAAGTTTTGCGACGGGAAGTTCCTAGCTTGTAACTTGTAACAAATTCGAAGTTGGACTGAGCATTTCTGCAACTATGCTAGCCATTTAGATAGTTTAAAGTTAGTTTTAAAATGTATTTTTTAGGTTCACGGTTTTTTCTGCTTATTGAAGGTTAGTTAGAAACCGTCGTGGCCCGGTACCGCAAGGGTATGACTGACGTCGAAGGGTAAACGTGACGGTTGTGAGCTCGATTCCTCCTTGCGGTAATGAAATATATAATATTTTAATTTCTTGGTTTTGGTAACGAGGCAAAACGCAGCGTTGAGTTGCACCAGTAACCAGACAATGTCACGAGAATTCACGTGAATACGGAGAACGGAGTGACAGATTCTTGACAATACGTGTTAAGAGACGGAACTTATCGTCGCACCAGGGTGAAGAAATGAAAATAAATTGTCTCCATTTCATCTCCATGTATATTGAAAATCAATAGGTACAAAATGATTAAATCAATAGTTACGTTTTCACTAAAAAACCTCTTGTTTAAATAAAATCTGCGACTTTCTCCATATTATTGTACTCCAAAAAATCGCAACCACTACACCAAAACGGTGTTATATACAAACATTCATTTACTATTGTTTAGATATAGCGTTTCGAAGAGCCCCATATGTTATATGTCTGCGTTTGATGCAGTAATGTACCGTGAAGATTAGGGGGCAGTAATAGACCTCTAATGGTACTATTGATGATTGTCGTCCTCGAATAGCAAATATTTCATTTGTTTTTCTAACTGTCTTTCTAAGAAAATGGAAAAGAATTTATAATTTATATACTTATGTTATTTTATCTAGGTACAGTTATTCCTAAGAGTTTATTAAAGTGAGACCATAATATAACATTTTTCACAAATCCGCTGTCATAAATCTAGACGACTAAGCGTCCTAAATAAAATGTCAGCGTGTAGCCTTCTTAAATTGTCTTTACAAGAAACAATGTCGTCTATAAATGAAAATAAGCATAATTAATGTATAAATAGCATATTTCAGATTTTAATACTTCATTATTATTTTATATATTACTTATTTTTTAAAATGTTCGCTTTTTTTGTTTGTCTGTGCACACTATATCTCAGAACATATTTTGACAAACTTTCCTTAATATTTTATGTTTGTGTTATGGAATATAATATTTTTCAACAAAATAACTATTTTTTTCTGAAACTCTAGTTTTCAATGTATAAATATTCTCTTTAAAATGATAATGTTATTAGAACATAGAAGTAATTCAGATTAAGAAATAAATAATTGTGTAGTTCAAGCGGGCGAACCCGCAAACGAGTCGCTAGTATATTATTTATATTAATCTTGTATTTACTAGGTATAGATATTTGTAATCAAAACTCGGTCGAATTGAAAAACACATGCCCTGACAGTCCTGTCAAAGGAACAAAGGCTGTAAGACCAATTAAAAGAAACTAGGCGCCCCAAGTTTTCACGGCACATTACGTCAAGCTAGGATCGTAAAGTATGGAGCCACTTTAGCTAATGTTGGATAGGGTGGAGATAGACAAGGTACCTACGGGGAAGTCTTATTGCCTATAACATATGTGTTTGTATGGAAACCTAAATATACATGAAAGGAACGTATCATAGAAATATTCAGAATTTGCGTTTGATATTTAGTTTTTCGTTTAGATTTTAATGCGAAAAGAAAACAAGAAGAAACGGAAAGATAAACGTGTCAATGAAAGTCGCTTCACGAAGTAGTCACGTCGTTTATGCACTGCAGATCCCCATTTTGTTATTTTTCCTCTAAATCACCATACAAAAATTTTGTTAAATAGTTAAAATAATACTAATTTAGGTAAATAAAAAACTAAGAAGAAAACAAGAAGAGAATAGGTTCAAAAGTTTAGAAATTTATCAAGAATAATATTGAACAATTCAAGTAATTTTACAAACAATATACACATAAACAAATCACTTTTATAAGAAATTAAATACTTAAAGGGAACGGAGCGTCTTAGCATACAGGTTCCCAGGTTCCCTCTGTATATCTTGTTATGTGTGGGATACAGCGTGAACCTATAAAACATATTAAGAAGAAAGAAAGTACATATTATATAGTTTATAGATTTATTATTATGTAAAGTACAAATTAAAAGAACATAGTTGCAACATTTTTTTCTTTATTAAAATGTTAAAAAAATACACTTTTATCCTTGTTTGAACTCATTCAGATTTTCCATGCAATCTCATCAATACGACGAACATAAATATGAGAAACGTCCATATTGTATAACAATTATCCTCTAAAGTTGACACAATATAAAGTACTATATGATCCATATTAATAGGTAAAAGTTAAGAGAAGATAATTATTCTTTTTGTATTGTAAAGAAAAATATTCTGTCCTTTTTTTGATTTTATGCTTTATGTAAATTGCTTTCAATTCTTATTTGATAGCGATCTCACAAATAACAAAACCACAAAGGAAACTCAAAACATTTTTTTTAAGAATTTACTAATATAATATCAACGATTTTTTAATTAATACACAAACGTCTAGAAACTTCAACGTAAGAAGATTTTTTATTGTCATTTCGTTGATAACACAGATTAATGATAAGACTATAGATAATAGAATGATTAACCAAAGAGGCTAATTTGTTAACCGGATCTTATTCATAAGAAAAAAATCACAAAAATGTTTTTTTTTAAGATTAATTAAATATTTTTTTTAAGTTCTATCACTCAACACGCAATGTCTCAAAAATTGAGCGGAGAATGTGAAATGAAGTGTCTTAATACTACGTTGATTTAGCTTGATTTTACCTACAGCTGCTTTTTAAATTTATTTTTGTTAGTTTATTTAGTTATTTTGTGGCAAATTGAAATTGATCTTGGCGCTCTTGTTTATACCATACACTTCCATACACGCAACTAATTTAAAATCACTTTGTTACTTTTAAAAAATTTACGCCTTCATTCTTTAGATCAGACACGCGTTTATTGTAAAGAATCAATGCCACATAAGTGGAAAATAAAGTAGCAAGTAGTATATTAGGTTCCACCTACCTACCTTAAAAAAAAATGGCTTTCAAAAATTTCAACGGAGTGTCTTAACACTAAATACCCTCCATATACATAAATATGAAAACAAATTTTTGCAAAATATATTAAGATTGTTACTATAAACATGCAAAATGTATATTTCATAGAGTTAAAGGCTTTTACCTTTAACCCTAGGTCTCTATCTAGTAATATCACGTCTAGCCAGCCGCTACTATCGTTAATACTAATACGAAAATTATGGTTCTCACATGTTTGAAATTCCAAACGGAGAGTCATATTGATAGCAATTTCCATATGTTACATTCAAACGTTACTTGAGTACGTTATTTAAAATACAGTTTATTATATTATATTATTCTTTATTTTTTCGACGAATTCACTACTATAAAAATAACATGTTTTTATTTGAATTAGTTCCTGAGATTAGCGCGTTAAGCCAAACAAATTCTTAAATTTTATGCTAGCATAGGTGCTAGCATGTATAGATTTCGTCCAGTTTCACGCTTTATTCCCGTCCTATTTCGCTAGACAGCGAGAACTTAGTGTTGAGACACTTTGTTCTCCAATGTCATCCCGGACTCAAGACATTCCGTTTTTGATCGTGGAACTCAACGCTGCGCTTTATCATATATGTGCAGTAGTTGATATAAAATTATTGGTAATCAATGGTAATTTAAGTATAATCTTTTCATAAAATGATACTGTCCCGTTGTCGCTGTCGTTACGTGTCGTGTCGTGTTGTGGGTTCGATTTGCACTCGAGGAAATTATTATTTTTTCATTTTCTCGCTCTGGTGACTAGAAAAAAGCAGCAACGCTACGTTGCCTTCTGCATCTCAACATATAATATCTCGAAAATAAGGCGTAAAGTGGGGAACATAATGTCTTTCCATTGGGTTCCCTCTGCGTACCAAGCTATATGAGGAATACAGCAAAACGCAAAACTAAAAAAAAGCGACTCTCCATATTATTTTACTTTCATTTAATATTTTAATATAAATTACAAAGTATTAGTAATACTTCATTGTTAATAGAAATTCATCCACTGCGCTTGTTCTAATTTAATTTTGGCTGCAGTAATTCACTTGATGTCCTATCTCCTTTGCATTTCGCCCAGACACCTTTAGAGCTCTGATTTGCATTCATTTAAATGATGCAATTTTTTATGTAGAACTAGATATAACTTTTTTAGTGAAAAATATATATTTTTGAAAAACAATGAATTTAAAAAAAAAACAAGATAGGTATACGTCGTCTCGGTGCAATTCAGATATATTTCGCAATGGTCGTAGGTTTGATTTACCCTCTTGAGATCTGGGCTCGAAAAAAAAGTGTAATTATATATTTTATGAGTTTTTTGAGTTCATGTGGGTTAAAATAAAGCACATAATTTTTTTTTTTTTTTATTCAACTGGAAATTTAAAAAACCATGGTTACACATATGTATACCTAAGATTTCAATGAGGACCAAAGTTCTTCTTAGTGTGATAACTTTCGAAGCAATTATTTTTCAAAATACATAGGGTACATATTACATTTTACGCATATGGTGTGGCACCGTGAGGAACATGTCGGATGTCTATATTTAGACGCAAATTTTGCTCCTATATAACGGGGTAGGTGTCCTACATTGTCCAGCATAACTTCTGGAATTGGTTGTCTGACGATCGGCCGGTTTTTCTTTACAGGAGGTCCAGCATAGTTCTCTTTTTCAGTATAACTGGGGCTGGCTATACCTTTTTTTCAAGTGCTCAGTTAGTTTCAAGCTCATGAAAAATCGATCAGCGTACAGAACACACTTGTTGTTAATTATACGGCAAAGAGTTTGTACTATATCGGTACCCAATCCAAAATTTCGCATAAGTGCTTGGGGTATACCAACATTGGGGGTACCAACATAAATTTCGAAAGCTTGGACCAGGCCATCCCGAACAGCCAGCACAAAGTTTTTGAGGCCAAGTGGGGTAGGCTTAGATGGCACGTATTGTCGGTACTTGCACGGCCCGGAAAATGGGATCATCTGCTCGTCTATTGACATGTGTTTTGAGCGTGGTAATGTATGACATTTGTCTAGGATAGAATCCATGAGAAAATACGACCTATTTTGACCTGATTTAAGATCACGTTTTTGCGCGGAGTACAAATTGGTTCAGCTACTAAATCCCAAAAATCTTACCCGAGTTATTAAAAAAAAGAGTAGGTATAGCACATTTATTTCAGAGGTGCCCTGAGATAGTAGTATATCATCCGCTATATCCGGAGCTCGGGATAATATCTCCTTAGTACGCCAAAACAGCCTTGATGAACTTTGAACCACTTCTTCCGTATGTTGTTGAGGCGGCCTCTCTTCTTGCTCTTCATCGGATTCCTCCAGCTAATAAATATTTTGAAGAAATTCTGAAGGCAAATATTCGTCCTCATCGTCATCCTCAGAGAAATCAAAATCACTTATCGTTCAATAATCTTTCTATTTCTTCGTCATTCATTGCCGGAAACACCCATACATATATTAAAAAAATGTAATATAAGATACCGAGGTACACATATGTGTAATAGAAAAATATCATACAAATACTAGTACAAAAAACAAAAAATCTTGTAACTTACCTTCTCACACGTTAATCCAGTTATTCGACAATAGAAAGTCACCAGATTTACGCTAAAAATTTCGTTATTTAATTTTTAATAGATTTCTAAACAAAAAGAATGCGGCAAGTTTAGAAAATTTTCGAAGTGAAAAATTCAAACGATAAATTTGAAAGGTCGATATTTGTGAAAACGCCATCTTTGGTTTTTTTTAGAAATTCTATACCTTTAGGAATACGTTTTAATACTGGGGGACGCTTTTTAGAGATTAGAAGTCGGTATTTAACTGTTTTCTGCAATAAATAAAGGTGCACATATGTGTACTTGTAATCTGAAGAGGATAAAATCAGGTTAATTCATATTCATATATATACTAAGAGGCCAGTCGTGGCGCAGCTGCACGAGGTGTGACTGTAAAACCGACTGGTTGTGGGTTCGATACCCACTCGAGGAGATGAAATATTTACTTAAATTTATATTTCCATTTCTTCGCTCTGGTGCCGAGGTTAAGCGCGGCGTTGAGTTCTGCCACACAACACGCAATGCCTCCAGAATTCGGCAGAAAGTGGGGAACGGAGTGTCTTAACACTAGGTTCCTTCTGCCTACCCTGCTGTGTGCGGAATACAGCGTGAAGCTGATTATATACCTATATACTATTATGACATTATCTAAGTGCCAGAGCTGACTATGATCGCAGGCACCAGCTACAGTAGCTTACATCGGAACGTAATATAGCTTATACGTCCTTAAGTTAATCAACAAACTCTTCTTTATAAAAATTCTATTTTAATATTTTGTTTTATTAACCATAATTTTATGATCAGTCATGTAGAGGTATTTTGTAACTCTTTTTTCTAGTAAATTTTGTCTTCTCTGTTTAGCCATATAAATATATGACATAAAAATTAGCTTCACACTTATCCTGCACACAGCAGGGTGGGCAGAGGGAACATAGTGTTAAGACACTCCGTTTCCTATTTACCCCCAAATTCTGAAGACATTGCGTGTTAAGTGGCAAAATTCAACGCTGCAATTTGCCTTGACACCGGAGCGAAGAAATTAAAATGTAAGTTTAAGTTAATATTTAATTTCCGCGATTGAGAATAGAACTCACAACTAGTCGCATTTACAGTCACACATACACTTGTGACCGTGTGCCACAAGTGGCCTCAACACACATATATTAATATTTCCTTTTGTTACTAAAGATAATTTTATAATCACTCATATAAAGTTACAAAATCCGTTTTGTCATATATTATACAAGTCATAGAAATATATGACATAATTCAATATATTTATATACTTAAGGGGATGCATTATACCTTCGGAGGGTAAATTAATTGCTTCAATACACCGTAATGCGTGTTTAGTCGCTCTCAAATTGTTTTTGAAGACTGCGTCTGGAGATTGGAGACAGTGGTGGGATTTATTTACTGATGGAACAGTCGTTAAAGATTTAAGGGATTTTTAGAAATTGAAAGCTTCTATCTTTGTAATGATATAAGTAATAGGCCAGTTGTGGCGCAGGAGCATAAGTTTGCGACAGTAAACGGGATTGGTTGTGGATTTGATTCTCATTCGAGGTTAAATATTTCATTTTTTCATTTCTTCGCACTGGTAACAAGGCAAAGCACTGCATTGGGTTTGGCCACTCAACATGCAACGCCTGAAGAAATAATATTTTAATATTTTTATAATAAATTATTGTAATATTTTTATTTTTACGCTATGGTAACGAGCCAAAACGCGGCGTTGAGTTCCGCCGCTCAACACGCAATGTCTGGAGAATTCGGCGAAAAGTTAAGATAATCCTAAAAAAAATCTTCGTCTTCATTTCTTTACTTCACGCTGTATCTCGCATTTAACAGAGTCGGCAGAAAAAATCTACTGTTAAGACACTACGTTAACCACTTTCCGCTTAATTTCCATCACATTATATGCTGAGTGCCGGAATTCAAGGCAAAGAAGTGAAAATAATTCAATCCCCTGAGTGAGTCTCGAACTCACAACCGTCGTGCTGACAGTCAGCTGCAGTGCCGCAGGGCCATCGCGAAAAATAAATCGACTTTTATAAAAAATCTCAAATAAAAAAATTATAAAGTTTCAAAACTCAACTTTCCTAAACTTAATTTCCTTTTTGTACAAATTTATACTTATAATAAAATCGTAACGAATCGGCGTCTGTACATGAAATACATAAAAAATGTTATTGGTAGCATTTAATAACGTAATAAAACTAAAAATAATAATTTTTCACATTTTTGTTCGTCCGTGTCTGTGTGTTTGTTGACGCTAATCTTAGGAACGGCTCTACCTATTTGATTGTAGTTTACACTATTGTACTTTCGGTAGCTTCTCTTAATATGAAGTGTCTTTATTTCCATCGGTTTTTAAATAAAAAATATATATATATAATTTTGAAGTATGCTCGACAACATTGCTATTGTTTTAAACTATTGTTTTGTTAAATTAGCTGAAACTCTACTTTTCAATATATTAGAAAAAACAAAAGTACTGCTGATTAGTATATTAACAATAATGTAGCTCAAGCCGACGAAGCCGCGAGCGTGTCGCTAGTATTAACAATATAATTCTTAAATCTTTCTGCAAATGTCGCATTATACGAAAAAAGGTCCGTTTGCGACAGAAATTGACAAAGTTTGAAATGTTCTGACGAGGGACGAAACGCTTTTGACAGGACGTGTTTTATTGAAATTGATGCCACCCTTCAGTTTTGATGCAAAAGTTACTGTTATTATATTTTAGGTATTTTTATAATAAAATATTCTTATATTATTGCAGAATTTAGTTTGTCTCCTTCTTTGTTTTACTGTGTATCCCATATATAAAAGAGTAGATGGAACCTAGTGTTAAGAAACTCATTTCCTCGTTTTCCGCTCAATTTTCGGGATAGTTAATGGTGGAACTCAGTGATAGGCTTTCTTTATTTTTTTCTCTTTGGTTAAGAAGACTATAAATAAATATTTAATGTTAAGTATTCTTAACTCATCTTTCCCATATTGCGCTATCGGCGGACAAAGACTTGTAATAAATATTCTATGTACTATCTACATACAATCTACACACAATCGGCGGATCCTAGCCTCGCAATTCAAATACACAAAGTGAAAAACGATCTATAATTTACCGATATATTGAGGACGTCGTTGCGCAGCGGTATACCGTCTGACTGTAAAGGCGAGGTTGTAGAATCGATTCCCACTCAGTGTAATTCACTATTTTCATTTCGTCTCTCAGATAACAAGACAAAGTGCAGCGTGGAGATTTTTTTTTAAATGTCATTTAACACTCAATGTCTTAAGACCTTAGCAGTGCTTGGGGAACGAATTGCCTTAACTCTACCTCACTGGTTCCCAACCAGTGGTCCGCGGACCATTAGTGATCCGCAGAAGCCTACAAATGGTCCGCGAACGATTTTAATTTTATGACTGAGGATGGTGAGGGGAAGTTTCTGTTTGATTATCACAGTTAATTTTTATTACCTACATGCATAGTGGTCTCTGTTACCAAGAGTGATGTAAAAGTGGTCCTTGATCAAGAAAAGGTTGGGAACCCCTGCTCTACATAATCTATACAGAATACATCATACATCACAACTTAAAGCTACAAAATGTACCAACGTATATACGTAAATATATTTCGTTGGTTGGGCTTCACACTCTTTAAAATAGTTTAATTAGACTAAATTGTCTCTATATTTTTATTTTATATGAAAAATATTTGCTTGTATTTTTCATATAAAAGGAAGTGAATTCCAATTCCAAAACATTAAATTATTTTATTACCTTACAATACATAATGTTTTGTATAATATTATTGTTAACTAATATTTATGTATTTAACGTATTCCATATAATTCATATTAAAAAAATATATTATATTGAAATTACTTTAAAGTTCGTAATAATAATATTTTTATTGAAAATTTAAAATAAAATTTAAGAAAAAAAAAACGCCACCTACCTTATCACCATCGAACTTCTCAGGTTCATCGCTGCACGCTCTAACTTCCCTTTTGCCCGACCCCCTGCGACCCAGCAACGGCGTTTCAGGCGGCGATACTAGCGCCACACTATTTCTAGTACTTCCCGGAGACTTGATGAACTCAATTTTACCCCCTTCCACACAAATATTGGGGGTCAAAGGGTACATAGGGGACATAGCTACGTTGGAATTAGCTAAATGATTGTACATCTGGTTGTCGTCTAAGGGAAGTGATTTTGGTTTGTTCCGTTTGTATGAATCGTATGGTTGTGTTGGTTGGTCTGGAACTTGTCGCTTTCCGGGCGGTCGGTCCGGGGGTTCGGGGGAAACGCTGCCATCTGTACCTGGGCTCTCGTTTCGCTCGTTTGATATTCTGTAACAAAATTATTTTTTATTTTTTTAAAGAATTATAAAATTTTATTTTAATAAAAGAAATAATAATCAACTTTTAGAGGTGATTATTTCAATTTTGTATGGACAGGATATTTTAGGATGTATCAAAAAAGCTGAAAACGAAATGGACTTCATTTTATTTTTCTGTTAGTGGTATAAATTAAAACTACAAATTATATTTTGTATTTTTATTTATTTTATAAGTTTTGTTTTTATTATTTACAAAAGTGAAAATATATAAAAAGATTCCCAACAATACCTACTGTAAATAAACTTTAAAGAGCTTTTGAATTGCATAAATATAAACTCACATTCAACAACTAGCGCCACAACGCAAACTCCTCGACTTACAAATACCACCACTAGATGGCACTATCACAATACCAACACAATACCCAAAAAACACTCAAAAATTACTCAAAATTAAGAAAAAAAAACACATCAAAATACCTAAAAACCATCAAAACAATAAAAAACCAACTCAAAATCCGTCCAAACCAACACAAGCCCCAAAATCAACCAACACAAACCAACAAACCTGAATCGCGCTATCGAAATATTTAACCTCACTCGCTATATATACAATCTCAAAGCCCCAGATTAACGGAAGTGTATTCTTTAGTGTGATGCCACTACTGTCTCTAGATCACTACTAGTTAGAAGGTCTTACAGCACGTGACGTCACGCGCTCGTTGTCAGGCGACGCACCTTGTAAACTGCGCTGCGGACGATCGCCCGCGCGGCTGCGACGGCCCGGCGGCGCACTTTCCTTGGGCGGCCTAGAACCTTACGCGGTTTTAGTTAACTCGTTAGCTTAGCTCCGGTTAAATCTTGAGCACTTCCATACTGTGGCGGCGAGAATATATCTCGATTGCCAGCTTTTTGGAGCTTTTTTATATGGATATCGATGATTCCCACTTGACAACATGAAATATTTACATAAACACACAATAAATTTATATTTCCATGCCTCCAGAATTCGGCAGAAAGTGGGGAATGGAGTGCCTTAACATTAGGTTCCCTCTGCCTACTCTGCAGTGTGCTGGTACTGTGTGAAGCTGATTATTGATTATTATTATTTATCGGTTAGGTACACTTACGCGGTTTTGGTCACTTATATTTATAGTCAAATTATAGTTATATGTATAATATATAAATTGTATGTTTTATATTCACGTATATGTATTATGTTACTGTAAACGAGTCAGTAGTTTTTACTTGAAAATAGATCAAGCATCCATCTTCGTAAACTTCACTATAATATTAGTAGGATTACAAGTGGATACAACAACAAAAATTCACAAAAAGTGGAGCTTTTTAATCAGTAACAAATGTACGCACATTTAGTGACAGTGATTTATTTATTTTTTAATATTTTCTAAATTTGTACAAAATTAAGCTATGCCTTATAAATATGAAATATTTTTATTTTAAAACGAAATTTTCTGTTAGAGTCGTTGGGGGCGTTAAAGCAAGTATAGCCTCTCTATATTATATTATTCTTTTGCATCTACTTGAAATTAATTTAAATCTATCTTGAACAATAACACACTACGTTAAAAAGGTAAGTAGAACAATTCGGAAAAACGAAATAAACCATTTTCATACTATAATTTCAATTTTAATCCTTAATAGACGTCTACAGTCTAGCTTAATTCGTATTTTTTTAAACTAAAAACTAGATATACATGAAATATTTAAACAGGTTCAGTAAGTTGAGTATAAATGTAAACTAAGATTATCCTGCCAAGTGAGTTTGCTTCAAGGATTACACTACAGATAAGAAAAAGCCTTCCGTATTACTTCGCGGTAAGATAAATATTTTTATCAAGATTAAGTTTGTAGAATACTACCGACGAAAATTTTTATATTTTTTTAGATTAGTACTAGGCAGTCTCTTAAAATTTGATTTTCATTTATTAGATTGATTAATTACATAGAAAAATATGAATGAAAAGAATACAATGTTATATGTAGTTGTATGCAACAACTATCTTGTGTTACACGTACAATAAAAAATCATTCTTTTTAGTTTCCCACTGTATACCACAAATAACGAGCTAGGCAGTGCGGATTTAGTGTTAAAACACTCCGTTTCTCATTTTCCGCACAATTTTTGGGACGTAACGTGTTGAGTGGCGGAACTCAACGCCACGCTTTGTATTGTTACCGACCAAAACGGGGAAACGTAAGTAATTCATTCACCTGGGTGGGAATTGAACTCACAACCATTGCATTTACTACCATTCTCTATAGCTAAATATTTATTTTATACAATCCATACAAAATTACACGCAAATATGTTCACGCATGTGTCACGCAATTTATACAGAAGAATCCTAGTGACAAATGACCAGTTTTTTGATTTATGCTGATTGATGCCTATAGTGTTGGGTAAATACAATGCACAATTTCTTTATGTCAGCTTTTCCTACATAATAGTAGGGTGGTTGGGTAGTGGGAACTTAGTGTTTAGACACTCCGTTTCTCACTTTTCGAACGATGACGATTTCGGCGACTTTTTTGAAACAATAATCGAACTCAAAACCATCGACGTTACATATAGATGCTGTCTCACCAAGCCACAATAAGTTCAATCAAACTATTTTTTTATATTTTATATTAATTGGGCCTCAAATTTTAATTTCAGTGTTGAATATGAACCCATTATCCATTCAGAATTTTCATTAAAGACGCCAATTCATTCGAAAGCTCGACAAATCAATTAGTTTTAATGCAATAATAATAATATTGTGATACCTTTTAATTTTCCAATTACATCCATTGCTGTGGAATTTTATACTTTATGTTCTTTGAAATAAGTTATATATTTCTATAGCAGAGTGAAAACTAATAAAGCAATCGACCGTTCACATGAACACAAACTGACATACGGTAATGTTGTAATAAATGGCATATAATCTGAGTGGCGTGAATACATTCGTGATTACTGTACTATGTAGTACTATTGATTTTATGGTAAAATCTTTATTATATTTTGTAAAATTATGTTGAAAATAATTAAATAATATTAAATCCCAGATTCATTATGGTCAATTATGTTTAATTTAGAAAATGTATAAAAAGTTGAACGTAGCGGGACTCGAACCCGCGCCTCCTGGATTCCGACCAGGCGCTCTGACCACTGATCCATACGTTCAGTTCATACGAAGTTTTTTTCTTTCCTAAGTTATTCCAATAACACTTTAAAAATGTTAAAAATATGTTTAATTATAAAATATATATGTATATTTGTACATAAATAGAGGCCAGTCGTGTTGCACGCACAAGCATGTGATTGTAAGCTCGACAGGTTGTAGGTTTGATTGCCATTCGAGAAAATTAAATATTTAATACTTTTATTTCTTCACTACGTGAGTTCCACCACTCAACACACATTGCCTCCAGAATTGAGCGGAAAATGGGGCAGACTGGACCGGATCTTTACCACCCCCGGCATTTAAAACCGGCGTGAAGTAGTGGCTTTATGNTAATACCACCCACAAAAAAAAAAAAAAAAATTTTGTTAGTTCGTCCGACATGATGCTAAAGATTTTTTTTGTTTAAATACGCTAATCTTAGGAACTACTGGTTTTAATTTTAAAAAAAATTGTGCTGGATAACCCATTTGTCCAAGAACTTTAGGATATATTACATCACATTAATCGTTTCGAAGTAACACACTGTACCTGCGTGGTTTTTGCATACCTCTTTCGCCTCGTCTACTGTCATCGATCTCTTCAAACATGCCCTTCGGGGGTCATCTCTCGTCCTTTTTACGTGACATTCATCCAGTATCTTTAATACTGTGTTTTCGAAGGGCGAACAAGGTCTCCCTTACTTCTCTTACCACTCACTGTTCCGATAAATCTATGTTGCCATTATTTCATCACTGATTCGTTCGACGTGCTCAAACCAGCTGAGCACTTTCTTCATTCTCACCGTGACATCCTCGCTAGTACCTGCCTTTTTGTACTCTTCATAGCGGATTCAACCGCATCTCCATGGCATTCATCTTTCTTTCATTCTTATTCTGTAATACCCACGTTTCGCTACCTGTTATACGGTACCAACACTGCATTGGCCGAACGCCCAGTTGTGCTGACGTTTCGCCGTCTCATCAACGCAGCTAAGGCACCATTAACTCTGTTAACGGCAGCAATACGCTTTCCGCATCCATCTCGTATCTTCCATTATATATATATATATATATATATATATATATATATATATATATATATATATATATATAACTTTTACTTATTTCTGTTTGACAGGGCAGGCAAAAGGTAATTTGCATACAAAATAAAAAAATTATAGTACTAAAGATAATCTAGATAGATAGAGACAGGACCACCTTGTGTTTGGTTTGACTGACTCACTGACTGTTTTAAGTAAATAAAAATTGCAACCTTGCAATAGAAGCACTTCTGCTTCAACTTCAATATATTATTAACCTGTTATTTAAAAAATAATTCAGCAAAATTATAAAGTTTCTGCCTCCTCAAGATATTATACTGACATAATTTTAAAAAATATTCGAAATTCACTTAATAACACTTAATAGCTTGATAACTTTTTTAATACGCTTTAAGTATTGGAGAGAAATACTACAAGATACTAATATTACACGAAAATATAACAGTGTATGTTCAGTTGAAATGTATCTGGATAAATACAGTAATTGTGATCTCAAGATATATCTCAAGATATATCCACTCGATCTAATATTTCATAATGTACTAATTCTTACGTGCTGCTTCGCCCGAATTGTGGAATGGAGATAACTAATAAATGTTTATTAGAACTTCTAAGTCGCATTACGTCGTATTGCTATTATACTTAAATTAATCTATTAAACTTGAATTTAACCGAAAAAGTCAAAAAGCTTAAATAAAAACAGCTTCATTAAAAACCCAGAGCTTAAATTTGTCAAAAAAGCTCCCAAAATTCGTTGAATATGATGGACGCTTAAGCACTTCGTCATATTATACCAGTAAAAACATTTTTACTACATGAAAGAGTTCATCAAGAATCGTTTGTTTGAGGCTAAAATCTATTTAGTTTAAATCTATATACGTCCCTGGGAACGGGAAGGAAGCTAATTGTGGGTATACAAAATGTACTAAATACAAGAAAAGTATAAAGTAAAATCAACTTTAGTGCTCTATAATAAAGTCTATTATAACACAAATCTATGGTTTTATTTTGATACAATCTAAATTGAGCCTAACTGTATATAAGTTATGCGTTATTTTCGTATAAATGTTGCTGCAGTTAAAATGTGGACGCATAGTCAATATTTTCGTCAAGTCTCGTCTCTTTATTTCTTTTTGACGTGTTCGTTGACTATTTGTTGTATGAACTTGGCTAAAGTTTTGATAATTTAAAAGTTATTATATTTTTCTTTTTCTGTTTGTTTGTTTTTACTTGGTTATATGTATGTACTGTATTTCCATAATAAAGAGAATTTACAGATAAAATTGTAAAATTTAAATGCTTCGCAGTACATACATAATTATACATAAATAAGTTTAAAAAAGTCGTAGTTAAAACATTTTAAAATTATAAAAAAAATGGTATCATACATATAAGTATAGATATTAAATACACTCTTTTTAAATTTTATCTCTAGATTTAAAAAATATTACCGGGATTCAAACCTGCAACTCTAGCAACACACAATTTTATTATAACACAAGCGATCTGCTTGTGGCTTTCCCCGCATATTATTTATTTTCTCATCTGGATTACTTTTATGATCTAATAAAACAATATAATAAATTTTAAAGATATATATATTGGTAACTAAAAGACAGCCAATTCATTAAAACACTCATTTCATACCAACTTGTTTATTTATTAACCGATTGACATAAAACGAACACTAAATGTTAACGGAAGCTGTACAAAATACGTTTCTTAGCAAGGACAAACGCAAAGACAAACTGACAATATTTCTACAGATAATTGTTTTGTATTCTATTACATTTTTAAATGCCCCAAATAAAACATTCTTATATATATTACATATATATAATATATAAGAAAATATATGTGTATATTATTATATATAGACATCGATAGGTTACAATTTTATGATAAGTTTAGGTAACTTCAATCTTTTAGTACACCCCCGGTGACATGGGTGACAGATAAAGCAGTCAGCGGAGACATCAAAGAGCCAAATCGAGAGGCAAAAGTCGAATATTCGGCACTCCCGGTACTAGATAGTGCGTTTTAAATTATTTTAACTTTATAAAATATAAAAAAAATATTTCTAAATCATCAAAAAAGTAACTTTAAATTAAAAAGTAGCATGGATTTGTACCTACTAGTTTGTAAAAAAATTTTGAGGCCGTCCTGGCCCAGCAACACAGCGTCTGACTGTTAACGGGGCGATTGTGAGTTTGATTCTCACTCGGATGAATTAATTGTTTGCATTCCTCGTTATAGTAATAAAACAAAGCGCAGCGTTGAGTTCCGTCACTTAATTATGTCTCGAAAGTTGGTACGTATGCTAAGCTAAAAAAGTTATCGGAATGTAACCGTGCCCATCCCAGAATAGTCTTGTGCCCAGTCCACCAAAAAATTAGACATGAAAAATAAACAAACTTTGTACGATCATATCTGTTCAAAACCAAAGTCCAGCCCTCAGTTCCCCAACTTTGTAAGTTCTGTAGTTTCGTCTCTGTTGCTTGATAGTCATATATACAATAATGTATTCTCAACACATACGTTTAATACTTATTTAGAAAACGTATAAAAAAATTACCTGGTCGGTTTCCAGGAAGCGCGGGTTCGAGTCCCGTTCAAATTTTTATATGTTTTCTAAATAACTATTTTTCTTTCCTAAATGTGGATTAACACTTTAAAAATGTTAAAAACATACATTTAAAAAAGAAACTAAATTCACTTAGACAAAGTCGCGTGTAAAATACATATCTATATGTTCACACAATAGTTTCTGCATAACATTAAACAATTACTAACGAGAAGGGGAGAAGCACAGTTAAGTAAAAAATTTCAAAGGGACGTAGAGTTTTAAAATCCTCCTCCACCCCATTACTCGCTACAGTTGATGGTGTACCTTCGCGACATCAATGGTTTTGCTATAAATGTGTTATGTACGATGCATTTAGTTTAGTAGGGTTATCATGTACGAAAAAAATCTATTTTAAAATTCATTTTTGATTTATAGAATATGAGCGGTTCAAACGCGGCTTCGCCGGCTTAAAGTTGTGGTTTTCACAAACTGTAGCCTATGTATTATTATGATGTATCTATAGGCTATGTTACTGTAAAGTTTCATTAAAATCCGTTCAGTAGTTTTTACGTAAAAGTGCAATGAACATTCACCCTCACAAACTTTAACATTCATAATATTAGGACTCGTTTGTGTGATCAAAAAGAAATATATATTACTAGAGGGCGCGCGCGGCTTCGCCCGCTTATTAGGAGTGAATTCTAAAAAAACCACGAAACACGTGTTCAATAAAATATTTTTAACAGTCTGAATTTAAATTTTTATAAAAATCGGTGGCAATTTAAAGATTTTTCCATATAAACTTTCAACCCCTTATTTGAACCCTTAGGGGGTGAATTCTTAAAAACCATGAAACACGTGTTCAATGAAATATTTTTAAGAGTCTGAATTTCAAATTTTATAAAAATCGGTACAGATTAAATTTTTTTTCCATACAAACTTTCAACCCCTATTTCATCCCTTTAGGGTTAAAATTTTTCAAATTCCCTTCTTAGTGGATGTCCAGAATATGAAAATAAACATCTGCCCAAATTTCACGTTTCTACCATCAGCGGTTACGGCTCTGCGTGCGTCTTACCTCAGTCAGTCAGCACAAGTCCTTTTATATATATAGATTATATAATATAAAAAATGTTTTCACATATCGTTCAGAAGGAAAATGTATACAAAACTATTTTCTATTATCTTTAAAAGAAAAGATCATCATAATAGATAAAGAACGTCTACTTTTAAGATAAAAATTTAAAAGATCGTTAGCGTTAGTTACTATCGCGACTTTAAAAACCCTATGTCAGGTCTCTTTGGCAAAGTGGCACTTGCTTTCAGCTGAGCGGGCTATACAGTATATAATATGAATATAGGTATATAACCATTTGTATGGTACTGTTTCTATCATATTAATTAGTGATATTAGAATTTTTTTTTACATTTTTAAAGTGTTAATCCACACTTAGGAAAGAAAAATACTTATTTAGAAAACGTATAAACATTTGAACGTAGCGGGACTCGAACCCGCGCCTCCTGGAAACCGACCAGGTCGGGGTTCGAGACCCGGTACGTTCAAAATTTTTATACGTTTATATAGAAATTAAATTGTTGTACAGTTAGTTGATACCTGAATAAATACATGACAGTGGTAGATGGTTTGATTCCCACATAAGGAATTCATTAAAATTAATTTAAGTTAATTTTCCCTCTGGTTGTCAAAGCACGGCGTGGAGTTTCGCCGGAGTGTCTTGATTATAAATTCTCTTTATATAAGTTTTATGTACAGTGCTATAGATTATGTATAAGATGTGAAGGTGACACAGATAATATATTATGCTGCTATAATACGATATTTCATAATAAGGTACCTACATATATTTAAGAATAAAATTAAAACATAATAACAAAAAACAGCTCAAAGAAAGAACATATTTTCTACTATTATACCATATTTCAATACGAATCTGTAAATAAAAATATATATAAAAAAATCGTTGCTACCATTATCACATTTTATATCCTATTTTAACAAGCTTACTTAAAAACTTCTCACGTTTATTTCATACATGGCTTAAGCCCTACGCTGAACAGTATAATATGTTAGGCTTTATGTATGTATGTACTTTAATCTCAAAGGATAATGTTATGTAAAGTATTGACGCCACAGTTCACAAGTGTCTGACTGTAAGCGCGTGTTTGTGGGTTCGATTTCCAATTTATAATATCATCTAAAGTTTAAAACTTTACTATTTTGGTTTCTTGTTACAAAGGTGTATATGGTTTAGGCTGCCGTGGCGCAGCGGCACAGTGTCTGTCGGTTAAAGTGACGGTTGTGGGTTCGAATCTCACTCAGGGGAAGGAACATTTTCCTTTCCTCGCTCTGGTAACAAGATAAAGCGCAGCGTGACTTCTATCTCGAAAAATGAGCGGCAAATGGAAAACGGAGTGTGTTAACACTAGGTTCCCTCTGCCTATTCTGCTATGCGGACAAACGCGTGAAACTGCAAAAAATGTTTAATTTAGTAGGTACATAAAAAAGCTTTTAATTTATGTAAAGAAATAAATTGCATAGTAAACTATGATTAAGTACCTGTGGAAGTAGCAAAAAGTAACAAATTATATTTCAACTAATCTCACCACACCTTTCTTTATTAGTGTTTCGCGTGACACACTTTATATTGATATAGTATACTATTTTTTAACCGACTTTAAAAAATAATAATAAGCATGTAATATTGTTGGAATTGGATAATATTCGATATGATAATTTTTTTGACTTTTAATTCTAAGCACATATGCAAAATTTTCGTGAATGAATGTATATCTATTCTATATTTCTTTACAAATTTCTCAGAAACTTATATTCTGTATGAGATGATCGTTCTTGATTTAAATCGAGTGTGTTCCAACTAAGGGAACAGTCATCATTAAAAAGTATCAGTAGTTTTTTGAGATATACCTATTCATTTCAAGAAAAGGATATGTATGTACTATTCACGTAGTTAATGTTTTTAAATTCTATTGACATTTTAGCTTCACGCTGTATCCCCCACACAGAAGGGTAGGTAAAGGGAACCCGGGGACCTAGTGTTAAGTCACTTCACTTTCATTAAGTCACCTCTGTTTCCTACTTTCGGCCGAATTTCAAAGGCATCGGTTGTGGAAACGCGGAGAGCCAGAACAAGGCAATGAAAATATTGAATAATTCATTTCTTCAAGTGGAGATCGAACCCACAACCAGTCACGTTTACAGTCACACTTTATGCCTCTGCGTCACGACCTGCCTCTGTAATATAATTAGATACATTATCAACAAATTACTATAAACCTATAAAAATAAAATAAAGTCAATAAAAAAAAGTAGTAATAAAAAAAAGTCTATAAAAAAGTGAACAAGAACAGATAAAAAATAGATAATGAAATGATTGACTAAAAAGACTATTCGTGGTAATTTGAGGATTCAGTTAAACTCTTTCTATGAGGCTATACATAGAACATATTCTAGATAGAAGTGGCATTACAAGGATGGTCCATTCCCATTAAGACATTTTCGAGAGATTGTCCCATTAAGACATTTTCGAGAGATCCCATTAAGACATTTTCGAGACATTTTCGAGAGATCGTGTTGAGTGGCGGTACTTACCGCCGCATTTAGCCTCCTTATCAGACTGCGGTAACAAATATTAAATATTTCATTCCTCCGCTGAAGATATTTTTATTGATCACGCTGCATCTCACGCATAACAAAGAACCCCTCACCTAGTGTTAAGACACTCCGTTCCCCTTTCCGCCAAACTCTTGAGACATTACGTGTTGAGTGGCGGCACTCAACGCCACACGTAGCTTCATTATCACACCGAAGAAATGAAAATATTAAATATTTCAATCCCCCGACCTGGAAATTGAACCCGCAACTAAGACAATTGGTGTATTAATTCAAAACACGTTTTTTCAACCCATAGTTATAGTGTTTATTCTATGAAACGTACGAGATAAGATAATTTTTACTAGTTTAGTGGCGCCGGGAACGTAATTACAGTGATAACATCTCAGTTTTTTTGTTCACTACATTCTTTTCGAGTCAATTGAAAACAGGATTGGAGCTAATTTTTTATAGAATTACCTGTTTTGGACAAATGGGTAATAGTGTTAGTAATTATGTTGTTGTAGTTTGATAGAACGATTAGTGTGGATACAAATTCTTGAATGTACCATAACTTTTTTTTATCAGCATTTAGCTGCCTCCCTATGTACGGCAGGGTAGACAGAGGGAACCTACTGTTAAGACACTCCGTTCCCCATTTTCCCCAATTCTGGAGACATTGTGTGTTGAGTGGCAGCTTACCTCGACACCAGAGGGAAGAAAGGAAAATATAATTTCAAATAAATATTTTATTTCCTAGAACGGGGATCGAACCCTCAACCAGTCGCGTTTATAGTCACGCACTTGTGCCTCTGCGCCACTCTGGCCTATACCTTGTGTGTACACGACTATAACTTGCGTATACTTGATATAACGATACTGGTGGGAATGCCGTCGTTTAATGGAGAGAAAAAATATGCCTTCGTGATATCCGTCTTTATATATTGTTTGAAAGTTTGAAAGCAACTAAGAATATGACAAAGACGTATATATACTTATTACCAACAAAAAAAAAACAGTCTACATCTTCATGATATCCTTCAAAGGGACTCCATTCTTCAGTATGTTCATTATGTAAAGCAATTAACGTTATTTGAAAAAAAAAAGGCCGGTTTCGGGTTGAGGCCGGTCGTGGCGCAGCGGCACGAGGTATGACTGCAAAACCGACTGGTTGTGGGTTCGATCCCCACTCGAGGAGATGAAATATTTACTTAAATTTATATTTCCATTTCTTCGCTCTGGTGTCGAGGTTAAGCGCGGCGTTGAGTTCTGCCACTCAACACGCAATGCCTCCAGAATTCGGCAGAAAGTGGGGAACGGAGTGTCTTAACACTAGGTTCCCTCTGCCTACCCTGCTGTGTGCGGGATACAGCGTGAAGCTAATTTTAACGTTATTTGAAATTAGCACTATATGTATATTCAAGAAGACAATAAAAGCGTTTTTTACAGGCCTTTATAAAAAATATACTTTTTAGTTTCCCCCTTTGTCCTGCACAGTAAGGTACACATTGAAACCTAGTCTCAAGACACTCCGTTTTTCGTTTTCTGCCAATTACAACATTACATTACATTTTGAGTAGCTAAACTCAACGCCATACTATGCCATAGTAGAGCAGGAAAATAAAAATAGTTTATTTCCCCTAATGGAAATTGAATCTGCAACCAACGCCACCTGTTGTCTTACAGCATCACGATAACCTCTTTTAATTATAAATATAAATCCGAGTAAGATTTTAATCCACAACCATAAACATACAAACAGATTCAATTGAAAAATATAAAAAAAATCTTTATTTAGTTGACTTTGAAAGTTTGACACGACTTGTGGTGTAATATAACGGGGAAGTTTCTCAGTAACGCGATCTTTTTGTTGATTAATCTGTATAAGAAAAACGTGGACGAAGTGTTTGTGTGCTTAGCTTGGCTTGAAGTTTTAAAAGAAATCTTTTTTAAAATACTTTAATATAAAACTGAAAAGTTTGTTTGGTCGAACACGCTAATCTCAGGAACTACTAGTTCGAACTGAAGGTGATTTTATGTTGAATAGTCCATATATTAACCTAGGCTATATTACATTACGTTAATCGTTTTAATGTAATCCAATGTACCTGCCGTCAGTCGTCAGTTGCAGTTGGCGAAGCTACAGACGAAGCCAAATGTAAAAGTTTATAAAATAAATAAAACTAAAGATCTCTATAGTAAAATTATCGTGAAAATCAATTCTCAAGCAATGGCCAGCCTATTTCGACTAGATTGTGTCAAAAATATATACACCAAGTAGTGACATGTCACTCTTTTCTCCTTATGAGAAACCGGAAGGAGAAAATGAAAATAATAAAAAAAATATTTACCAGATTGAAACGCCATAACTAAAAAGCTAACGTGAACTAAAATAAATGATATTTAAATTTTTATTTAAACCAACCAACCATCCCATCTACATAATAAGAACAATCAAAACCGCGCTGCAATAGTTTCAGAAATTAAAAACGAATAAATTTCGTTAAAACAAGAATTGACAGCAGCATCTCCTTATCGATAGTTTGTCAAAATGAAATATGACAGCTGGAATATTTCTCGGTACACAAAAAAAATATTACGCTGCCAAATTAAGGAGCGCTAAGGATTTAACCACAAATAATGGTCGGTTTGCAATTCATAGATCGTTAAATACACAATTCGTATGCCAGAAGAAAATATTTCAAATTAAAACTTGGATATACTGGTATTGTTATGCCATCGTTAAATTAATTTAAAAATTTAAATAGAAAAAAAAGGTTTATTTAATTTGCAAAACTATTTTGTAAATTGAAATTCTTTTATTTGCTTTTCCTAAGAAATATTATAAATATGGCAGATGGTTTTAAGTAAAGACTATTATTTATATGTATTTTTATTCTACAATAGAGTTTACGTGTGCTTTGATACGGTCTACAAGTAACTACATATTTATAAACCTATATAGGTACACAAGAAAATATAAGAAATATAAAGGTTGTTGCTTTTTCATGCATAACACGATAGGTATAAAATATATGTAAGAAATATAAAACAGTTTCATGCTTTTTTCCGCGTAATAATGTAGGCAGAGGGTTAAGATCTATCTTCTAATCTAGTGTTAAAATTCTCCGTCTCATATCTTCTGTTCAATTTTCAAAATATTGCAAGTTTCGCGGTGGAACTAAATAAAATAAATATAAAGGTAATAAATATAATTTAATAATAATTGATTCCAGTCGTGGCGCAGGAGCGCAAGTGTGCAACTGTAAACACGACTGGTTGTGGGTTCGATCCCACTCGAGGAAATGAAATCTCGCTCTAGTGTCAAGACTTCGATGTCTCCAGAATTCGACGAAAACTGGGGAACTGAGTATCTTAACTCTAGGTTCCCTCTACCCTACTGTGTGGGGAATACATCTTGAAGCTCCTAAAAAAAATATCTAGATAATAATAAAACTGCCTATACACGCACCTGTTCCCATTAAAACCTTGAGCTAAAACTTCGTGCTCGTTTAAACCATATACTCTATGATTATATAAAGAAGATACACATAATAATTGTACA
This sequence comes from Heliconius hermathena, assembly GCA_013403705.1. Taxonomy (NCBI): domain Eukaryota; kingdom Metazoa; phylum Arthropoda; class Insecta; order Lepidoptera; family Nymphalidae; genus Heliconius; species Heliconius hermathena. The sequence continues at coordinate 443,937 of JAAIXJ010000006.1, read as the reverse complement.
ACTTTAATGAAGTTCCTGGCGATAAAAATATAAGGTATACGACTTTACTTTTACAACTACCATTTAAAATTAACATCGTAATATGGTTTTCCGTTTAGTTCGACTGACAGAACTGACATTTTATGTTAATTAACGATACAAGTGAATGCAATGGTTTTATTTCGTAAAGACAATTTTATTATTTGTTTTATATAGCTATTTGTATTATATAACTAGTCTTTACCTACGGCGTCGATCGCATGGTCAAATGGTCGAATGGTTTATGCCAACACAAAAAATGACCCTTTTATAAATTCGAATCAGTAATTCTTGAGATTAGCACGATAAAACTCTATATTTGACTAACAGATGTATTCCCATACTAGAATTTTGACCCTTATGTATCAATAGTTGTTAGTTTACATTACATTTGAAGTGATGTTTATTTTTTTATTTTATTTTTTTATAATAAAAAAAAAAAAAAATCTGTTTGCTACAAAGTCCACAGTTAGTTCACCCCCCCATTACCTATAAGAAGAAGAATATATCTATAAGAAGAATATATCTATAAGAAGAAAAATAATTAAAAAAACTATAAGCTTTGATTCTAACTTTTATCAGTTATCAGCTTCACGTCGTTTAACCTAATTTTAAGACTCTCCGTTCTCCACTTTCGAAAAAAACAAGAGTGACGCAACATTGCGAGTTAAGTGGGGGAATTGCCCAAAGTAGGCAGCGAAACCGCGACCATCGTGCAGCCACTGAGCCACAACGGACTCTAATTTTCTCAACATAATAAAAATACCATATTCATTCCATTCGTCCCTAAAAAAAACTAAATAAAGAATTCGATCACACTTCAACATGTTGCAACTAAACAAACACTACAAAAGAACTAAAGCCTCAATCATTTCGACAATACGAATAGATTTTTAATAAATTACAGTATGGTTGACGAGTCGTGGCCGCTTCTAAAATTTTGCGCATCGTTCACGCAGAAAGATAATAACAAAAAGTAAGAAAATTCCTATAACCAAACATACACAGCCATACACACATAACTTCAGGGCGGCCACGACTCGTTGACCGTACTATACAATTCCCTTTTGAAGTGTACTTTAAAATATTGATACAAGAGTGTAATCAAGGTACAGTACAGTGGTAAATAAACGTCAATCAGTATACCACAATGGGGTCTCGGAGACCGACACTCGAGCGTCTTACGCAATGCCACACGTATAGTTGTATGTAATGAGAGTAGAATGATATAAACAGTTTCATCATTAGATGAGGCCGTTCGTCGAGGATGGGAGACTGTAAGCGCTATGTTTGTGGGTTCGAACTCCGTTATGGAGGAATGAAAGTGATTAATGTGCGAGTGTTTTAACACTATGTTTACTCCTAGGCAGTTTTTAATGTAGTAAATTAACTTTTTTGAAGTGTGAAACGTAACGGAGAATCGAACCTGCGTCTTTCACAAATTGCCCAAGCGTTCTGAACACTAAAACATAGGTTCCTGTAAACTATAACGCTTCGTCCAAATTCTTATACGGTTGTTAAAATGTTAATCCGCACTGTACTTAGTGAAACGAGAACGGAAAGATATTTTAGGAGAAGTCTTTTTTTCGATTTATTTTATGGTGGTTGTAGTGTTGATATATATAATAGTTCCCTACAGTGGTCATTGCTTAATTTTTTCTATTTTCTATACACATAGAAGAGAAAAAGGAAAATCCGGGGATTTTTTCTGTCGCATTCAAAATCGCAGGCTTGTGCCCCTGCGCCCCGACTGGCGTCTATTAATTCTTCTAAGTTTTTTTAAAGACTAAAGATACGTTGGAACAATAATTATAACATTTTTATACATGTATGTATACACTATTATAAATTGAGGCCAACCGTGGCGCAGAGGCAGTGTGACTGAAAAATCGACTGGTTGTGAGTTCAATCCCCACTCGAGAAAAAGAAATATTTATTTACAATTATTTTTTTTATTTCTTCGCTCTGGTGTCGAGGCAAAGCGCGGCATTGACTTCCGCCACTCAACACGCAATGCCTCCAGAACTCGGCCGAAAGTGAAGACCGGAGTGTCTTAACACTAGATTCCCTCTGCCTACCCTGCTGTGTGCGGGATACAGCATGAAGCTGATTTTTAATTTTTAATGATTAGTATCATTAAAAAACAACTAAAAAACATAAAACTGACATATAATATATTATAAACTAATCATCATAGGTATATTTTTATATGCAGGAAGAATATTTGAATTCATGGGCTTAAAGCGGTTACCCATATCCTGTTTGGTACGCTCCGCTCATTTAGAAATTAGGAGGCTTGTAGAGTTGTGGCAAGTGATATGGATTTTTCTAATTTACGCCCAAGTGACTAAGGTTTTTTGGCTGTGTAAAGTAAATATGTATAAGTATATTAAAAAGAAATTCTTTTGGGCATAATTTTGCATTATTCAATTCAAAATCAAATAATATTTTTTTTAGCTTCACGGTGTATTCCGCATAAAGCAAGGTAAGGAGATAGAATCTAGTATTAAGATACTTCGTTCCCCATATTCTGCCGAATTTTAAGGCATTTTTTAATTAAAAATTCATTCTTCCGAGTTGGGATCGAACTCATAACCGTCGCGTTACAGTCTCACCCTTGTGCCCCCGCGCTACGACATCTTTTACATGGATATTAAATTTATAAATTCCCTTAAATAGGAATCAGCCTTACAACTGTCGTGTTTTCAGTCAGACAGCCGGACCTCTTTTAAAACAACCAAATATATATTTTTAAACTGTCGCAAAACACAACCAATACTAACTAAACAAATCCACAGATAATAATTTTCACAAAAACAGTTCAATAAAAACAAAAAAGAATCCAAATAAAAAAAGTGTTTCCATAATAATTCACAATTCGTGCATTATGTCACCACCACCACCGCTGATACAAAAGAATGGAACTACAAAAACTTGTTGTATAGCTTTATCATCCATCTCTGGTAGTCGGTGGGAATGACCGGGGGGTAAACAAACGACAGCATCTGTTCCCACGGTGCGACGGCGATGTCACTGTAGGAAGGCTGTACTTAGCTACAATAAAACAAAATATGCCAATCGAATTGAGAACCTCCTCCTTTTTGAAGTCGGTTAAAAAGTTTTATTTTGTAAATGATTTTGTAATAATCGATTTTTATCATAATGTCTTAAGTCTTTTTTGCTACCAAAAAAGAAATATTTTACTTAATATTATATTTGTGAGTAAATACATTTATAATAATATTTTTTGTTTAAATACTTTTTAAGTTTATTTTAAAGTTTGTTTGGTCAAAGGCGCTAATCTCAGGAACAACTACTTCAAATGGATAAGTTATTTTTGTGTTGTAGAGTCCATTTATCGAGAAAAAGCTATTATTATTAGGTACATGTAACTGTTTTGATGTCAGAGTTACCTCGGGTACTTAGTAAAATTAGATTCCGCATATAAACACGTAGATTAATATATATGATTTAGTATAATTAGTACAGCGCATTTTAGATTTCTAAGAAATATGCATTTATTTATTATATTATATTTGAAATTTATTGAATTTAAAATATAATAATAAATTTTATTTATTATATTATTATTGAGGTCAGTCGTGGCGCAGGGGCACAATGTGTAACTGTAAAACCGACTGGTTGTGGGTTCAGGAAATGATGTATTTATTTATATTTATATTTTCATTTCTTCGCTCTGGTGTCAAGGCAAAGCGCGGTGTTGAGTTCCGCCGCTTAACACGCAATGCCTCCAGAACTCGACGGAAAATGGGGAATGGAGTATGTGTAGACACTAGCTTCCTTCTGCCTACCCAGCTGTGTGCGGGATACAGCGTGATTTTTTTTGATATTTTAAATTTAATTAAAAAAAGTCTATGTTGCGCATTGGAACAGCATCTATTTTCATTTCTACGCTTTGGCGACAAAGTACGGCGTTGAGTTCCGCCAATCAATACAAGGTGACAAAAAAATTGCGCGTAGAGTAGGTAAAAGAATGTCCTAACACTAGGTTATCTCTGCCACTCTCTGCTATGTATGAAAAGCAAGTAGCATTTTTTTTATTGTTTTATCTTTAAAACTAAAAAATAAAATACGGAACAAGGCTTAAAGGAAACCGGGCAAGTCCCTGACCTACACGAGTGCGGTAAATGGCCGCATGTCAACGAAACCAAAGAATATTGTAACAGACGTTTCAAGGTATAACATATTGTTTATTTTTTTAATAATTTACATTAAAAAAACAGATCTGGACGCAGAGTTAAAAGTATCTGGATAGGTTATATTTGGTTACTTTTTTATATTTACTTATTTAAAGTATTCACCAGAAATTTTGGAAAATAGATGGAAGGTGGGTAACCAAAGTGCTTTAACATCAGATTTTCTGCACCTCATCTCCGACATAGCTCTAGCCCTCCTATAACTCACTCGACCGAGGAGTAAAAAATAACACTGTCGCCAACACGCACAATCATTATTAAAGTTGATGATATATTGATATGATGCCAGTCGTGGCGCAGCGACACGAAGTGTGACTGTAAAACCTACTGGTTGTGGGTTCGATCCCCACTCGAGGAGATGAAATATTTACTTAAAGTTATATTTCCATTTCTTCGCTCTGGTGTCGAGGTTAAGCGCGGCGTTGAGTTCTGTCACTCAACACGCAATGCCTCCAGAATCCTGCAGAAAGTGGGGAATGGAGTGTCTTAACACTAAGTTCCCTCTGCCTACCCTGCTGTGTGCGAGATTTATTTATTTGATTTTTTTAAACAACAAAAAAAAAAAGAAAAAAATACTCTATGTCAAAAGCAACAGTCGTGCAGTCTGTGTATTCGCACCATTATTTTGATTCTGTATGCCGAGGCCCGAGTATTTGCGTTACAACAAAATTAGTTTCTCCTATACAGTAAACACTCCACGGTACACTGTAACGAGGCGGCCGCTCCACTCGCTGAATTAGTGCGTAGTTTATTTAGAATGTAGTTTAACGCACTTAGAGCTAAATGTTATAATTATAAACTGTTTTGAACCCCGTTAGGTTAAATGTGCTGATAGTAAAAAAAAAGTGGTAGTTATTCTGCCTCTAATAGTTCTCTTGGAAGAAATATTAGAAAGTCTTTATAACCAAAATATTACCAAATACAATTTAGGAATTTTCTTGGATTTGCTCAGAAAGGGGCTTGGGATTTCTACCACCCATTAAAACTTTCCTCTCAGGGTCGTACTGCATACTTGGACATGTATCTCATTCGGACTTAAAGCCTCGACTGATAGTTTAGAAGTAGTGTAACGAGAAGAAAAACTTCTACAATATGAGTCCCAAGGTTTTGTTCCATTTTGACATTATAATTATGATTTTTAGCAACAAAAAAACCGATCTCTTCAAATTCATCCGGATCCCACAATCAGAACCTAACCAAACTTTCATCTAATACCCCAATTCCTTTCCAGTAAAATAAGAATCATCGATATCGGTTATATGAAATATGTTATTCCTTCATTTGTCACGCACATATTAATGCAAATTTAAGACTTACATGATAGACAGAAATAGAGTAACCCGGTCAAAAGTTCTGAGGTAAAAAACAAAAAAAAATACAGTCGAATTGATAATCTGATGGGCAATTGTAAGCTATCTGTAAAAAAAGAGAGCTAAAATGCAAAATGTGAGTATGTCATATAAGTTCAAAAAATTATTCTTGATACCTATTGATGTGGTTACCATCTAAATATTTTATTTTATTTTCGATGTCCAACACCTTGAACTGATTTGTTTTACCTGAAAAGAACGAAAAATTATGATTAGTATACATATAACATAACTGAATACCAACATACCCGCGTTCTGGTGACGAGGCAAAATGGGGCGTTAAGTTCCGCTAATCAACACACAATGCGTCAAAAATTCGGTAGAAAATAGAGCAGTGTCTTAATGGGGAACGAGGTCGTTGTCGCGGTGCGGGATACAGCGTGAAGCTAAAAAACATATATGATTTTCTGTCAAGTATGCAAGTACTCGTATATATACATTAACGTAGGACGCCCTCGTTCTCTGACTCAAGCAATTGTTCCAAGAATTTTATAAATAACTTCGAGTACTGATTGACTTGAAATACTCCTATGATATAATACGTTTCATTTCTATATAGGATGCATATCATTAGTATTACGATTTTCTACGTGGAATACGAAAATATTATACTGTAAGAAGGCTGTATTTTAAAGAATGAAATGAGACAGGGTGTGGCATTGAGTTACGCCACTAAGCACGCAATGCTTCAGAATTAAGTGGAAAGTGGTGGTGTCTTAATGGGGAACGGATTGTCCAAACACTAGGCTGTCAGGATCCCTCTGCCTACTATATTTGTAAATTTTATAACATAACTTAATTTAGCTTCATGTTATATCCCGAGCGGGGCAGTGAGAGAGAACGGGGCGCCAAACGCTACTCTACATACCTCTTTCGCCTCGTCCATTGTCATCACCCTCTTCATACATGCACTCCGGGGAGTCCTCATGCTTTTTAAGTGACCTTCCTCCAGTACCTTTGATATTACGTTTTCGAAGGTCAACAGAGGTCTTCCCCTACCTCTCTTACCGCTCACTTTTCCATCATAAATCTTTTTTCTCAATTCTCTCATTCGACTAGCCCAAACCAGCTGAGCACGTTCTTTTTCATTCTCACCGTGACATCCTCACATATTTTATAAGAATATGATTTTTATTTAACAAAGGTAGATCTAAAGATACAACTGAACCATAAAAATTTTCGGATAATCATTAAAAATAAAGAAGATAATATACGAAAAAACTAGGCCTCACGTTTTGTTACTCACATAATAATCTAAACAGAGAACCTACTGCTAGGCCACTGTTTTTAGCTTTCTGCTCGAATTTAAGCGTGTTAATAGAACAGGTAAAAGAAAAGCTTAAAGTAGTTTAAAGGTTTGATATCCGAGTGGATAACAAACCTTAACCTACGTAAAAAGGCGTTATAATTTTAATCGATTTAAAAAAGTTATTTAAGTTATTTCCCCATATACATAAATTATTCTGTGCCCAATTTATATGAGAATGGTTTCACTTCAAACGAGTTCGTATCAAGAATCGTGTATCCGAAATGCCACTCGCGATAACATCACTTTATGGACCCCATAAAATATTTTTATTCGATCTCAATTTTATAACGCCTTGTTGCTTATTCAAGGAAATTATTAAACTGTCAATGTTTATATGAAACAACAAGTGCTTGAGCACTACACTAAAGTGCAAAATGATTTATGTATCGATCAATACTCTTAATCGATGGCTTCGTTTTTATTACAAGAATCGTTTTGTGCGTGCAAAATATTCGATTGATCGATTTTTATCGATTTAGTCGCAAAAAAAAATTCGCAGGGTAGGCAGAGAAAACCTTCACTTTCGGCCAGAATTCGTGACATTATATGTGGTGAGTTCCACCGCTCAACACACAATGCTTCTAGAATTCAGCGGAAACCAGGGAACGGAAGTGTCTTGGACCGGAGTGTCTTAACATTTGGTTCAAGGGTTTCCTCTGCCTACTCAACTATGCGAGGAGGATCGGAACCATCAAGCGTAAGCAGTCGGCTAGCCTTTCTAAACATCAGTTCTACAAAATCTCTTGTATAAAAAATATAAACTTTTTTAACATTTTTAAAGTGTTAATCCACACTTAGGAAAGAAAGTTCCGCTACGCATAAATTTTTTTACGTTTTCTAAATAAGTAAATATAAAATTCGTTGGCGTGAACCATAAATCCTATATTCTCGTTCTCGTATGAATTTCGGAAAATTCTGTATTCCTCTACACTCCCTGAACTATCTACATGCAAAATATTAACGATCTTAGTCCAGAGGTTACGTCTGTGCGCTCTTTCTCAATCACTTTGGAGAAGAGTTTTATATATAACATAAATATACATACGTAAATTTGGTAAAATCAATAAAACTAAATTATCACTAACTTATCATAAAAGTCAAGTTCAAATGTATTTTAAGTTAAAGCTCAATAAGAAATATATTTTACACTACACTTAAAAAAACCGCTAACATTATATTGGACGCGAAATGGTTCTGTCATGTTTGAGGACACGACGATAATACAAGTAGTAATGGTATATTTGTAACATTTAAATATAAGATTAAAATGTATATTTCATATCAATTCAATTTCAAGAGTTGGTGAAAGTGTAAGTGTCATATAATTTAAAGTGATTTTTATTTTTAATATAAAGGACGTCGTGATACAGAGTGTAACGCGACAGTTGTGTGTTCGATTTCTGTAAGGGGAAATTTAATTATTTTCGTTCCCCCCAAGTATCTTAGCACTAGGTTTCCTCTGCTTAGCTGCCTATATGTGTACACAGCGTAAATCAATTAAAAAAAATTAAGTATAACATTAAGTATTATATAATTTTTTGTATTTTTTATCAATTTAAAGTGTTATTTCACACTTACACAAATATATAAAAATATATAAAAATTGGACGAATTCCAAGAGTCGCAGGTCCATTTCCCGCTACGTTAAAAAAAATATACATTTACTAAATAAATATTTTATATTTTTTTTTGTTTCAATTAATTATTTTATAGTATCAACAGACTATAAAATAAATAGATTATCAATTATAGTAACAATGAAAAATATTGTATTAGCTAAGTAAGCCCTTTCACTTGACACCTATGTTGATAGCATTTTAAAAAATACGTAGGTGTATTGTAAACCTGTAGTACTGTAAACGTAAGATGGCCCTTAGGTTGACAGTACAATTGAGTACATACGAATATTAAATAATTAATCAATCAATATTAATAAAAATCAAAGTAATTATCAAATTTCATTTCAATCAGTGAACAGGAAGCTAGTAAAAATTTAACGACGCCGAATTTATCAAGATATTTTTTTTAGAGGCATGCTTTATTCCGCACCCAGTGGGGTAGGCAGAGGGAACCTAGTGTCCAAACAATCCACCATTCCCCAGTTTCAGTTAAATTCTGAAGGCATTGCGGGTTGAAATGTGGAACTCAATCCCAAGCTATGCCTCGATACCAGAGCAAAGAATTGAAAATATTAAATATTTAATTTCCTCGAGTGGGAATCGAGCCCACGATCTGTCACGTTAACAGTCACACATTGTGTCCTGCGCTACGACTGGCGTCAAGTTAAATGAAATCGTTAAACAATAAAAATAAAAACATAACTATTAAACGTAATAGAGACGTTCAAGCTAGACTCGCGGTCAAGTGTCATCACTGAAAAGGGCGAGCACGAGATAAAGTATGACAGGATGGTGACAGTCACTGACATGATAATGCACATATCTGCATATATATACATATAAATAATTATATGTTTGTTTATATTATACAACTAGTATATTATGAAATAGGTATTTTGTACGGCAAAATTACTGAAGTAAAGTTTTTTTTTGCGTGCGATGCGTGCGACGTTATGCGCGACGGTTCTTATTTCGATTCCTAGTCCGGGGATTGAAATATTTAATATTTGCCATTTCCTCGGTCAGGTTACGAGTCAAAGCGCGGCGTTGAGTTCCGCTATTAACACGTAATATCTCAAGATTTAAACGGATTTGCTATTTACGGGATACAGCGTGAGGCTAAAAAAAGATTCCTTTGGAAATGTAGAGGGATAAAAATAGTAATATCATGTGACAATACACAATTTAATACAATATATTTTCTTATAAATTTAAATTAAAATGTTAATCAAATTAAATTTCAACCAGCAACCATAGTGAACTATGCTACACATACTCACTGCGCAACAACGGAGTCACACAAAACGTTTACGTAAAAATAAAACTCTAATTACTCGCTAGTTACGACAGTCCGCGGAGTTCATTGTCGTGTCCTTGTATATTTTTAGTATTTGTATTTTGCACGCTTGTATTTTACGCTAACGATTATGTATTGTTTTTGCCTGTTCTAATATTTGGACGTTTTTTTGTTTTATTTGTGCTGTATATAATATATTCTTGTATACATGGGGTTAGCCATAATTACTCGTTACTTTTGCAATTATGTATTATTCTTTCTATAAAATATTATTTATAGACTTGGCACCAGCTTAGTTTCCTTATATATTTTTTTTCATCTTTACGCTGTATTTCGAACATAGCAAGGTAGGAGAGTATTCTGGAAGCATTGTGTGTTGAGTGGTGGAACTCAACGCCGCAGCGAATCCAACCCACAACCTACAAACCGTTTGGAGTCAGACGATTGTGCTCCTGCATGACGACTGGCCTCAATATCTGTTGTTATAGTTAAAAGGTTAAATTTGCATAGTTCACAAACTTCTTTCTTCCCCATTCGGGGGAATGATTTACTATTTATTATTACTAATATTTTCATTTCTTCGCTCTAGTAATAAGGCAAAAAATTCTGTCACTCAAAACGCAATGCCTTGAAAATTCCACGGAAAGTGGAAAACGGAGTATTGTAACACTAGGATCTGTCTACTCTACTATATGCGAGATACAACGTGNATATATATATATATATATATATATATATATATATATATATATATATATATATATATATATATATATTATTTCAACATAAAAGCTCTTATCAGAAAGCTTCTAAGGTTTATCAATAAACTAAACGTATAATACTCTAATGGATTGTTATCATCGTTAGCTGAGATATTGCAAATGAGCGGGCTTTAGATACTGTTTGTAGTAAACATGTAGACCTATAGAGATAACTATTTTTAATACTTACTTACTGGAAGATATGGTAGTGGATTTTAATACTTGGAAGATATGGTAGTAGATATTAGTTTTTTTTACTATTTTTTACTTTTAATTTTATAATCTACTTGCATTTGTTTTTTTTTATCTGTAGAATATACAAGAGATAATTTTGTTTATTTAACGTTTGCTTAATGGAAATGGTGGAACTCAACGATTTACTTTTTATAATAAATCGTTTTTTAGCTTCACCTGTATCCCGCATATAGCACAATAGTTAAAGGCAATATAGTGTTAAGACNTTTTATTTATCATAATATCTTTTATTTGTATTTATATTAAACTTATTGTACATTTAATATTTATATTGTTACCTCTGAATCTCTAAAAGATCTTGGATTACTTACGATCACTACGAAAGAGTTCTAACTATATTAGACGTATCACGAGCCATAATAAAATATTAAAATTATTATTTAAATATTTTATTGAGTGTAGGTTGGGATATCAGTTACACGTTGTCTAGAGGCATTGAGTGTTGAGTGAAATAACTCAACGCCGAACTTAATTAAAACAAATATGTTATTTTCTAATTGCAATTAAAATCATCAATTGCTTTTCTCAGTCTCAAAAAATAAAGGAAGATGAATGATTAATTAAACTCTTAACTGCTTGTTAAAATAGCACAGTAATAAACAATTTGTTTCGTTTTACACCTGTCGATGGCTTAAGAGTTTTCACGTACTTTTTTGTCTAGGGTTGCCATTATTGATAAATATTCTTATTTGGTTAAAAACCTAGTGTTAAGATACTCTTTTATTTACGCATCGCCCAAGTTTTGAGGCACTGAGTGTTAATTGGTTTAACTCAACGCCGCGTTTTGTCTTTTTACCAGCGCTAGGAAATGAAAATGTGTGGTAAATTGATTAATTGATGTTATCATTAAAAAAAAAAAAAAAAAAATATTTAGACTATTTAAACATAAACAACGAACTATAAAATTTAAATGTAACAAAAATACCCAAAAAAAAACACTAACACCAAACACCTGTCGTTAATAGTACAGTTGTTAAACAACTGCCTTCCCTACATACATATGTATACAGCATGTTTACAAAACAAAAAATAGAGATCAATTGAAAAAGAGCAATTAAGGTGTAATTTCGTAACATCGTTTATATGAACACTGTGTAAGCATGCGTCGGCACGAGTTCGTAACATCTGTTTGAGTTCTTTGGAACAAAGTATTATTTACATGTCGATTTTTTTTTCAGCTTCACCCTGTATCCCGCACAAAACAGGGTAGGCAGAGGGAACCTAGTGTTAAGATACTCCGTTCCCCACTTTCCACCAAATTCTGGAGGTATTGCGTGTAGAGTGGCGGAACTCAACGCCGCGCTTTGCCTCGACACCAGAGCGAAGAAATGAAAATATAAACGAAAATAACTATTTCATCTCCTCGAGTAGGAATCGAACCCACAACCAGTCGATTTACACGCACACTTTGTGCCCTTGCGCCACGGCTGGCCCACATGTAGATTTTTGTTAATAATACATTTTTTTTTTATATTTTTTGAGAATATAGCAGTATTTTAAGTGTATGACCATAACTTTATTATATAATATAATATATTGAATTGCACTTTTATTTTAAATATTTTTTAAGAAATTAATGTTCCTATAGATATAATTATATATAAAACTATATTTATATAGGTATAGTAGGTATTTCTTTAGGTATAGTATTTATAGCTCTAAATATGTAGTATTTGAATGTCTAAACTTTTTATGTAATCAATATCAATACTGAAGATAGTAGATTATCTCTAATTGAACCAAATTAATGTATATTATATTATTAATATAATATAAATTTTTCCCCCTCTATATTTATTTAAAGAGCATCTCTTATGACTATACCTATTGATTCTTTCATCTTCAATTGAAATTTTAGCAAGAAAAAACAAATTGTTCTAAGATTTTTTTAAGTTATTCCATTCCAATTTCACAACAAAAAGACAAGAATATTTTAGAAAATTTTTAAAACATTATTAGGGCAGTCATGGCGCAGGGGCACAAGCGTGCGGCTGTAAACGCGACTGGTTGCGGATTCATATTTTCGTTATCTCGCTTTGGTAAAGAGGCAAAACGCGGCGTTGAATTCCGCTACTCAACACGAAATGCCTGTAGCATTCGGTAGAAAATGAGCAACCAAAGTCTTAATAGGAACGGAGCGTCTTAATACCAGGTTCCCAGGGTACACCTGATATGTGTAGGATACAAAGTAAGCTAAAAAAAGTAGCGGTATTTGAACCCGCGCATCTTGGACATCGTCCTAATATCGAAGATATATTATTAAGGTATGTTATTGTCCTTATTTAAAGAATTCAGTTAACAGTATGAGTGATTACCTCAATGGGCGGACGTGCCTCTCACCTGCCGCCAATAGTTTTTGTAAGAAAATATTTATATTCAATAAAACCTGGTTCAGAATCGTACGAATAAAATTCCATTACAACAATGTAAATTTTGTACCATTCGATGAAAGTTTTTTTAAGAAGTATAATTTGTGATGTTTATTGTTGAATTTTGATTTTTATTTCTTTTTTTTGTCAATAAAAGATTGGTGTATTGTATTGAAAACTGTCGTGGCACAGCGTCTGAATGTAAACATGATAGTTGTGGGTTCGATTCCCACTTGGGTGAATAAATAATCTTTATTTCCTGTACCGTTGTTATGTTAACAAGCCACGTTAAGTTTTACCACAAAACATACAATTTTTTTGTAAACTACTAAATGTTGGATACAGTCCTACCTGCAGAGGGTTCCCTACCAATTTCAGAATTGTAGATCAACGGACAGTGCAACTTATAAAAGCTGAGAAAAAAATTAAGTAAGTTTGCGAATGCAATCATTTCATATGAATAGTTTTTATCTAGTTATGATATAAATAATAATTTCCATTTTTCGGATTTTTTTCTTACTGCAATTTCTCACTTCTTGTCAGATTTCATAATTGTGGGCCCACGGGAAACACTCTCTAAGGTTTTGATTATGCGGCATATTTTATACAAAATACACCAATTTATTATTTTTATTAAACTTAGTATTTTTTTTGTGTTGAATTAAAAACTGTTTTTTTCTATGCTTCTAGCGATCACCTTAATATTTGATATTAATTTAGGATTGAAACCTCCACATAATCTCGAGATAAATGGTCTTGACAGATGGACTGACGGACAAACAAGCAAAGTGATCATACAAGTGTTCCGTTCTTTACCTTTTAAGGGAACTAAAAAAGTAACAAAAATAATGAAAAGTAAAAAAAATCACCCAAATGTCTGCCTTCTTACCATGCTAAACCATATCAAGCCTCTAGTATGTAATAAAATTAAATGAAAATCATGCGGTCACCGCAGGCATTAATGAAAAGGTCGATGATAGTGGAAGAGCCGAAAAAGATATGCAGTACACAGGCACTACTAGCGTTTGGCGGTCAGTTCTCTCATGCTATCCTGCTAGAAATGAAGCGTGAAACATAAAAACAAAGAAAAAAAAATGTAAAACAGAGTGAAAACACAATAAATCGCAACGACAATTAACTCAGCGCTCATTTCTTGCGGCCCTTTGAAGTGGAATCTCAAGTTTCGGACAGACGGACGGACGGCCAGCACCTGTCCCACTTCCTGTTACGTTTTTTCTTCACAAGCATTTCCTGGATCTGTCCTCGCACAATACAAGTAAGTAAGTGGAATTTAAAAATTATATAATGATTGATTTGTGCACCTTGTAGTGTTATGTGTTTATCGTTTTATTAATTTTATTGATATTTGAACATTGCGTTGGGTTTTTCATAAATATAGTGAAGTATTTATTTGTCTTTGTGTATTTAATTGCTGTAGTGGAGTAGGAGAGCGTAAAACTGTGAACAGGGTTGTAGGTTCATATTTAAAATATTTTTATTTTCTTGCTCTGGTAGGCTTTAAAAAAACAGCGTTAAGTTCCGTCACCCAAAATGTACCATCTCGAAAATTTTGCGAAAAATGAGGAACATAACATTTGCATTAGATTGGGGTCATAGCATTAGGTTCCCTCCGCTGGTATATGTGGAGTAAAGCGTAAAAGTAAAATAAATAAAACAATAATAATAATTCATCTACATTTGTATCAAAAACCACTCCAACAAAATCGTGTCCAAGAAAAGACATGAAATAAACAATAAATCCTTTACGAACAAAAATTTTAAGATGACAGCTTCCATACATTTTTGATCCTTTAAAAAAATGTATGAATCGAAGTTCAATGGTGGGACATTTTTTTAAATATTTTTGAATACTTCCGTCGCAAGCTTTTTGCTACAATTTATAATCAATCAATCATATATTTTTTGTGTCCAAAATTCCATTTTTCCCTTTATTTGTATTTCCAATTTTTCCCGTTATTTGTACTGCAAGTCGTCACTTGTGCCGACTTGTTGTTGTGGAGTGTCTTAATACTAGGTTCCCTCTGCCTACCCTGCTATGTTCGGGATACAGTGTGT
This sequence comes from Heliconius hermathena, assembly GCA_013403705.1. Taxonomy (NCBI): domain Eukaryota; kingdom Metazoa; phylum Arthropoda; class Insecta; order Lepidoptera; family Nymphalidae; genus Heliconius; species Heliconius hermathena. Next base: position 428,646 of record JAAIXJ010000006.1, on the reverse strand, counting down.
AGCTAAAAAAAAGTTCTCACTTCTTGCCTAATTTCATAATTGTAAGTCTACGGGAAATGGCCTATTGTTTTGATTACGCGGCGAATGACATTATTGACAAACTAAAATTAAAATTCAATTAAAACATAATGTGTTAATTTTTAATCTACGAAATACCTATAAATTTCCACTTCTCCACGTTCTGCTTCTTTTCTTATTGAGTGGCGGCACACAACGTTCTGAAGAATGATGATGATGACAAGAGAAGGTGCTATTTTTATTATCTAAGCTAAAGGCGCGTTTCCCGAAAAGTGTATAATACAATTTTATAAATAAACTTTTCGAGCCAGCGAGGGTATGAAAATAGTTTATTTCCCTGAATGGCAATCGAACCTAAAACTCTCTGCCTCTATACCACAAGATACTTGAAAAAAATTATACGAAATAATAAACTCAAGCCTAATGCCGTTAGCTAATTCTCATATTTTAATCTAAAATGACAAGATAATAACAAAAAGTGGTTAGAAATATGGAACCTGTACTTAAATTAAATTAATGTTACATTAATAGCTGTGGTAGCGCTTAGGGCAACGCAAAAAAACAACTTAGAGCCTGTCTGTGTAATATCTAAATTGATAGTAGAATATGATGAGATGAGTTTATATTGGAAACTATATATAGTTTTAAATATACGCGGTGATACTTAAGCGCGGCGTTAAGTTCCGCCATGCAACACGCAATGTCTTGAAAATTGGGGGAAAAGTGGGGATTGAATTGTTTTAACACAAGCTTCCCTCCGCCTACTCTGATATATGTGAAATAATGGGAAAAGATATCAAAAGATCATTTTTGATATTTTTATTACTAATTTCATCTCTTCTATAAAAAATATATAACGAACTGACGTTTTATTGACGTGCGAATTAAAAAAAAAAACAAAAAAAATTAACCCATCTATATAAAAAGAAACTGTTGAAACTTTCATAAGCATTTAACAGCCACTTGAAAAAAAAAATATATGACATAGGAAAAACTTATAAATCTTTTGATTAATAACTCACTATTAATCAAAACACTGTAATTTAACTAACCATCATACACTTATACTGTACTCAAGTAATATTTCAAACGCATAATAATGATAGGCTTTGTGGGGGAATTCAATCAGATTTTAATTTAAAAATCTTAGATCTGATGGCGTCTAAACAAATAAACTAATCTATATTATATAATATCGTTGAGGATAGATTACTGTAAAGTGTTAATTGGTTTTACAATTCAGATAACTTCAGATAGGCAAAGGGAAATTAGTGTTAAGACATTCCTTTTTATGCCCCGTTCAATTTTTGAGATATTGCGAGTGCTTTGGAATTAAAAGCTGCGATTTGCCTCGTCACCAGAGAGAGGAAATTAATAAAAAATATTTCAATAAATGGGAATCGAACTCACAATCATCGTGTTTACAGTCAGATAATGTGCAGGGAGTAAAAAGACAAAGCGCGACGTTGTGTTACGCCATTCTTCACGTAACATCTCGAAAATTGGTCAACGCGCGCGTAAAAATACGGGTAATTTAGTACTCGCTTCCCGCTGTCTACCCTGCTATATGCGGGATACAGCGTGAAGTTATAAAAAAAATATATTTTAAATATGATTCACTAAATGTGCATACACACACAAAGTACAAACCTTTGGTAGTATAAAAACAATTATGAATTCAAAGCGATAAGGGCCGCCGCACACCGCGTGAATATTAAATGGAAATTGTTATATTTTACATAGAGCGTCGGACATAGCTTCGGCAACATGCATAATAACTTAACATGAGTACTTGCTGTTGTTTATTTTGGTGATTCATACTTGTTAAAAAAAAATTGCATTGTCCCCTTATTCTCTAAATAATTAAAAAATATATATTATAATGGAGAAAAAGATATAAGAAATATATGCTTATAATAAATTATACTAAAAAAAATTAAAAACCACGCTTTTGTAAAAAAAAACATTCCTTGACCTTGGACCTTGAATAAGTTCTCGCTGTTTTTTGAAAGATGGCGTTGCGGCATTCTATGCATGGAATTTCGTACGGTTACGAATCATCAAAGTAGTACTATATGTAACCTCAAATCATATTAGAATAGTGTTTACTACAGTGTCTACTACATATTTATTTTCCCTTTGTGAAAATGTGTACATTTGTGCCAAATAAAGTGTTTTTGCGGGGAATTTTATTGCACTGCTTTATTCAGAAAAAATTTAGACATATGGTGACAATGCTTTGTCGAATACAACGTGCAGATACTGGTTTAGGCGCTTCAAAAGTAATGATTTTGACCTTGAAGACAAAGAGCGTTCTGGAGCACCGACAAAATTTGAAGACAAAGAATTGGAGGCATTGCTTGAAGAAGATCCATGTCAGACGTTAGTAGAGCTCGGGAAAACGTTACAAGTAGATGCGTCAACAGTTTCAAAACGTTTAAAAGCGTTAGGAATGATCCAAAAGCAAGGGCATTGGGTGCCGTATGAGTTGAAGCCGAGAGACGTAGAACGACGTTTTCTCATGTGTGAATTGTTGCTTCAACGGCAAAAGAGAAAAGGTTTTCTGCACCGTATCGTCACTGGGGATGAAAAGTGGATTCACTACGACAATCCAAAGCGAAAAAAATCGTGGGGCATGCCGGGTCACGCATCAACATCGTCGCCAAAACCAAATATCCATGGTTCTAAGCTTCTTCTCTGCATTTGGTGGGATCAGCAGGGCGTAATTTATTATGAGCTGCTTAAACCTAATGAAACTATCACGGGAGCTCGCTATCGACTTCAGTTGATGCGTTTGAGTCGCGCTCTGAAAGAAAAGCGGCCACTATACGAGCAGAGACACGACAAAGTGATTTTATTACATGATAATGCTCGGCCACATGTGGCAAAACCAGTCAAAACTTACCTGGAAACACTTCAATGGGAAGTTCTACCCCACCCGCCGTATTCACCGGACATAGCCCCCTCCGATTACCACTTGTTTCGGTCGATGGCGCACGGCTTAAGCGAGCAGCGGTTCCATTCTTTTGAAGAAGCCAAAAAATGGCTTGATTCCTGGATGCCTCGAAAGATGAGTTGTTTTTCCGACGGGGGATTGAATTGCTGCCAGAGAGATGGGAGAAAGTGGTTTCTAATGATGGACAATACTTTGAGTAATGTCATTGCAAGCATTATATTTTAAATTAATTGTTGAGTTTATTCAAGGTCCTAATATAATAAAAGTAAATAGTATATTTTCAAATTTGAATTATAATAGAATAATGTAAAAAAGCAAAGGGTGCTTTTTAAGTGATATATTGAGTATTAACACTATGCACCAAGTGCTAGAAGTGCCAATGGCTGCGATCGGAGCTATAAATGATATTGCTTTGCTTTGCTTTATCACTTTAGCCATATAACTGCTAAGTAATGATAATGATATAACACAGAAGTGGGTAAAATTGAATTTTGCAGATTCTGTTACAATATATAAAAATGTGTTGAAATAATTAATTTATTCTCATTATTTTTCTTTTCATTTAACCTGGCGCGCTAACAAAAATATTTGAATAAACAACATTTAAAAAGGCATTAGGTCGGGTTGGTTGTCTCTTTTTGATGAACGGATTGTCTTAACACTGGTTTTTCTCTGCCTACCCTGGCGCGATTTGCAGGTTACAGCGTAAAGCAAAAAAAAAAAGTAAAATTATTTTAGCTCAGTACTAGGCAAAAATAATTTGGGAACCTAATTGAACACTAAGACACCTCCTTTCCCCGATTTCCGCCGAATTCTGGAGGCATTGCACGTTGAGTAACGGAATTTTATTTATAATGTAAAATATATATTTTTATGTCACTTCTGTATGTTATTCAACAATGCTATTATTCATTATTTTTTAAACTTATCTACTTTTAAATCTACATAAAACGTGTAAATGTTAACATTTGATGCCATAATTGTATTTAAAACATTGTTTTTTGTTCTAAATATCAATGACACCGTGAACTTTGTAACTGTACAGCCTACAGTTACGGTCGGCCTCCCTCCTACTTGCTTTAAAAACAATGAAATTAAAAAATATAGCTTTATTTTATGAGAGATCCCCTTTTTTGTTGAATATTTTTAAGTTTAGAAATGTTATTCATTAAAATATAATAATAATCAAGATAAATTTCGAAAAGTTTATATTTTATATTATTATGTGATGAACACGATAAATGGACTAACGCTAAAAGAATTCTTCAATTTGAACCAGTTGTTCTTGAGATTAATTAAACAAAAGTCAACTCTTCAGTTTTATAAAATTATATTAGTATTTATTATCAAAGGGCAAAAAATATGACTGTAAAATCGGCAGGCTGTGGGTTCGATGTTCACGCGAGGAAATTAAATATTTATTTGCATTTATATTTTCATTTCTTCGTTCTGGTGTCTTGACACTAGATTCCCACTGCCTACCCTGCTATGTGCGGGACACAGCGTGAAGCTGATTTAATTTTATTTTTTAGTATTTATCATCTATTTACTCACATATAATTTTACTGGTTAGACAGACAGATTCCAGCTATTTATTTTAAAAATTTTATCAATGAAAAGGCAATGAAGGTGATAAAAAGAGAAATTTAATTCATTCACTGAATTTTGTTCAAGGACAACGTCTATTCTAATTATATAGAGGGATCTTGTAACGTAATTTTAAAACCACTACCCTTAGCTCATAATCAGACCTGATTGCGTTTCGATTATTACATATATATAAGTTATATTAATAAGTAAGTATTTTTAAGTTATACACCGTTGTGGCCGTCATGGCGCAAAAGCACAAGGCATTCCCACTCAGGAGAATGAAACATTTACCTAATATTTTCATTTGCTTGATCTTATAACGAAGCGAAACGCGGCGTTGAGTTCCGCTACTCAGGAGTATCATAATGGACAACACACTATCTTAACACCAGGTTCCCCATTTTTCCTCTGCTCTTTTATGTGCGGGATGAAGTAACAAAAAAGGCTCTAAAGCAAAAAGCTCTACTTGAACTATTAATATTTGCTTGCTAAAACAAAAAAAAGATAAACAAACGAAAAAAAAACGATACACGAACAAACAAACAGTTACTTACATATAATTTTGAAACTTCTCACATTCATTGAGAAGTCCCGCGGCACCTTCATATATTATTCATGTGACGCACCTACTCTCTGCCTTTGAAAGCGACACGCTGAGATTTTTGTGTACGACTCTCGCGGCGGTATTAAATTGCGAGCATATAGTTTTATTATACATAATAATAATAATAAATGTAAGAATGTTTTGTAAGAAATTATTTTATAAGCCGCTATAAATTCTATATAATTGTCTTGAGCGGCCTCTTTTATATAAAAACCACATGTATATCATATGTATACTAAGTTGAGTCCATCATGGCGCAGTGGTACAGGATTTGATTGTAAACACGACGCTTGTGGGTTCCATTTCATTTATTTTTATGTCTAGCTCCGATAAGACATATATATAGTACGGCGTTGTTATAGACAAGCAATAAAAAAAATTAAAAAAAATTACTGCTTCACGCTGTATCCCGCACAGAACAGGGTAGGCAGAGGGAACGTAGTGTTAAGACACTCCGTTCCCCACTGTCCGCCGAATTCTGGAGATATTGCGTGTTTAGTTGCGGAACATAACGCCACGCTGTGCGCTAATTTCAATTTTATAAAAGAATATAAATGTAAAAATATGTTTTTTATCATATATTTCTTTTATGCAAACCTTGTCAAATTGTCAAGAACTAAAAAAAAAGTTTTAGCCAATTTGGTCCATCCAAACTCCGTAAGCGATTCGGTATTATTTATATCGATTGATCGTATCCTTTATTATACTTATATTTAAGTAGAAATATATTTCTACTCATTTTGTATCAAGAAAACAGAAACTAATAACCCCATCACTTCACACTAGGCTAACCCGTACTACTATTTAAGTCCGTACTTAAAAACGACGAAAAAATACTAAACGTAAGAATAGGCCGAAATAAGAACAAAACACTTAATTTAATATCATACAATGGTTTACTTATCTGAATTCACATTCATCAACGTAAATTCGTCTAAATGAAAATCAAACCCAAAGGCAAAGTAGCGCTTTACCCGCACAGCATCAGCACCAGCAGTTGGTAAAGGGAAACTAGTTATAACACACCACGTTACTTCCCAATTTTCGAGCGTATTGAATAGCGAAACTCAACGCCTTTGCGTACCGGAAAATTAACAAAATTTAAATATAATCATTCCAACGAACCTAAAACCACCGCGTGTACAGTCAAACGATGCCCACTGCGCCACAACCAACAATAATGACGGGAATCTTTGTCAGAGATAAAATACGATAATAAGATAAGAGGGGTCACTTGAAAAGAAACTAAAGAATTTATAATAGTACGTGAGCTATAAGAAACATGTTGTATAAGAAACATGCTAATAGCAATTAATTAAAAAACAATGAACCAAGTATTTACCAGTAAAACGACAATAAACAAAGACCACCGCATATAAGATAAACTGCTTAACCACTTAATTGTACAGGTAAGGCGTGTTCCACACTGGTGGCTGGGGAAATATGTTTTTTTTATAATTTTAACTTAACCTCGCTTCACGCTTTGTCCCTAGTGGGGTAGTAAGAGAGAACGGAGCACCAAAAGCTATGGCGGTTATTATTTTATTCATTTATTTTTTGTACTAAACTGGTAGACGTAGCGAGGCGTTGAGTTTCGCTATTTAACTATAAATGTTTGGAAAGTTTGACAGAAAGTAGGGTCTTAAAATTTGGTTCGGAGAGAAAATTGCTGAGGTCAAGGAAAAGCAGTTTTACAAGTTAAAACAAATATAATATTTTAAAGAAGCTAGTTCTTTAACGTTGACAAATATTCCTTCCTTGCCTAATGTCTGACGCATTGCGCATTGAATGGCAGACCTCAATGCAGCACTTATCTTTTTAATAGAGAGAAAGAATGAAAATTATTACCAACCACCGTTTGGAAATAGCACCCACAACAGTTTAATGCTGTGCTGCACCGCAACGGCATAATAATTTCAAAAATGTATAATATTTAAATTTGAGGCCAGTTGTGGCACTGGGACACAAGTGTGTAAACGGGACAGGATGTGGGTTCCATTCCCACTCGAGAAAATTACATATTAAGCATTATAATTTATTCGCTCTGGTGTTCAGGCAAAACATGTTATGCTTCCAGAAATCAGCGGAACATGGGGAAACGGAGTGTCTTAACACTAGGTTTTCTCTGCGTACCCTAGTGTGTGCGGGATACAGCGTGACGCTACAAAAAAATATACTTAATATTAAACATCAATGTGAAATGACCTCTATCGGCATTTTTATATTCATATACAAACGAGTGTACAGCAAAAATGCCTTTGTTCGGCTGCCACATAAAGTACTGTACGTCATGGGGGTCATCACCCGTCTCAAGCATGGGTGCATGTTTTATACTTAATAGCTATAGAAATATTGAAATTATTTATTTTTATATAATTTTCTTTAAGCTTCACGCTGTATCCCACACAGCAGAGTAGGCAGAGGGAACCTGGGAACTTAACCATTCTCGTTAAAATACTTCCGTTTCCTACTTTCCGCCGAATTTTGAAGACATAGACACATCTTATGATATATAGAAATAAAACTAAGATACAGCCGTCTTGCTCAGTTGATCACATTCAGTGAAATACCTTCGTTTTTATTGTAGGATGCTGTAGGAAATTGGCAATTGTTAGAAATGTCCTAACGAACGATTCCTTATAATTTTAGTTCCATTCTCTCATATGTCTTTTTGTAGAAATTATTAATTTTATGCTTTTCTCGATAATCAATAACAATTTAAAAATCAAATAAATCAAATCAGCTTCACGCTGTATCCCGCACACAGCAGAGTAGGCAGAGGTAACCTAGTGTTAAGATACTCCGTTCTCCACTATATATATATATATATATATATATATATATATATATATATATATATATATATATANATATATATATATATATATATATATATATATATATATATATATATATATATATATATATATATATATATATATATATATATATATATATATATATATATATATATATATATATATATATATATATATATATATATATATATATATATATATATATATATATATATATATATATATATATATATATATATATATATATATATATATATATATATATATATATATATATATATATATATATATATATATATATATATATATATATATATATATATATATATATATATATATATATATATATATATATATATATATATATATATATATATATATATATATATATATATATATATATATATATATATATATATATATATATATATATATATATATATATATATATATATATATATATATATATATATATATATATATATATATATATATATATATATATATATATATATATATATATATATATATATATATATATATATATATATATATATATATATATATATATATATATATATATATATATATATATATATATATATATATATATATATATATATATATATATATAAATAAACATATCTATTCAAAACTGTAACGATGTTCCGATCGTTTTTTTTTTTCACTTCGCTTCACGCTGTATCCCGAATAGAATGAAGCAGGCAGCAGAAACTCAAGAATAGTATACTTACACTGCGTTCACCAGTTTCCGCTCAATGTTCGAGACATTACGTCTTGTTGTTAAACGCAATGTCGCGCTTTGACTAAGTAGTACGGAAATCTTCGGCATCAAGATTCCTTACCAATTTTTTAAGCTTTACGCTGTATTCCACACATTGCAGGGTTGTGCCTACCCTGCAATGGAAATCCTAATGTTAAGACACTTCCGTTACCCACTTTCCACCGAATTCTCAAGTCATTGTGTTTTGAATAGCAAAGTTCACCTCTGCGCATTTCCTTGTTACCAGAGCGAGGAAATTAAAATATTTAATAATTTATCCCCCGAGTGGGGATCGAACCCATAACCGTCGCGTTTACAGTTACACACTTTTGTTCTTGCGCCACGACGGCCTCCACTTGTGCTTGCCAAATCATGCGCAACTTCAAAGAAATAATTAAAACGACAGCTACTTAAGACACAAGTTTTAAGTTTCATCCAGTCTAATATATAAAGGTAACAAAGGACTTACGTATATATACGTATATATTTTTTAAGGTGAAATACGAGCAAAAGGTCACGGTGACCAGCAGGAGGCCGTATCGGATGGCAGCGGAGAGATAATTCGAAATAATATGTTGCTTTTCTTATTGTTTTTTATAAGGTTAGTTGAGTCTCATCAGTTTTTAAGTGATGTTGAATATTGAAATATTGGTGTTTTTTTCTATTAATTGTTCCTATTAATTGTTCATAACTATACTTGTTAATTTTCTTATTAATTGTTCCTATTTGATCTAGTGTTACACTCCGTTTGAGACATTGCATTATGAGTGGCGAACCTCATCACCATGATTTGTTTCAGAGTGAGGAAACGAAAATAGTTTATTTTTAAACATTTTTAAAGTGTTATTCCACACTTAGGAAAGAAAAATACTTATTTAGAAAACGTATAAAAATTTGAACGTAGTGGGATTCGAACCCGCGCCTCCTGGAAACCGACCAGGCGCTCTGACCGCCAAGCCATACGTTCTCATCGAGCTACGTCGAAATTTTTCGAGTTTAAATTTTTATACGTTCTACGTTCAAATGTGGAATGACACTTTAAAAATGTTTAAAAATATTTAAAAAATAGTTTCTCTCTTGCCAAACGATAATTCTTAGTAATTATCTTTGGGTAGCGGAAATTTGTAAAAATCTCCCTACAGAGATGCTAACAACATAAATAAGTTGTAACAAGCGTATAAAAATCACTACGTTCAAATTTTTATACGTTTTCTAAATAAGAAAATAGTTTATTCCTTTAAGTGGAAATCGAACCCACAACCGACGCGTTTATTGTCCAGGGTAGATGCCGCTGCACCACGACGGCTTTAAAGCGGACTTATAAGAGTTCTGTTCTTTTTTGGGTATTCAGGTACGGAACTCTAAAAATGGGTAAAAATGAGTGAATAGTTTTTTTTTGAACAACCGTCAACAACAGCTGAATAACATATTTTCCTTCTTGTAATATAAATTTACAAAATATTTATATGTATAGAGAATACGGGTCACAAAGCTCATATGGTAGCCAGCTTTTGTAGAAGTATAATCAAATTTTCACCCAGATTCCCTGCTTTGGCATAACTTTTATAAACATTCAAAAAAAATCTTAGCTTCACTGAGTATTTTGCAAACAGCAGGCTAAACAGAAGGAACCTAATATCACTACGACATTACGTTCTCCACTTTCCACCCGAGTTCGGAACGTTGAATTTAAATATAAAATGTATTAAAGTATTCAGCGGCGTTGATTTCCGCTACTAGACGCGCCAATGGGTAATAGAGTATCTTAACACTAGATTTCCAGGTTCCTTCTGCCTACTCTGCTCTGCTCTGCTATATGCAACTTATCAACTCAATTTACAACCAAAGATTCAGAAAAAAACTAAACTATTTACATTTTTTGTATACTTTCCTACCTAGAAATCTCAGCTTTCTCTATAATGATCAAATAGCAAGTGCTAAGTAAATCAGTGTTCCTCAACGTGCGCGCGCCGACTCTAATCAAGCAATTAGTCACAGATTGCAGTAAATCACGAGTGGAGTGGAGTTACGAAGGAATTGTTTTGGTTGGTTTGTTTTTGTGTTTTGTGTTTGTTGTGTGGAACACTGTCTCCACACTAGGTTCCCTCTGTTAATCCTGTTTTTGCGGGATACAGTGTTAAACTAAAAGAAAAGATTTGTTACTTATTTTAGAAAACCACCAGACCATCAAAAGAACCACCACCAAAACCAGATCCTGGTCGGTTTCCAGGAGGGGCGGGTTCGAGCCCCGCTACGTTCAAATTTTTGTACGTTTTCTAAAATAAGTATTTATCTTTCCTGAGTGTGGATTAACACTTTAAAAATGTTTAAAAAAGATTTGTTTTTGTGGGTTGTGTGAGATGAGTGAAAGTTTGGGGAACGTTTTTGTTTCTGGTTTGGTAAGCGATGGTTAAACATTCAATGATGACAAAGCGCAGCGTGAAAGGCGGGAAAAGCCTTTATTCATCTTTTTTCAGATTCATGTTCTATGCCGCGTAACTATATCAGGTTAAGTAAGGGTAACACAGAGATAAGACATTTTGTTCCCGAGTTTCCGCCTGGAAACATACCATGTTGTTTGTTGAGAGCTCAACCCAGAACTTGCTCTTGTTAACTAAAGATACTCTTGTTAGCGACAATAAGAAAATAATTAATTCTCCTTAAAGGTAAACGAACCCACAACCGTCGTGTCAACCGTCAGTTAACAACCACTGACCTATATTAATTAATAATTCATACAAACATAAACCGCCGCCTCGTTTTATTAGTAACTCTAATCAACTGCGAATCAGTCACGGTGTTGCTGTACTTTCATTACGTTTAATGCCTTACCCCATTCCTTACCTGGCCTTATTATAGAATATAAGAACTCAAAAGCCGTCGCGGCGTAGAGGCACAAGCGTGTGACTGTAAGCGCGGCGGTTATAGATTCAAATACCACTCGGGGAAGTGAAATATTTAATATTTTCTCCATCTTACGGCATCGAGGCAAAAGCGTGACGTTGAGTTTCGCCACTCAACACGCAACGCCTCCAGAATTTGGCAGGAACAGAAGTGCCTTCACGGAAACGAAGTCTTAACACTAAGTCCCCAGGTGCCTACCCTCATATGTGCTGGATACAGCGTGAAGCAAATTCTCTCTTTTCCGTATGAAATTGGAAATGATTATAATAAAACAAAACTGTCCTTATCATATTATTACCACAATCACTAACCTAATCTAATAAATCTAGGTCGAGCTTTGTTCCTAGTTAGAATTGCCACTAAGTACCCGCTCACGGAGCCCGCAATCAATGAGATTGATCCCTTGTTTAAATCACGTCAAATCGACTTGATCCAAGATAGCTGGTATCGAGGTCACGTAGATATCTAGGAGGTACTAGATGCAAATCTCACGTTATACGGTTATAATGAAACGTATTTTGAAGGGTTTATTGGATATTCTTGGTTTATTTCTACTTGAAATTAAGCCGAGCTGGCGTAAGTTAACGCCGCGTTTTGTCTTACACAGTGAGGATATGAAATAATAAACAAAATTATTCCCTCGACTGAACATTGAACCCACATTAACCGTATTCACAATCAGATGCTATTTTAAAATCTGACAAAATAAATAAAAAAAACACACACACACACACACAATTTAAACTCAAATATTCTGGATACAAAACAAAATCTATTTACAAAGCAATTGTTAACGTTATCAAAGTTGCTAATCACGATCGTATGTTAGAAACAACGTGAGAGACCATGGGATCCATGGGAATGGCTATGGGAAATGTATCTAGAGCTAGTCCCAGTAATTGAAACCAGCTGCGTCTTGTTACATCACTTACTCGATTGGTTTTAGCGCCTCGGGAAAAAGCTATTATGGGATAAATAAAAAAAAGTTGTAAAATTAAGTGTAGAATTGAAATGTGTTAACGGCGTAGCAGTTGCGCGTGTCTCACAATAGATGTTAGTTGTAAGTTCATATTACATGTGAAGAAAAATTAATAATTATATTATTTTTAGCTGTATAGCTGACTTTAAACGCGATTGTTATGGATTCGATTTCCATTTGGAGGAACAAATCATTTTCGTTTATTTTGCTGAACAATACAAAACGCGGCGTTGAGTTATACTAATTAAAGACTACACAACAGGCATTATCTCGAAAATTAGGCGGAAAGTGGGAAATGGAGTGTCTTAACACTAAGTTTTATTTGCCTACTCTGTTATATGATAAAAACACGCAATGGCTCCAGAATTTGGCGAAAAGTGCGAAACGGAAATATCCCATTGCGCACAGAGTGTCTTAACACTAGGTTTTCAGGTTCCCTCTGGCTACCCTACTATGTTCGGGACACAGCGTGACATTAAAAATAACTAAAGTAAAAAAAACTTATCACAACCGTGCGAAAGTTATCTACTGACATGATACCTACCTACGCGTATTTTAAAACTACTTTCTGATCTACGAGAGTGAACAGCCAGTGATCAAGTTACTATATATGGAACGTCACTCTTCCTGTCAGGTTGTTTACTACCCTTGAATCCTTGTATGTCTGTGAGTCACCACTTAACCTGCGAACTAGCCATCAATAGATGTATAGACAGTGTTTGACAGGTTTTAACAGATTATTTATTGATCGCATTATGTATAAATATGTATATGATATGAGCTAATAGTTGTCACGTAGAATAGTATTGTTTTTATTAACTAATATACAAAATGACATTGTGGATACAGGTTCGAATGCTATTCAGGAAATATACATTTATAATACAGTTATAAGACAATAGGATTTTCGTTGCCAGGCAAGGGCTTTATCTTAAAAAAAGATGTGACTGTAAAATCTACTGGTTGTGGGTTCGATCCCCACTCGAGGAAATGAAATATTTATTTACATTTATATTCTCATTTCTTCGCTCTGGTGTCGAGGCAAAGGGCAGTGTTGAGTTACCCCACTGAACACGCAATGCCCCCAGAATTTGGCGGAAAGTGGAGAACGGAGTGTCTTAACAATATGTTCCTTCTGCCTTCCCTGCTGTGTGGGGGATACAGCGTGAAACGGATTAGTAAGTAAAAACGGAACGTCATAGTAAAACCAAAATTTTTACTTACTAACTAGAAAAAAAGAGGTGCGTATAAGCATAATAAATTCGTAAATATAACGAAATATAACGTTAATCGCACTTATTGTTTTCATTTTAGCACTGTAAAATCATTGGGGCCGTCCAGTATCAATAAAGGCTGTCGCGTCGTAGAGCATCGCCACAGCATCTAAATCTAAGCACAACATCTGTGGCAATATAATTCCCACTCTAATAACAAGACAAAGCGCGGCGTTGAGCTCCCATCCACAAGTCATGCCTATGTTCCTATACGTGCGATACTATGTAAAACCAAAAAGAATTTAAAGTAAGGTAAGGTCTTTATAAAACTATACATAAAAGAAGGTACTAGATTGAGTACCTAGCCAGAGAAAATAATAGTAACACCGATTTATAAATATGTTTTCTTACAGAATATTTTACATCAACAAGGGCCCCAATACTTAAACCACTTCATGCGTGCATCTCTGTAGCATTTTTAAAAGGCAATATATTATTAAGGAACAAGATAAGCCATGAGCTTCGAATGGGATTGGCCATGACCTTTCTCTGATATTTCTTTATAGAAGGTAAGCGTGATGGTATGATTTACCCTTATATAAGGTCATGAATGTACATGTAAATTCTTGAAAAAAAGAGACAGCCTTAGGCTTTTTCACCATAGCAAGTTAGGCAGAGGGAACCTAGTGTTAAGACACTTTCCATCGAGTTTTCAAGACATAGCGTGTTGAGTGACAGAATTCAACGCTGCGCGTCGTCTACCAGAGCGGAGAAATGAAAACTAATGGAATATAATGATATCCCAGTGTGGAAATCGAACTCACAACCGTCGCATTTCAAACCTACTGCGCCATGACGATCTCAATATATATTTGGAATTTATATTATACTTGAACAATGTAAGTAAGTTCTAGGTAATTGACACTATACCGCATTAATTTAATTTACAATCAAAGAAACTAAGTGCTATAATTCAACTGTCCTTATTAACTTCCTGATAACCTTATATGGGCATACATTTGTCAAGCGAGCGCGAAACAAGTTTATAAAAGTCGAGGCTTTATAAAATATATAAGACATAAGATATACATATAAAATCAAAAGAATTTTGCTGGTCCAAATTTCCATACAATCGAATAACCGTGGGAACCAAACTCACGATCTCTTTCGCAATAGGAAGTGCGAATTTGATTACGGCACGACTAAATAACGAGCAAATGTTTTTTAAAGAAGAATCTAGAACGTTTCTCATCTTCACACTTAAATGTAAGAAGTAAGACGAAAAGTAAGGATGGAGAGTTCGACCAATTACTTAGTTCAGCTTTACTTGTAACTGATTATTATTGGTTTATTAACAATTAGTATATCTTATTAATAATTTAGTACTAATTAACTACAGCCGTACAGTGTGTAAACGCGATGGCTGTAATTTCTATTTGTATTCAAAGGAATAAAATATTTTCGTCAACAAGACAATTCGCGTTGTTGAGTTTCGCCTCTGAACACCCAATGTCTTAAAAATAGGCGACGCGTGGAGACATAGTCTTAACACTAAGTTCCTTTCCCTACCTTGCAACATGCGGGAAAGAGCGTGAATCTATTTTTTTTTAATTCCAAGTATATTCAAACAACGTTAGTCGTTTACATAATATTTGATAGGAACCAATCATGCGCAAGGACGTCAAGCCTCTCAAAGGCCTGCCCGGCGTACTCTCGACGTGCTGTCACAACAATTAGTCCGTCCGTATTCCGGTTTCGTTCTTGTTATTATTACTTGAATAAATTTCCTTACTAAATGCTTTAAAAGTATTAGGAATTTGTACCTTTCTAAAGAAATTTAGAAAATGACGAAAATGTGATTTTGGATATTAAATAATGTGGGAATAGTATTCCCACTTGGGGGAAGATCTCCACCAAAAATGTCTCGAATTCCGTCGTAAATTAGGGAATGGAGTGTCTTGACACTAAATTAACACTTTTATTAAATATTTTTTAAATGAAAATCCTTACGAGGAACAAAAGTACTTTTAATAAAACGTGTAAAGATTTGAACAGGAGGAGCACGGGATTAGATCTCGCGCCACTTGGAGAGTTTTAAAGAGTAAAATTTTATGCCAGCTAAATAAAAATCAAATTTACTTTATGTAAGTTATTACATATTAAATAAATGATATTTGTTTACACTATAAAATATTTTTTTAAACAAATAAAAAAAATATATCAATCATTTGGTGTAAGAATTATTCATTTTGCACTTAATTAAATATTACAGAAGACGTAATCAAAGTTTAATTAAATAGATAATGATCAGATTCACGCTGTATCCCGCACACAGCAGGGAAGATAGAGAGAACCTAGTGTTAAGACACTCCGTTCCCCACTTTCCGCTAAGTTCTGGAGGCGTTGCGTGTTGAGTGACGGAACTCAACGCCGCGCTTTGCCTTGACACCAGAAGAAGAAATAAAAAAATAAATATAAATAAATATTTAATTTCCTCGATTGGGGATCGAACCCACAACCAGCCGACTTTACAGTCACACTTTGTGCCCCTGCGCCACGACTGGCTATAAAAAAAATAAAAAAAAAATACATTTACGTCATTGTTGCACCAAACGAGCGGTTTTTATATTAGTATGTTGCATGTTATTGATTCGAAATAATAATAAAATAATAAAAATGTCCTCGCGGCGATAATTCGACACGACTGAAGAGGTCAGCCACTATCAGTTAACACCAGATTTTTTTATGATACATAAATCCAATTATTCTTGACCCTTCTTGAGACTTAATACTTCATGTTTCGCTAAATAAGATTAATCTTTTTTCAGTTTTACATTGTATCTCACATATAAGATGGTAAGAGAAATTTACTAGACTTTTTTGTCTTACGTGAGCGAGGAAACGAGTATAATCCATTCCTTCAAGTCTTAGGAATCGAACCCACAAACGTCGCGTATCGAACTCACAACACGCTCAGTAACTGTTAGAACAAAGAGCCAATGAGTTAAAATAACTCACAGTTAACAACACTTTCTAATTTCCTTAAGCATTTTAAATGGAGCCCTGTATTCAAATTCAAACTGATATTAGTCAGGCTATCGTCGTTTCATCGTCAGACAAACCTTCATTATCTTTTTATCAATCTTGATTATTTACGGATCAAATTAGATAATACATTATCTAATTTGATTAAAAAAAACATAAGGAAAAGCCAAGCAATGCATATTATAAATGTCATAGAGATGATGATATTCTTAAAGACATCAATTAAGATTAAATTCTTTAATATTAAAAAAAATCAACAAAATCTAATGCCACAACGTATCTACTTTGGAGAAATAATAAAAATGATATTTTAAGCAAATTCAACAAGAGTTTTAATCGAACCTATAACCACCCGGTCAGGAATAGCCTTCTAAAATCCAAGACGTTAAGCAATTCCAGAAGTACGCATGACCTTCCTAATCAACTTGTTTTCGTATCTGTAACGCCTGAATAGCTCGTGCGTTTCCGTAAAACACCAAATTGAGTGTTAATTACGTACAAAAAATAATTCGGTTTTAATTATATTCTGATCATTGGCGCCGCTGGTTTTTGAAAAAGTTGTAGCGTATAAATTAATTAAAATGTAAGATTTTTCATTTATTTTTTCGATAT
The DNA here is from genome assembly GCA_013403705.1 of Heliconius hermathena. NCBI lineage: Eukaryota > Metazoa > Arthropoda > Insecta > Lepidoptera > Nymphalidae > Heliconius > Heliconius hermathena. The sequence continues at coordinate 411,121 of JAAIXJ010000006.1, read as the reverse complement.
CTGATTAAAGTTGAAGAATGATTTAAAGAAATACGTGATGGCTGGAGGCCGTTGCGGTTCAGTGGGATAGCCTGACTGTTAACGCGACAGTTGTTGATTTGGTTCCTGCTCGGGGAATTGTTATATTTTATTTGTGTTCATTTCTCCGCTCTGGTAGACGAAGCGCGGCATAAAATACCACTATTTAATACATTCGAAGAAAAATGGGAATCGGATTGTCTTAACGCTTTTCGTTTACCCTGGTATTCGGGAAAAAATGTAAACTGCTCAATCGCTGATTGACTACTAAGCGGAATTCCTTCAGTTATTGCTTCTTGTATGGATAGAGATCCGGGGTTCGCCTAACGTCATGGCATGGCATGGCACGTCCGTGTTGTGGCATGATATTGTAAAAATTAAAAGAACATATAGTTATAATAAAATTAAAATCGAAACAGCAGAGATATTTTTACTAGCACGGGATAGGTTTTGGGGGCGAAATCTGACGGCGAAATTATGTTTTTATTGCACACTATAAATGCTGCAAATAGGAGGATAGACAGAAGGAACCCAGTTTTAAGACACTCCATTTCCCAATTATTGAGGCATTACGTGTTTAATAGCGAAACCCAACGCTGCAATCTGACTTGGCTCTTACTGGCTGAATTTTATTTTGGACTTAAAATAGAGAACATGGGAATATAATACTGAATTCTTTCTATCTACCCCATAAAGTACAAAAGGAAACATAATATATAAAGAAACTATTTTCAAAAAAAGTATTAAATCCCATGCAACCCATACATTATTTCACATTCATACACACAAATATAAATAAACTAACATAGGAAAAATGTAAAATATGAGCGACCCGCTTCCAAGCACTTGTGGCAAACAAAAAAGCCCTAAACAAAAGATATTTCATCACGTCTTGCGACAGATTTTTGGGTAAAGCATGTGACACACGCGCTGTTTGTTTAGACGACGCGCGACCTACTATTCCTACCATTTGGCTTTTACAAAAGCCGCCCTATTTAGAGGCAGGTTGTTAATGTATGCTCATACATATGCGTGATTTGGCCATAAGGTTTTTTTTTTAATTTCTATACGTTCCGCTTTTCATTTAATTTAGAAGCTACTTATACCAGGCTAAAGTGATTATTTTATATATATAAATACTAGAGGGCGCGCGCGGCTTCGCCCGCTTATTAGGAGTGAATTCTAAAAAAACCACGAAACACATGTTCAATAAAATATTTTTAACAGTCTGAATTTAAATTTTTATAAAAATCGGTGGCAATTTAAAGATTTTTCCATATAAACTTTCAACCCCTTATTTGAACCCTTAGGGGGTGAATTCTTAAAAACCATGAAACACGTGTTCAATGAAATATTTTTAAGAGTCTGAATTTCAAATTTTATAAAAATCGGTACAGATTAAAATTTTTTTCCATACAAACTTTCAACCCCTATTTCATCCCTTTAGGGTTAAAATTTTTCAAATTCCCTTCTTAGTGGATGTCCAGAATATGAAAATAAACATCTGCCCAAATTTCACGTTTCTACCATCAGCGGTTACGGCTCTGCGTGCGTCTTACCTCAGTCAGTCAGCACAAGTCCTTTTATATATATAGATTTTCGATATTATCTTACATATATAGCGGAATAGGCAGAGATCTTGTGTTAAGACACTCCGTTGACCACTTTCAGCCTAATTTTCGAGGTATTACTTATTGAATGATGTAGTGAAAGTAACTCAATCCTCCGAGTGGAAATCGAACACACAACAGCCCCAATATATTAACAGGTATAGTATCTACTACATATTAATATCTAATATTAAAATAAAGTACACCGTACGTCCATGCAACCTAATATCATGTGAGAAAAAAATATAATAAAACTATAGAAATACTTCAAATTGCAATTCTGCATTTCCGTTCCCATCACGTCCATTGCATATTGTTCCCACCGAAGAAAATGCTATATCAACAATTCTATAAAATCGTATTTATTATTCAACATGATTATCCTTTTTTTTATGCTGCATATAGCAGTTATACCAATTTCTGCAAAATTTTAAAGACGTAGCATGTTAAGTGGCGTAACTCAACGCCGCGCTTCAAATTCATATTATTTTTACGTTGGATAGTTCACTATATTTACTTCACTTGCGGCCAGAGCTACCTCAGGCATTTATAATATGCCACGTGGCATATGGCATACACAATATATATGTGGCAAAATCGTGGGTAAAAGCTAGTTGTTTATAATTAAATTATAATACCAATGACCAAGTAAGTCAAAAGGTTATCGACCAACCGTTATTCCCTTTAAAATTTAATTCCTTTTTGCAGATCGATAGTGCGATAACACCGACATGAGTGTGTGAGTTTGTATGAGAGCAATAAATTACGAAACACGGCGATAAAAATGCTTAGTTTACGTAATAAAAACTTCATTATGTTATAAAATGTATTACTTTTGGAGTCAAGGGTCTGGGTATAAAACATCGTAATTTTGTGCATATTCCTTCAGAAATAAACATCTGGCTGTACACGCGATATGGTCGTGAGTTCAATTTTTATTTGGAGAAAGGAAAAATAATCTTAGAATGTAAGAAATAAACATGAATAAGATTTTTTCAGTTTTACGCTGTTTGCCGCAAACAGAAGAGAGAGGCAGAGAAAACCCACTAAAATTAAAACACTCCGTTCCCCACTTTCAGCTGGATTTTCAAGCATTATGACTTAAGCGGCGTGACTAAACGCAGTAGTATTTTAAATACGTCATTTTTATGTTAGGTACTCATATATAAAAAAATCGATTTTTAAAATTTTGATGTGAACCCGCAAGACTGTACTTTTTCTTTTCTAGAGGCTTACTTTTCTGATATTAATAGGTTTACAAAAGATCACTGAAGATCACGTCGTTCCCAATTGTTGATCTGATATCAACGTCCTTAAGAATAGATAGAAAGTATCATATAAATATAGTCCGTTCCCCACTGTCCGCCTATTTTTCGAGGCATTGCGTGTTGAATAGCGGAACTCAATACGCTTTTGCCTTGGTGCCAGAACGAAACAATTAAAATATTCATCAATAATAATAATTCATTGCCTCGAGTGGGAATCAAACACACAACCATCTCGTTACACTTGTGCCCCTGCGCCGCCACAGCCTCATGTTGTCTGGTTAAACAATTTAAAATATATCATAATACTATCATATTTCTAAAACATTTGTCCTCTCGTTTCTCGATCTCGATTTATTATATTTTAGTAACAAAGCTAACGAGACTCGTGCGATTCGTGACTCTGGAAGTGTAGGACGTGGTTATTGAACGACAAAATTCTGAGCAAATAATTTATATTTTGGTTCACTAGTTATATACATTGTTTGGTTTAGCTGGTGGTCGCGAATACCAGTATCTGTTAAGCTTAAATGTTAATTTAGCAGTGCCTAAAGCCCAATGTCCACCGCGAGCGATGCGGGCCCATGTTAAGACACGCCGTTACTCATTTTCCACTGGATTTTGTAGTAATGTGAGTGGCGGAACTCAACGCCGCGCTTTGCTTCGAAAACACGAAAATGTGAAAATAGTTCTTGAAAAATAAAAATTATGGTAAAACTAATAGAAAAAAACTATTATCTTAAAGCTTTTAAAATAAGCAATCATGTTGTAATTTCAAATGAATGTCATCTTTCTTAGATACTAAGTTTTTCTTATAGAGAAATTCTTGTAATCATACTGGGTTTAATCCTCCTATCGCTACCGTAGAAAAAGTGATGTATGATGCATTAAATGAAAATAAATGTATGAGACGTGGACTATAACGTGAAATCCTATTTTTTCTCCGTTCTTCTTAGGCTTTACGCTATATTCCGCATATACCAAGAGGTAAAGATAATCTTGTGTCAAAACACTCAGATTTTCACTTGAGTAAATTCGAAATATTATATGTTTAGTGCTTTTGCTATAACTTTCGTCTATTGAATATAAGAAGAAATTTACTTTATAAAATAAGCTTAGAAATAAAATTTTCTATACAAAATACTTATAATCTTATATTTATTCACGGCTAACATAGAAAAAGAGATATATGATCTATTGATTGACTATAAATGATGAGTAAATGCCACCGTGTAAGGTCAGGTGGGAACAAAGTCACATGTTTACCTTTTAAAGCATTTTCTTGAGGTTTTTCAACTACGCAAAAAACTGTTGCTCTATAATATTTACTATACACTATATCAATGTGATATTATAGTAGTTTGAGTAGATTCATGTTTTTCTCTTCATTACAGAGTAGGAAGAGGGAACTATGTTGTTAGAACACTCCGTTCCTCAATTTTCGAGACATTCCGTCTTGAATGGTGGAACTCAACGCCGCGGTTTCTTATCAGAGCGGGAAAGCTTATTAGCATTTAAATATATTTCCTTTAAATATTTTCAACGTTATTACTTATTACTAATTATATTTTTAGGAAATTTTAAATAAGAACTTACCACTTAGTACGTTTCATTTAAAAGTAGAAAAAAAATAATTAATTTAAGCCTATCTTAAACGAAAAATAAAATAACTAATTTTATGGTGAAGAATGTAGAGTAGGGTAGGAATGTAGAGTAGGGATAGGCCAGCCGTGGCGCAGCGGCACGAGGTGTGACTGTAAAACGGACTGGTTGTGGGTTCCATCCCCACTCGAGGAGATGAAATATTTACTTAAATTTATATTTTCATTTCTTCGCTCTAGTATCGAGGTAAAGCGCGGCGTTGAGTTCTGCCACTCAACACGCAATACCTCCAGAATTCGGCAGAAAGTGGGGAACGGAGTGTCTTAACACTAGGTTCCCTCCGCCTACCCTGTTGTGTGGGAGATACAGCGTGAAGCTGATAAAAAAATATAAAGATTCGATTCCCAATCTGAGTAATAAACTATGTAGGTACATTTAAAGTTAGACAACACGTCTCCACCGACAATGTTCAAGTCTAATTTACATAGACACTAACGTTCGAACGTAAATTTTTTTTTTACGATCCTTGCCTCGTTTTTGTAGTTCACATGTAAAGAGCGTTAACTGATAGTTAACGTCCAAAATAAGACATTAAGAGTTCAACAGAAAAGAAAGCCTTGTAATCTATTACTGGCCTAATAAATGTTTTACTGCACTCTCACAGTCTTAAAATACGTTAAATTACTTACAAAACCGACGAAACGAATTTTACTGATATTTACTGATATTTTGGATTTTGTATGTGAAAATCTAATTGTATATATTGTTATATCTACGTTATTTTTTCTCTGTGGCATTGACAATAATAATAAGAAGTATTTATTTATTAATGTAAAATTTTATAATCATACAATTTACAAACATCATTTAAAATATCAATAATGGCAATTTTTCAAATATTTTATATCAAGATCAAGACTACTAACAATTTCATACGAAATTAATACATACATTGAATATATAAATGTGAACAGGAAGTGCGGTTCTGAAACACAACCCGCGACCGTTAGAGCAGTTCCATGTGAACCATCCACAAGCAACTAACTACATACCGCAAGGGTAAGATGTAGAAAATTTCCGTTATACCTAATCAAGTGAAGAATCCTACATTAAATCCAGCTACTAGCGACAAACGTGCGGCTTCACCCGTTTAAACTTATTGATATATCATAGCCAAATTATAGAAAATGTTTACAAAAATTGTAGCCCATGTATTGTGTGACTGTAAAACCGACTGGTTGTGGGTTATACTCGAGGATATGAAATATTTACTTAAAATTTATATTTCCATTTCTTCGCTCTGGCGTCGAGGCTAAACGCGGCGTTGAGCTCTGCCACTCAACACGCAATGCCTCCAGAATTCGGCAGAAAGTGGGGAACGGAGTGTCTTAACACTAGGTTCCCTCTGCCTACCCTGCTGTGTGCGGGCAGCGCGGGGCATACAGCGTGAAGCTGATTTAATTTTAATTTAATTTTTAATTTAAATAAATTTATTAATCACTGTAAAAGCATATTGGTAAATATAAGTAAATAAACTATCTATGCTATAGCTATGTAAATGTTCAGCGTGAGCGTTGTTGTATATGTATGTACCTGCAACAAAGAAAAAAATAGTATTAATTTTTGGTTCCTTTTTTATTTTTTTAGCTGCAGAGGGAACCCAATGTTGCGACACGTCGTTTTCCGCTTTCTGCCAATTTTTGATGCGTTTTGAGTTGCGGAACTCAACACTTCAGCACTTGACTGAACCTAGTTACCAAAGCGAGTATCATTTCCTCAAGTGGGAGTCGAAGCTACAACTGCCGCGTAAAACGGTCTTCCACTGCGCTAAAACAGCCTCATAGAGAATGGAATAATTCGTCACTATTTTATATATAGGTGAACAAGCCATCAAAATAATAATAATAATTTCTTTCAAATAAGTAGGTATACCTAAAGAATACTCGTATATTCGATAAATGTCTATAAGAAATTCGCAGACAATGTAAAGTCAAGGTTAGACTCATTTATCTTAAAACTACGAGATCGCAATTTCTTTAGGCCTTGAAGAAAAAAAAACGATTTGAAAAGAACAAGCAAATTTCTTTTCTTTAATATATAAGTTTATGTAACTGACATTTTTAATCTAGACTTTTATTATTAAGTATAAAAAAGGTTTTTATTCATTTATTAACCGGCTACCCTTACGCGGCTCCGCCCGCTTAAACTAATTCCAGTTATACAGCCAAATTATGCAAAATTTTTACAAAAATTGTAAACTATGTGTTATTGTAATATATGGTATATTACTATAAAGTTTTATCCAAATCCGTTCAGTAGTTTTTGCTTCAAAGTGGAACAAACATCATCCTCACAAACTTTTACTTTCATTATATTGGTAGATTTAATACTTTATGAGATCCACACCATTAAAAGAATCACAAATTTGATGTAAAAACGGTTTTGCCACCAAATACGATCTTTTTTTAGCAACCATTTTTTCATCAAAAATATCAAAGGAAAATATCGCAGGAATGAAGGCATATTGGTTGATGTACCAATTTAAAATCGTTGACTTGTACATTACCTTACCTAAATAACTATATAAATATATAATTAAAAAGGAAATTAGTCAAAATTGTATTAGTAAATAAAGGTATAATAACATTTTTTTCACCTTCTCGCTGTCCTCGCATTGTATGTAGTAGGTAGGCAGTGGGACCCTAGTGTTAAAACACTCCGCACTCCCCATTTTATACTGAATGCTGGAGGCATTGTGTGTCTAGTGGCGGAGCTCATCGAGGTGCTTTGCTTCGAAACCAGTGCGTGTGACGAAGAAGGAGTGGGAATCGAACCCACAACCTGTCGTATTTATAGTCACACCCCTGTGCCCCAATACAGTATAGCAATACAATGTACAAATTTTACAACTGTTACAAATGTTACTTAGCTGTAAATATTTTTATTTCTTCGTCCAGGTTAAGTAAAGTGCGACGTTAGGTTACGTCAAACGATGTCATAGACCCTGACAAGATGAGCTTGTGAATATTATGATTATAAATTCCATTAAAGTAAATCTGCCATCATCTGTCCTAGTATTAGCGATTCGCTCCACTGGCAACCACTTGCCGCGATGAACCTTACAAAATGATATACACATTCCTTTATATATTAAAAGTGAATTATTTATCAAAGTAATTTAGTTAAAAAAAATACAGAAAAATAATTTAAGTAGGTACTTTTTTTTTGAAAACTTATAAAATTTGAACGTAGCGGGACTTGAACCTGCACCTCTTGGAAACCTTTTACTTATTTCTTGTTCTTGTCAAGCTTACGGTTGCGTTTGTTACAACTGCTTCTTATTTATGTTGTTAGTGCGGTTTGTGTGCAGTTTTCAAGAGGCGCGGATTCAAATCCCGTTTTTTTAATTTTTTATGTCATATTTTCTTAAAAATACATAATACTTTTAAATATTTATATTACTTTAAATTCAATACCTACACATTTACCTAATATAAAAAGATAAAACCAGAACAAATGAATATGTAGACAATCTTTTATACAGTTACTGAACCTGTGACCCTAATCCCCCAAGTAACTTCACAAAAGTATTCAAATCTACATCTTTGCATCTACATTACAATAGGTTCTAATTTCTCAGAAAATAATCATTAGTCTACCTGACGTATTTAACTACCTGAGTTTTCTAAGATATCTAAAGATATGAAGAAAAAGCGAGAACTAGCTTACTTGCATTTACTTAGTTGAAGTTTTGGATACAGTTCCCGAATGAGACAAGTATTTGTATGATATCTAAACAATATATATGTATATAAACCTCTTCCGCTGCTGAATGTGTGACAGAGTGGCAGACAACATACAGCCGGAATTACACGGCGTAAAACGCTGAAATTTTGCATGTCGTATTTTGGTAAGAAATCATTCTTGGGGAGATTTTTACGAATTTCGATAGGTACAGGAACAATAATAAAAGAGATTTTAATAATATTAATATGATTAATCTCATGAGGCCGTGGTAATGCAGGGGCACAAACGTGTGACTGTACGTACGACGTGATGGTTGTCGGTTCGATTCCCACTGAGGGAATCAAATATCTAATATTACCATTTTCCATCTAAACATTGAAGGAGTAAATATACCTATAGGTTAGTGAACCACTTACATGCTATATAGAGTGTGGATTCATACCCAAATAAAAAAAACACCCGTAAAGTATCAGAATTCTACAAAATACTAGTATTTATTAAATCTGTTTTTTTTTTCTTGTTGAACAACACGTAATTCATATCACGTTTCAGCCGTATATATTATCTCTTATATTAGCTTTTGTTGGCGAAAATTATATTGTTTTTCAGAGATGTAGGCAGCGTATTTTGTGGTCGTTATTTATTTTCCCCTTTATTATAATAAATTATATAGATATATTCTATATTTTTATAGCTTTAAGCTGTATCCTGCATAGCATATCATATAGGGTAGGCAGACAGAACCGAGTGATAAAACACTCTGTTTCCCATTTTGCTGCATTTAAATCGGTTAAGTCGCTGCTGATAATAATTTTAAAAATTATTATTTTGGGTTTCATTAAAGGTTTTATAAAAAAATAGATTTAGCTTTTATAAAAACATTGATAAAAGCTCCCAACCAATAGATTATAGATTTTGTCATATATCTTGAGGCCAGTCGTGGCGCAGAGGCACACAGTGCGACTGCAAAATCGACTAGTTGTGGGTTCGATCCCCACTCGAAGAGATGAAATATTTATTTACATTTCTTAGCTTAAGTTGAGCGCCACTCAACATGCAATGTCTCCAGAATTCGGCAGAAAGTGGGTAACGTAGTGTCTTAGCACTAGGTTCCCTCTGTCTACCCTGTTGTGTGCGGGAAATAGCGTGAAGCTGATTTGATCATATATCTTCCATGTACAGACGACACCAATCAGTTAAAAATTTTAATATATATCTAGGCTAGATATAGATAAGTATATTAAAACTACATAAAACAAGTTTCCATAGTAAATATAATTTCCGACCTAAATAACCAACATTGTGAAACAGGAAGTATCAATTATCGAACAATATAACCTAAGTAGTATAGAAGCGTGCAAAATAATTATTTTTAGGCCACGTGCGATGCACTTTGCATTTTTTATTCAGTAGACTGTAACAATAATGCATCCCTCTCGTATGAATAGACCACCCCTTGGGGACCACTATGTGAGTATTGTATGGGGGCTTTTGTTCCGATAATATGGAATCTGGGTATGGGCAGGGTAAGTTTTAGCTGCTGTAGATATTATATTATAAATATCTATTTTTAACCGATTTCAAAATATGAGGTTGTTTAGTTTAACAATGTTTGGTGTTATATAAGAATATGAAGCTTGGAAATATAAATATAAATTTGTCAATAATATATTGGGTTATTTAGGCAAACAAAATGACTTCTTATGTGAAAATGTATGTAGTTTTTTTATTAAAAATTAGCTGGGTCAGTAGTGGTACTCTACAACGTCTTATCAAAAGAAGGAAATAGCAATGTTATAAATATGAACAGATTTCAAGTGAAATTGGCTGCAGTTTCACGCTTTGGGATAGGTTTTTGGGTAGGATAGGTAGTATACATCTAGTCTTAAGACATCCGTACCCCATTTAAAGTCCGAATTCAAGATATCGCAGGTTCTGTGCCACTCAATGCCGCATTTTGTCTTAATTGTAGAGATTGAGCCAGCAACCATCACATTTATAGCCAGATGCTGTCCCACTGTACAAGGCCGCTACCGTCACTGTCAGTTATATATACTTTAATATGTGATATACAAATTTCCTTACTCTACATAATTCTTTATCTAAACAAGTGAATGACCGAGGACGTTGATGTATCTTATAAAATTGTACACCTTGTATACTTTAGATAAGAAATTATTAGTGTATGCTAATGTAACCTCTAATCTTATCAAAATAAAGATGGAAATAGTATACTTTATTATATTAAAGATACAGTTGCAAAATAATATAGGCGTATATCGACTCTATGTGAAACAATATTAGCTCTAAGGTCTAAGGAGATAAGCACAAAATTCTTATTTTTTGCGTATACAAAATGCATGATTTAATATTGAGGCCAGTCGTGGCGCAGTGGTACAAAGTGTGACTGTAAAACCGACTGATTGTGGGTTCGATCCCCACCCGAGGAGATGAAATATTTACTTACATTTATATTTGTATTTCTTCGCTCTGGAGTCGAGGCTGGGCGCGGCGTTGAGTTCTGCCACTCACCACGCAAGTAGAAAGTGGGAAACGGAGTGTCTTGACACNCCGTACCCCATTTAAAGTCCGGATTCAAGATACCGCAGGTTCTGCGCCACTCAACGCCGCCTTTTGTCTTAATTGTAGAGATTTAGCCAGCAACCATCACATTTATAGCCAGATGCTGTCCCACCATACGAGGCCGCTACCGTCACTGTCAGTTATATATACTTTAATATGTGATATACAAATTTCCTTACTCTACATAATTCTTTATCTAAACAAGTGAATGACCGAGGACGTTGATGTATCTTATAAAATTGTACACCTTGTATACTTTAGATAAGAAATTATTAGTGTATGCTAATGTAACCTCTAATCTTATCAAAATAAAGATGGAAATAGTATACTTTATTATATTAAAGATACAGTTGCAAAATAATATAGGCGTATATCGACTCTATGTGAAACAATATTAGCTCTAAGGTCTAAACAAAGTAATGAGATTAGCAGAAAATTCTTATTTTTTGCGTATACAAAATGCATGATTTAATATTGAGGCCAGTCGTGGCGCAGTGGCACAAAGTGTGACTGTAAAACCGACTGATTGTGGGTTCGATCCCCACTCGAGGAGATGAAATATTTACTTACATTTATATTTCAATTTCTTCGCTCTGGTGTCAACGCTGGGCGCGGCGTTGAGTTCTGCCTCAGCACGCAAGTAGAAAGTGGGGAACGGAGTGTCTTAACACTATGTTCCATCTGCCTCTTCCACCAACATTTTGAAACAATATGTGTTTAGTAGAGGAACTGAAATAATTTAGTTAACCAAAAAGAATTTAAAACAATCCTTTCCCTGATTGGGAATTGAACCCAAAACCACAACGTTTACAGACACTCTACGACGGCAACAATAAAAACAAGTTAACAGTAACACCCACTCAACCATATAACATCTAGATTTCCGTAATATTCGATAAAAACTTAATTGCTGGTTCACAATGCGATATCAAACTACTTCTCCATTCTCGACATGTTTATAGGCCATTCGTCTTTACACCTACGTGGAGTACGATTTAACGTTTTATATAGAAAATTTATTACAATTTTAAATTTAGTTTAATTTATTTGTATATGTATTAAATTGTAGCTTTCACTGTCAAAATAGAATTATCTTCACCACAGAAAATTTTATACAGAGAGAAAGAAATATTGTGACGAGTACTAGTCGTTGCTCGCAACTTTGCTTGTGTGAACTTTAAAATTTATTATAGAGAATTTTTTTTTTCATATTTCAGTATTAATTTCCTACACGGCAAATATTTATGACACAAAGTGTCTTATACTAATTTCCCTTTATCTACCCTCATATCCGGGATACAGAGTTAAACGAAGATAAAAAAAATATTTTTTTGTTTCTTTTTTTAGTTGCACGCTATATCCCGCACTTAGCAGGATAGACAGAGGGAACCTAGTGTTGAGACACTCCGTTCCCCATTTCAACAGATTTATGGAGGCATTGCGTGTTGAGCGGCGGAACTCAACGCCGCACTGCACCTCGACACTAGATCTTAGATAAATAGAAGATTTTAGAGAATAGAAAATATTTAATACATTATTTCTTAGAAATCGCACCCGCATCCTGTCGCAATTACAATTACACTTACTTGGGCCCCTACAACACAACAGTCCCTAAATTATTTAACTACTACCCTGCCTTATTCGAACAACTAGACCACCTTACCTTACGATTCTAGTTCATGCATTATCTAAAGCTAATTTTTTTTAACATTTTTTAAAGTGTTATTCCACACTTAGAAAAAACCTGGTCGGTTTCCAGGAGGCTCGGGTTCGAGTCTCGATACGTTCAATTCTTTATACGTTTAAGTATTTTTCTAAATAAGGCTAAACTTACATAATCAACCTCCTAGTTTCATATTATGATTCATCGATATTAGATTTCACTGCAATTGGAAGCACTAAGTCTATATTTGTAATACCCGTTGAACATCTTTTCTATCTGGAGTCTTTTTAAGTGACGCTAGCGGGTTATAACGGGATTTTACGTTTAAGGAGCATGGAGCAGGCCATTGCATGGTTTGGTGTAACTGACTGGGTTAGGTTGAACCTATTTTGAATATATTTCTAATTTATAATTATGTTAAATAATTAACTGTCTCCTGTAATTTTGTTGGCGTGGACTTCAGGTTCACACTGTTTCCCGCACATAGCAGAGTAGGCAAAGGAAACCTCATGTTAAGACACTTCGTTCCCCACTTTTCGTCGAATTTTTAGAGGCATTGCGCGTTGAGTGTCGGAACTCAACGACGGGCTTTTGCTTAGGTGCTAGGGCGAATTGAGGATCGAATGATGATTGAACTCGCAACCGTCGCGTTACAATCACAACCTTGCCACGACGACTCAGTAAAAAGGATTTTAAATATATCCACTATACTTGTAGTATAAGCTTCAATGTGACTTTATATTTAACCATTCCATTTTTTGAACTTGTTCCGCATATTGCAGAATTTAAGGTTTACGTGGTTGAAAAATATGGAAATTTCCGGTTTTCATTATAAAATCCACCCAAAACAAAGTTGTGAGCAGAGTTGTTAATTGTGACTTCGGCACAAGGAAATCTTAATATTTAATTGTTAGTTATAATTAACGAGGCCAGTCATGGCGCAGCGACACAAAGTGTGACTGTAAAACCGACTGGTTGTGGGTTCGATCCCCACTCGGGAAGATGAAATATTTACTTACATTTATATTTCCATTTCTTCGCTCTGGTGTCGAGGCGTGGCGTTGAGTTCTGTTTCTCAACACGCAATTCCTTCAGAATTCGCCAGAAAGTGGGGAACGGATTGTCTTAACACTAGGTTCCCTCTGCGTACCCTGCTGTGTGCGGGATACAGCGTGAAGTAGATTTTTTTTTAGTTATAATTAAAATTTGTCCAATTCGGACGACTAGTTAAATTTGAATCTAAAACTAAAAACATCACAGTCGATACCGCCAATTACATTCACTATAACAGTGTGTTTGGTGTAAATTTCTAGAATTCACCATCGAATGCTGACACCCACGCGGCCGCCTCAATGAGTGTAGCAATTGTGTTGTGTGATGTAAACGCAGAGTCTTGATAGTTAAATAAAAATATATTGTTTTAAGTATTTTTTTTTATAGTTGAGGGCAGTATTATTACAGGTTGTGGGTTCGATGCCCACTCGAGGAGATGAAATATTTACTTAAATTTATATTTCCCTTTCTTCGCTCTGGTGTCGAGGCAAAGCATGGCGTTGAGTTCTGCCACTCAACACGCAATACCTCCAGAATTCGGCAGAGAGTGGGGAACGGAGTGTCTTACACTAGGTTCCCTCTGCCTACCCTGCTGTGTGCGGGATACAGCGTGAAGCTGATTTTTTTTTATTATAAACAGCTCTTAATAATCTTTTTTGGAATAAAAAATTGGGGATCGAACCCACAACCAGTCGGTTTTACAGTCACACTTTGTGTCGCTACGCCACGACTGGCCTCCTAGCTGTTTATAATGCTATTGCTATTATTTATAATGCTATTATAATGTTATTAATAAAACATTTTTATATGTCTTTCTAAGTGTGGAATTACAAATCAAGAATAAAAAAATACCGGAAGACTGTCTTAAAATGGGTAATTAAACATGTAAGTATACAATGTGGGTCTGTGGGTCTTATATCTAAATATTACGAAACTTTCAAACACTCCATTCAGTCCTAACTCCCTAAAAAGGTGTACTTAAAAGATACGAAATGGGTAATATTTTATAAGGAACCCGCATTTCACTGGCGTACTAACGATATTACCATTGAAACGATGTTGTAGCCATGAAATAAATATTTATTGTTGTCTGTTAAAATTACTTTCTATGATGTTTTTGTGAAATTTGAATTATATCATTAAATTGGGTGAAAATATTAAAATTGGTTAGCTACAGATAGAATTTATTAATTAAAAATTATTAAAATTAAAAATTATTTCGAATTAAATTACGACATACTCGGTGTTAGGATTCATATGAATTTAGTTAACAATAATAATATAAATAATATGTTTTTACATAGTAAATATAACCATAATACCCCACTCTGGTAACAAGGTAAAGTGCAGCGTTGAGTTACACCCCTCATCACGCAAGTTCTTGAAAAGTCGGCAGAAAGTGAGGAACGAAGTGCCTCAATACACTATGTTCACAAAGCAAAACAGCGTAAAAAAAATTAAAAATGCGAGTCACACTCGCCCACAGAGAGTTCCGTATCAATTTCAGGATTGTAGAGTTATGGGTGGTACCCTTATAGGTTTTCATTACGCGGTGAATTTCATATAAAATGCAACAAAAAGTGTGCATAATTGCTTGTATCTCTTGATTGCGTTAATTTATTTTTTTCTCCAAGAGGCCACAGACCTGGATATTCGATATTAATTTCAACTTGCCTCTTGCTGCTGCTTGATACACAAACAATAAAATGATTCTATAAGGGTTCTGTTGTTTTATTTTGAGATACGGAACCCTAAACGCTTAGTTCCCATCGAGGTAATCTGCACGTCAGCTACATTCTTCGAATATGAATATGTAATTAACTTATCAAGATTATTTAACCTCAATAGTTTGACAACTCTATGCGATGCTTACTCAATAAACACAAACCGAAGGTCATCTCGATACACGCCTTATACGTATGCATTACTATTGTATACATTATAATAACATTATCGTGTTTCAATATATACTTATATTCTCTTTTAGTATGGTATTTAGCTGTTTTTAATACATTATATATTTTTCCAGGTTTGTGTTTTATTTTATTGTACTTACGGGTTAATAATAGATTTTTTTTATAAACAAAACTTAAAAAAAAGGCCCAAGTAACTACAAGCGTAGGTACAGTGAGTTAAATGGAGCCTTTCTCGAAAAGGGACTATCCAACACAAATCAATTTGTCGATTTGTACCTTTGGTCTTTGACATTAGCGCGATGAACCAAATAAACTTAGCTTTATGATATTAGTATAAAAGTATAGTTAGTATAGATTGCAAAAAGCTTTTGGCCAACAGTGTTTGAAGAGACAAACAATTGTTAGTTCGTAGTACTCGTCACGTCAAGATTCACAAAATCATCTGAATCAGGTATATATTATATATATGGAGAGGTAGAAATTCTAGAATAGTCTTTTACATAACAAAATTAAGAGCTACTCTTTTAACAATTTACTATTGAGATTCTAGTGTCAAGTTTCTGTACTTTTTTATATAGATAAAAAAAGTTAAATGTTATATTTTTAGAAAACAAATCCACTCAGAGGCCGTCGTAGTGCATGGGATACAAGCGTTTCCTCGCTCTGACAAGAAACGGCGTGTAGTGGCCGCTAACAGGCAATGGTGTAAGAATTCGATGAAAAGTGGAGAATGGAAATATCTTAATAAAGAAAGTAATATCTTAACACTAGTTTACGGAATATCTTAATCCTAGCAGGATAGATCATAGCAGAATAGGATAGTGCGGATACAGAGTGAAATTTCAAATTTAATTTTTTTATACCTTTTCTAATAAAATACTTTCATTTCCCAATTATTGAATAATTAATAATTAAAAGATATAAAAAAAATAATTAAAATACAGCCAAGTATCAAGAACAACACAACAACTACAACATCGCGCCACACAGTCTAGAAGTAATGCTTGCTCAATACGATACGGGGCACAATGAAAGCGGTTTAGTCGTTCTTATTCCACACGCTCAGTTCAGCGTAGGTGGACTGTAGAGTTGTGGACCATTCGTCGTGTTATTGTTCTAAATAGTTTGAGCTGTTTACTTGAAAATAAAAATCAGCTTCACGCTGTATCCCGCACACAGCAGGGTAGGCAGACGGAACCTAGTGTTAAGACACTCCGTTCCCCACTTTCTGCCGAATTCTGGAGGGATTGCGTGTTACGTGGCAGAACTCAACACCGCGCTTAACCTCGACACGAGAGCGAAGAAAATGGAAATATAAATTTAAGTAAATATTTCATCTCTTCGAGTGGGGATCGAACTCACAATCAGTCGGTTTTACAGTCACACCTCGTGCCGCTGCGCCACGACTGGCCTCAATTATTTAAAATTAATTTGTATTATATGCTTGGTTATCATGGCAAAGCTGAACAAAGGCTGTGGTGGTTGTGAATTCGATTCTCAGTCGGGAAAATGCTTTTTTATTTCCTTGCTCTCGTAGACAACACTTACGGAGAGTGTGGAACGAAGACTCTTGATACTAGGTTCTCTAGGAGCCTTTTGAAGGGGTAATTGCGTTCAAAACTACATTTTAAGCTCTCACGTTTCCTGACTTTATGGTATTCTGTGGTTTACTTGAAAGTTTTCGAAAGCACAGCCGTCTACATTACTACCAATTACTGGGTATATAATTAATCTAAAAACAAAAATCTTATATTTTACTACATAACCGACTACCATCTCTCCTTTTCACTTGCAAAGTGTAGAATAAAAAAATCTTCAGCTTCACACCGTATCTCACACTAAGCAAGCTAGGCAGAGGGCACCTAGTGTTAAGACACTCCGTTCCCCACATTCTGGCTAATTTTTCAAAACATTGCGTTTCTTAAGTGGCGGAACTCAACGACAAATTGTAGAAACATCACCGAATTGAGAATCCCAGTCCATAGATAGTACAAACAAGACATCCATTGTATAAACATAACTACTTATTCAATATGTTCCCAGAACAAAAGACAAATGAAAGAAGAAATGTAAACTTTCATCTCATTAATATGATTGTTTTAACGTTGGTGTATGATTTTATCATGTTTTCACTTTTACCGTATCTTCTAACTTTCATTTTGAAACGTGTATTTTTAACGCTATGTGAGGTGAACGATTAAATGGTCGATATTATACTTATTTAGAAAACGTATAAAAATTTGAACGCAGCGGGACTCGAACCGACCTGGTCGGTTTCCAGGAGGCGCGGGTTCGAGTTTCGCTGTGTTCAAATTTTTATACGTTTTCTAAATAAGTATTTTTCTTTCCTAAGTGTGGAATAACACTTTAAAAATGTTTAAAAATGGTCGATATTAATACGAGATAAAGAATTAATTGAAATTACGTTTGTTGTAAACCCATAGGTTGTGAGTTCGATGTTCACTTCAAGGAGTGACTATATTTAAATAATTTTCTTTACCTCGTTCAGGTGGACAATGTGACGCGTCTCGACGTTGAGTTTTGCCATTCAACAGTGTGGAGTCAACACGCAATGTCTTAAAAATTAGAACGGAAAGTGGGCATCGAAATGTAATAACACTACGTTCCCGCTGCCTATCCCGCTATCAGGAAAAAACTGCGATATCTCAACATGGTGTTTTTCATTAAAAAATCTATATTTAATAAATAAAAATCAGCTTCACGCTGTATCCCGCACACAGCAGGGTAGGCAGAGTGAACCTAGTGTTAAGACACTCTGTTTCCCACTTTCTGCAGAATTCTGGAGGCATTGCGTGTTGAGTGGCAGAACTCAACGCCGCGCTTGTCCTCGACGCCAGAGCGAAGAAATGGAAATAATATAATAATAAATTTAAGTAAATATTTCATCTCCTCGAGTTGGGATCGAACCCACAACCAGTCGGTTTTACAGTCCCACTTTGTGCCCCTGCGCCACGACTGGCCTCAATATATAATGAAAAGATTTTCCACAAAATCGAAGATCATTCCCAGAAATTTTATCCATAACACGATTACTGCAGAAACATCATAGGATAATACCCTTATTTCGGCAAATCGAAAAATTCACGCTATGAGAAACTAAATAGACATTTGCACTTTTCTTCGACCAATTTTACCGAAATTGTTCCTCAGGCAGATTCAATTTGTATTTCCGATCGATTCGACCGATTTTGACCGATTTCCGATCCGAAAATCAGTATGGAGAGTACAATAGGATTGAAACATCAAAATTTACTTTTTTTTTGGTTTTTTGTTATTGGATGAACAGAATNTTTTTAAACATTTTTAAAGTGTTATTCCACACTTAGGAAAGAAAAATACTTATTTAGAAAACGTATAAAAATTTGAACGCAGCGGGACTCGAACCCGCGCCTCCTGGAAACCGACCAGGTCGGTTTCCAGGAGGCGCGGGTTCGAGTCCCGCTGCGTTCAAATTTTTATACGTTTTCTAAATAAGTATTTTTCTTTCCTAAGTGTGGAATAACACTTTAAAAATGTTTAAAAACATAAAATTCTGTTTATTTATCTGTGTCTATTTCTAAGTCAGTTAGTCTTCTTATCTTACGTGAATGATAGACGTGGTGTCTTCAACTAGGTTGACAAACTTAATTTACCCACATTCTAAAATACAATCAAATATAGTCATAAAAAGAAAATATTATATCATATATATTTTCCTTACCACGCTTTATCCGAATTAGAATCACAACAATTAGATTTATACTCAGAAGATGTTCCGTAAGATTGCAGAAAATTATTAAGTTTCCGTCAGAATATCTCATCATTGCAATATCTTCGGTAATCTGCTGATCTGGCCAGAAATTAAAATATAAAATATTTCCTTCCCAGCAGTGGCAATCGAACTCACCGTCGTCTGGCTTACAGTCGCACGCATGTGCCCCGGCGCCACGCTGGCCTCAGACGCAGGTTAGAGTAGCTATTTATGAAATAGAGATTTCATTAAAGCGGGCGATAGTACAAAGATGGGAAACTCGGTTCTCACTTCTCACCGCTCAAAATGTGACACAAATCACTTTCACGCTGTATCCCGCATACAGCAGGGTAGGCAGAGGAAACCTAGTGAAAGACACTCCGTTCCCGACTTTCTGCCGAATTCTGGAGGCATTGCGTGTTAAGTGGCAGTACTCAACGCCGCGCTTTGCCTCGACACCAGACCGAAGAAATGGAAATATAAACTTTAAGTAAATATTTCATCTCCTCGAGTGGGAATCGAACCCACAACCAGTCGATTTTATAAGTAGAGAAAACTGAAGAATGTATGTTTTTTGTAAGAAGTCTTGCTTTAATTAATAAGGAACAAAATAAACAAGAATTGTAATTAATTGATTTAACCACATAACTCAGTAAAGGTTAGTAAGAAATGCCAATGTAACTACAATTACATATAATGGATCACTTTTAAATCGGTTTTGTAAAGGGATTCTCTTAAGAGCGTACAGCGTAGCATATCGGTTATTTTTTTAGCTTCACGCTGTATCCCGCACATAGCAGGGTACGCAACTTAAGACTTGGTTAAGACACTCCGTTCCATTTGTGACACTTTCCGCCTAATTTTCGAGTCATTTCGTGTTGAGTGGCGGAGCTGAACGCCGCGTTTTGCGTCGTTATGAAAGTGAGAAAATGAAAATGTTAAATATGGATCTTTATTCTACTTTTATATTTCGTTTTAAAGAAGCAAAACAAATAAACATTTAAATTTATTTTAAATCGATGTTGTAAACTATTACTTCACATTCAAATCGATTTCAAAAGGAATTCGCTTTGCAGCGTACTCGTATCGCATCAGTTGCGGTATGACAGCTGCATCCAGACAAATGTGTGTGGATGGCAGCGAGAATTGTTCAATTTGTCGGTTTATCTTTGTTGATGTTTCGTTATTTTTTATTGGAGATAAGCAAAGCAGTTAAGATTTCTAATGTGAAATTTATTAAAACCTTAAGTTACATTTTCGTAATTCCCATAAGAATATTCGATTATTGATTATTTAAAAAAAAATCTATCGATACTTACAATAAAATCGTAACTCATCGCTGTCTCATGGAAGATGTATTAGAAAAACTGTTATTACGGGCATTTAACAATGTAATTGAACTCGGTCGATTTGTCTGTTTGTCCGTGCTTTTGTCTACGCTAATCTCAGAAACGGCATAACCGATTTAAATGCACTTTGGCATTTTTGCAAACTTCCCGTAACTTTTAGTATTTGTTTTATTTCAATTGGTTCATAAACAAAAAAACTAAACCAGATTCACTATGTATCCCGTATATGGCAGGGTAGGCAGAGGGATCCTGGTGTTAAGACACTCCGTGCTATGTTGTGCCAGCTTGTGTTGAGTACAAAATTTAGTTTCATTTATAAAATAAATTTGGTTCGTTCTTACCATGATTATTTCATGTATTTTGTAAATATACTCTTGAGAAAGTTAATCTATCTACTATAAATGAATGTAACCTACATAGGTACCAAACACAATATCAACTTTTATAGAATATACTTTCCAAATACATTTACTTTTTATTGTAACCACTTTTTTATTTTTTAATGTTGACGTTTAAAATAATATTTATGGTAGACTAAAAAAGTATTAATTATACTTTCTTCTTTTTAATTTTGGTTAAATAAAATAGAAAGATAAGTGATTTATTAACTAATAATTTTAATTTTATTTATTATAGCTTTACTTGCGAGTACCTACTAAAGTTGCTTTATAGTCCATGTTGATAACTATCCTATAATTTTGTATTAGGCTTTGAACTATTACCATGCTAAAATTCATTCAGTTCCATCCAGTAGCTATCGGTATTTTAAGTAATTTATATTTTTTGTTTTATTTTAACGAAACTATAACGAAAACCGGGATGAAATCCAAAAAAAATGTACTTTCAGACCTTAGGCTTACTAAAATTCATCTATTACTGTCCGGTGCTTTTTACGTGATTGCCGGACAAACAGACAGACAGACCAGAATTCTGCTGATTGGTTTTTTAGCATCTAGAATCGATATATTAACCGACCAAATTTTTTTTTAGGATTCCATACCTTTTAAGGAAAAAAGGAACCCTTATAAGATCACTTTGTTGTCCGTCCGTCTGTCTGTCTGTCAGTCTGTCAAGAGCGCTTGGAGATAACGATTTGAAATTCAAACCAAATACTTGCAAATCTAGGACTCCATGATTTTTTAAAAAAAAACGTATTAAATTTAATTAAAAAAATAGATATAGCCGCTTACATTACAAAAAACTAAAATTCATAGAGGACTTCCTGTTGACCTTGAATTATGAAACTTTGCAGCAGCATGTACAGATAGTACGTGTTTTGGAAAAAAAATAAAACATTAAATTAGTGATTAAATTCTATTAAAGCCGCTAGTTGGGAAATTTCAGATGAAAGGGCTATAGTAAGAGAATTATAAACAAAATTCAAAGCCAAAATTTATGCCGTGGAGCAGCTAATACCTCTTGTTAAGCCTATAGTGGATTCCATTCAGACGCGAGAAAATGTTATTATTTAAAATACCTTTGTTTCTATGACTGTCGGAACCTAACGCTATTTTGTGTAGCTAGACAATGCAGCGTTATGTTCCGCAAGTAATATGTGAAAAAATCGATAAGTAAAATGGTAAGGCCATAATTTTAGATGCTCTGCAATATGCAGACAATGGTTAAAAAGGAGAAGTTAACAGTTTTTACACAGGGAACCTAGTTACTACTACATAACACTCGGGAACATCTCACGCACCGCCCAATTTTTAAAACATTGATTGGGATTGAACCACAAACGTCGCGTTTATAGTTAGTTGCTTTACCGCTGCAAAAGAACCAATTAAAAGACTCATGTACTCGTACAGTACTTGTAAAGATATAAAACTAAAATAAACACACATTTCCAAAGCAACATATGTATAACAAATAATATCTAATGTAATACAAATGCAATATTATGATAATTCCAGATCATGGTCTTAAGCGAGTTTAGCTATAATTGAAGACACTTCGCCCCCAACACTGTCCAATTGACGAGAAATAGCGTTTCGGGTAGCGAACTTTAACGCCGCACTTTGTCTTCTCACCAGAGCAAAATAATTATAATAATTCCTTTTCCCCGCAGGAGTACAAAATGTGACTGTAACCCGACATGTTGTGGGTTCGATTCCCACTCGGGGAAATGAAATATTTAATACTATCATTTCTTCGCTCTAGTGTCGAGGCAAACCGCGGTTCCGCCACTCAACACGCAATGCGCCCAGAATTCCTGGAAAAACGCACGAGGAACAGAGTGTCTTAACACTAACTTCTCTCTGCCTGCTCTGATGTATGCAGGATACAGCGTGAAGCTGAATAAAATACCACTACGATGCCCTACAACATACAACCAATGCATAAATGAGGGAACCAATTAAAAAAGGGGACTTATTGATAGTAATCGTAAAAAAAATAAAAATACCTAAACATTTCAAAAGTACTTAACATAACCTATAGCAAATACTATCTCACGTACGTATTACAAATGCTAAGATAATTCCAGGCCTTGATCTTAAACGCATTAAGAGATAATTCAGCTTTACTCGTGTTTATGTTCGAGATGATGACGTCTCTGAGATAACGGCTCAGTGTGCAGTTTTATTACGAAAATAAAGTTTACTTATATAAAGATTAAATGATAGAAGAATATTTTTTTGTTATTTACACCTGGTGGGGAACTCGGACGTAAAGCACAATGGTGGTTGCGGATTCGATTCGGACTTGGGGAAATTGATTAATTTTCTTTCTTTGCTCTGGTAACAGGACAAAACGCGGCGTTGATTTCCCACACACGCTACACGCAACGCCTCAAAAATTGGGCGAAAACTGGAGACGAAGTGTCATAACACTAGTTTCCTCTGCCAACCTTATTGTATGTATGGCTAATCTAAAAACAAGTGTGGATATGACGGTTTTGTTTTGAATTGAAATCCTGATATATCTTTGAACCAAAATCAAATTGCAATTGTAAATTTATAAATAATTGATGTAAAAAGAGCCGTTGAGTATCTTGGGCCGTTTTTTCCTCAGATCTGAGGCATTAACTTACTGAATTGATGGTAAATTATTTGATGTTCAAGAAACTTGTTATTTTGAATTATTTTAAATCTTTTACTGAGGTGTAAATTTCAAACAGTAGTAAAAGTTATCAAATGATTTATAACGAATTTTTTTTTATTTCGTATAAGAGATGAATAAAGAAAAAATATTTGTTTTTAGTGACATCTTTAATCTTACCATAGGTTTTATCATTTTTGAGTGTTATTCCACACTTAAAAGTAAGCACAAAATTCTAAAAAGCATTTTACAAATATTCAATGTGAATGTTCTTGATTATGTACCTGTAACAAAAAATAAATAAATGTTAATTATTTATATATAAAAAAATAGGTTTTACTTAATAACTATACTACTTACTCAATAAAGTAGAAAAATAAGTTTGATAGTTAAAGTATATATAGAACTAATCAATTACTTTCAGAGTGAATTATTGTCATCTAAATAGCTCTGGTAAGAAGAGAATCCCGGCGTTGAGTTCTGTCTCTCAATACGCAATGTACCATAACGTGAAGAAAGGAGTGTCTATCTATCCATTTGGTTTCCTCTATGCGGGGTACTGCGTGAAGATAAGAAAATAAAAATAAATGTATAAAATATATTTATGATTTTCATAAAGTAATCGAACCCGTCCCTATCTTTAATTTTTGTATGTAAATTCATTTTTTTATTAAATAAATATGTTATTGATTTATGCATTTCAACATAAATTATATCTCGTGGCAACCTTGATCTTACAATGCATTCAAAACTCATAAATCAGCGTGCTGTTACAACTTATACGTAAACATCGCGTGATGACAAAATAATACGAGTACTTCTTATCTTTTGTTTGTTCATTATTAATTATAATATGAGGCCAGTCGTGGTGCAGGGCAACAGGAGGAAATAATATATTTAATATTTTCATTTCCTCGCTCGGGTAACGAAGCAAAGCGCGGCGTTGAGTTTCGTTACTCCACACGCCTCTAAGATTCGGCGGAAAATGGGGAACGGAGTGTCTTAACACTATCGGGTTCCTCTGCTTATCCAACTATGTAGGGG
The DNA here is from genome assembly GCA_013403705.1 of Heliconius hermathena. Classification (NCBI taxonomy): domain Eukaryota; kingdom Metazoa; phylum Arthropoda; class Insecta; order Lepidoptera; family Nymphalidae; genus Heliconius; species Heliconius hermathena. The sequence goes on along the minus strand of JAAIXJ010000006.1, from coordinate 386,481 downwards.
ATACAGCCTAAAGATTAAAGGATGTACGGAAAAGGGTTTCTGCACTCTCTTTCAAATAGAATTTTTTTGAGTCTATCACTCCCATATCCACAATATAGGAGGGAGGCGATGTACCAATTCTTCTTTATCATCTCTCAGTGAGAGACATGCGTGAATAAACCAGCTAACCAATACGAAGCTACCACTACTACTTTTCCTTCAAAATAACCACTTACCGTCGTATCGTTCGCGTGAAATACGACTCCTGGTAGACGGTGGGTGAACAGTTATACGGTCTGTTTCCTTGAAAATATCGCTTCCGTGTTTACTTTTCCTTCGGATATATCTTCTATTTACCTATTTATGTAAGCGAGGACTTAGGTTTGATTCTTTTATATATTTTTGATTATAGGCCCATATTTATAAACCGCCCTCAAGAGACCAATCTTGAGATGCCCTTCAATACAATCTTATACAAAGGTTCCAATCTAAACACACATTTTACTAACTTCTTACTAGGCATTTTTAATGCACTAATAATTAGTAGTAATTTACGGGAACCGGGAACGGGTGATATATCTTTCTTATCTTTCAATCGTTTTTAAACACCTAATATTAAACATATGTATATATAAAAGCCGTTTAATTAATGACAAAAAATAAAGTTTCGAAATACTTTTATTATATACTAAAAATATTTTATGTAAGTAATTTTTCAAATAGTAGTATAAAATCTAGAATATCCAAAAAAAATGCTATAATACAAAAAAAATATTGCCCTTAAAATAATATTTTTATCATTACAGCAAACTATTTTTAAACGCAAAGACTTCTCGAAGTGACATTGCTGTATGTATGACAGACAGACCCCAACTGCACAACAGTACTCTCATACCGATCATATTAATCCCAAATAGGTTTTGGAGAAATGCCTAAACAGATGACAATAACAAGCGCGTCGTTTTGCTATCCCTTAAATAGCCATAGCTTTTGTCAGTTGTACAAGATTATGTATGAGAAGGTGCTAGCTCTGGGTCAAGTAACAATCATCCAATAAGATGTAGACAGATGGTTGTGCAATTTTAACATCATGGTCTTAAAAAATTTGGAAGATCCAAATATTTTCTACTCTGTTAAATCTGATCACGGTTTTGAATACTGCCACTCAACACGTCAATGTCTCGAAAATTGTGCTGAACATGGGGAACGGAGTGTCTTAACACTAGACACACTCGGTCTAGCCTGCTATTTACTGCGTAAAGAAAAAAATAATTTAGACAAGTTCCACCCGTCAATTTTGTTATTTTTATACAAAAAAATCCTTACTACAGAATATAAGGAGAGAATAATAAAAAGAAAGAAAGAAAGAAATTAAAGGCATCATCAACATAATCTCTCTTTCCACCTTGTCCAAGCGAATTCCATTTCTAGATACGACATTATCACCACCAGCCTTGGCAATGCAGATCCGTCTCTATTTATATACGAGTACACTACGGTATTGCACGTTGACCGTTTGTAACAATTGAATGATATTAAACAGAAGATGCTTCAAACTTTGATTTTTATTACCTTTAGGATTTTTTTTAATATTAAAAGAATAGTATTATTTATAACGTGTAAAGAATATACTTATACTATAATAAATATACAATCTATTTAATCGATTTTAAATCATAGAATACAGTATAAATTCCGATGCAATTACGCAGCATCGCTACAATGTTATCACAATATGAAATCGAAACTAAAGATATTTTTTAAAAAATATATAAACGATAACAAAGCAATTGTAAAATTCGATCGATTGTTCTCATTCGATATCATAGAGAGAAAAAAATCGCATATTGTATTATATCAATGAATATACACTTTTTTCAGCTTTATGCTGTGCTATGTGCGGACACAGCAGAGTAGGCAGAGGGAACCTAGTGTAGGGAACTCCGCTCCCAATTAAATACTCGTCCCCGATAAATATATCTTCTTTATATTCTATGTCCCCAAGTTGGGGCAGAGGGCATCCACAGAGTTTCACCATATTGCACGATCTTGAGCTTCTCGTTTAATTTCGCTCCATGTCTTGCCAATCTTCTTCGCCTCGTCTAACTCGCCTCGAACGTCGCCAAGTTTGCTTGGGACGGCCACGTTTGCGCTTTCCTTGGGGATTCCAGTCCATAGCCTGTTTCGGGATATGGTCAGGACCTCGGCGCAGCGTGTGCCCAATCCAGCTCCACTTGCGGCGTTTGATTTGCTGGTCGATGGGTGATTCTCGACAAAGTTCATGAAGGTTAACATTCGAAATTTGTTCCGGCCAGTGGACACCAAGAATTTGGCGAAGACACCGATTAACGAAAACTTGAAGCTGGTGCGACACAGTCTTGGTCATCTTCCACGTTTCGCACCCATAAAGCAGCACTGACTTTATATTACACCCAAAAATCCTGAGTTTAACTCTACGGGTTAATTTACGTGACTGCCAGATAGGTCGTAGCTGCGCGAAAAATACATATATGTATATGATTATAATATAATTTCTTGGTTCTATATGACATAAACATGACCGGATCCGTATTCATAATACAGAAGTTTGGCACGATGCATTCTGATTCAATGCCAAGGTCGGAACGTAAAGTACTTATTCATTCAGGGAAAATGACAATTTGAATTAAATACGTATTCATTGATTAGAATTTACTTATTAAGGTTGCATAGTGCTGTGACGTACACGACAACTTGTATATACTTATTTTTTAACTTTTTATTTTAATTTTTTATATGTTTTCCATAAAAGTATTAACTTTTATGGAAAACGTATAAAAAATTAAAATAGCGGGATTTGAACCCGCGCCTATTGGGAACAGTGCAAGCGCTTCAACCACTCATACCAAGCTTGTTAAATGTGGAATAACACTTTAAAAATGTTTGAACACTAATTTGAGATATTATATGGTTATTCCTAGAATATTAGTGAAAGTGAAAGTCTTTTAAAAGTATAATTATTTTTTACATCAAAGATATAATATATAATATTATTATAAAAAAATAATATAATAGGAAAAGAAAAAAAATATAGAGATATATGTACATACGTGTAAACTCTAACAATTTGCCTGATATAACAAATTGTGTTGATGATTAGTGGTTGAACGAAGGGTCTTAACACTAGATTCTCACCAGATTCCCTACCGAACAGCATGAAACTGAAATAATTGTTCTAACGTAAACACATAGATTAGTGGGTTCGATTCCCACTCGAGGAAATTAATTATTTTCATTTGTTCTCTAGTAACAAGACAAAGCGCAGCATTGAATCCCGTCGCAATATTTCAAAAATTGAGAGAAAAATTAATATCGAAAGGTATTATTAACAGTCTTCTCTCCATCATCACTCTATTTATCCTGCTATATACGCGTGAAACTATAAAAATGTATATCACTTAAGTTTTTTTTTTATTATCGTAGAGTATATTGAATATGCTATAGGTCACGGACGATGTCAACGAGCCACTTGCGTTCGTAGCAATAATTTACGTTCGAACGATTCTTATTGAACAATTTGTATACAATTGTACCTAGGTACCTACTGGAGAAGTACCCGATCGAAACGATAATAACGATGTAACCGGAAATGGGTTATTCATTATTTCGTTCTTATTTTTATAATTATTATGGGTAGGTACCTACTTAATTATGAAAGTAAAGTGGTAGGTTCCATAATCTCTATATTCATACATTAGGTTTTTTTTATGGCGCAGTATTACAGTACCTGACTTTATGTCAGGACGTTTGTGGATTCGATTCCTCCAGAGTCTTGCTCTGGTAATAAAACAAAGCGCTGATCTTAGAAAATTAAGAGGAAATCTTAATATTAGGTTCCTTCTTCATAGCCTCTAATATGCGGAATGGTATTGCGAAAAAATTGTATTTTCATATATTAAAAAAGCAACTTCATGATTTCAACGTTCAGCGTGGTAGCCAAAGAGAACCTAACTTGAAATCGAACTAACTACTATCGAGTTTACAATCAAATGCTGTCTCTCTGCGTCACGACAGCCTGGTGTATTTTTAAATATTTTTTTAGCTTTACCTTATGTCCCGCATGTAGCAGAAATAGCATAGAGAATCTAGTGCTGGGACTCCATAAGCAACTTTCCTCGTGTTTAGAGGCGAAACTTAACGCTGAACCTTATCTACATATTGACGTAGGGGAATTAATATAATTTACACCAGCTAGTGGCAATCGAACCCACAACCGTCACGTTTACATTCGAACGGTGTAACGCTGCGCTATCGAATATCAATATAAAACTTTTACCAAAAACAGCGAAACAGAATCTCTACTAATTGATTAATAAATATTTTTAAGTAAGAAAAAACTACACAGCAATTACTAAAAAAAATAAAATATTCGATGTACAAACTCGACCTCATTTCTACTTCAGGATTCATTTTGTTGATTTCGCGTTTTTTCAAGAATGCAAAATAAAAACATGACTACCGGTCCCGCGGGATAGCCTATACAGGTATATAGCTTCAAAGTCGATATTGATGTCAGTTTAATCATTTTTTTTAGTAAGATCTTTGATTTTCGCAATTATTACAGATATTGAATAACAAGTTGTAGCACAGCGACACAAGTGTGTAACTGTAAAAGCAACTGATTGTGGATTCGATCCCTACTCGAGGAAGCAAAATATTTGTTTAGATTTGTTTCGCTCTGGTGTCGAGGCAAAGCGCGGGGTTAAATGCCGCCACTCAACACGCAACGCCTCTAAAATTCGACGGAAAATGGGAACGGAGTGTCTTAACACTAGGGTCCTGCCTTGTGCGGAATGCAGCGTGAATTTTATTTGATTTTTTTTTGCTTAGTATTATATACAGGATAGACGCATAGGGTCTACCCGTGACCACGGATAATTGTAAAGTATTCGAAATGTCAGATTCTCTAAAATGTTTATAACACTAAATAAATATACGCGATTAATTAAATAGTCCAAAATCAAATCAGCTTCACGCTGTATCCCGCACACTGCAGGGTAGGTAGAGGGAACCTAATGTTAAGACATTTCGTTACCCACTTTCCGCCGAATTCTGAAGACATTGCGTGTTAAGTGGCGGAACTCAACACCGGGTTTTTGCCTTGGAGTCAGAGTGAAGAAGTAAAAATTTAAATGTAAATAAATATTTCATTTCCTTAAGCCCACTTAAGGAAATGAAATATTTATCCCGATCCCCAGATCGAACCCACAACCAGTCGATTTTACAGTCACATTTTGGACCCCAGCCCCACGACTGACCTCAAAAATAGTTTCATTTAAAATATTTTTTAGTTAAACTAAGTTTAACTTGGTAGAATTTGGAAGAAATTGGAAAAGAACAAAGTAATGCTATTATTTAGAACTACGAACTAATTCAAGCCTAAATCGAAATCGAGTCACGATCGATTGGTAACACTTAATTACTGCTGCAATGCTTACACAAGCTTGTATAGATAGCTACATCACATATAAATATTCATATAAATATGAAATTTAAATATTTAATTTGAAAAAATATATTAGGTCGACAAAATCAAAGGTCAAATAAATCAGGTCGACTCTGGTAGGCAAAACACGGCGTTGAGTTTCGCCACTCAACACGCAATGTCTCAAGATTTAGGCGAAAAATGAGGAATTAAGTATCCTAACACTAGGTTCCATTAACCTTAACATTAAATAACTTAATAATAATGTATTTCGACACTACTGTGTTGGGAGTTTATCTTAAATTTACATTGAAGTGATATCATCCGATATGGTCTAGTGGCTAGGATACCTGGCTCTCACCCAGGAGGCTCGGGTTCGATTCCCGGTATCGGAATATATTTTTAATATAAACTTTTTATTTTGTTTTTCTTTATTTTATTGTTTTTTTATAATAATAATATCTTTACAAAAATCAATGAAAAAATATATTTTTATAACTCCACGTATCTATAGATGTTATGTTAGTTTTAGCTGCAATAAATCTTTTATAAACACTGTTAGATGGTCCGTAAGAGGTCCAACGCAAACAAGCCGGGCGTATGCAAATCAGATTTAATATCTAGGCTAGATTGCCCCACGCCTTATTAGGTAATCCTCTGTTACACGATTAAACAACTTAAATACCATAAATATTAGTTTGAACTACCTCGATTGTGGGTTGTGGGTAGAAGATTCAGTTTCCAAAATGGGGAAATATACCTACCTATGACAAATAAAATATTTTATGTAATTTATTATAAATGATTTTTATATTTTTATACAAGTTAGTTAAAATTATTGTTAGAATAGATTATTAATTTACTTCATATTTTAGGTGGAGTTATATATTATAATAACATTTTAAAGCCGTCTTGGCGCAGTGGCACAGTGTTCGACTTTAAAGGCGACGGTTGTAGCTTTGATTCCCACTCCAGAAACAGATTTTTTATCTGAAAGAAACAAAATTGTCTGAAAATTTCAGAAATGAGGTATCTTAAGGCTCAAGCCTTAAGATATCTCAAGCTCCTAGATGTAAAAAAAAATACAATTTTGATCAAATTTTGTTGAAATAATTTTTTTAATAGGACCGAAAAATTATAAAAATACCCTATTACGCAATACCAGTGGGTGTAATGTGTTTATTAGTCTATATCTTTATGTTATGTAGAGTCCGTGCCAGCGCAATGACGTTAGCGTTGACTGTAAATGCGGAGGCTGTGGGTTCGATTAACAATCGGAGAAATGGATTATTTATTGTTTTCCTTTCCCCGCAAGGTAACAAGGTAAATCACGGCATTGAGTTACGCCACTTGACATGCCTACGAAATTTGTCGGTAAATAGGGGACGGAGTGACAACATTAGGTTCCTTTTTCCTATCCGCACCGTACAACGTGAAGCTAAAATAATAAAACAAATATAAATAAATAAATGTTTATGTTAATTTTGTTTAAGTATAGTTTTTTTTATCAGCGTGTGCACCAATAGTTGTATAATAAGTTTTCAATAGTACGGTGTTTATTATTAATCTCAACAACACCCCAAGCAGTTAGGCATTTTTTTAATTCATCATCATCATCAGCTTCACGCTCTATCCCGCACACAGTAGGCTAGGCAGAGGGAACCTAGTGTTAAGACACTCCGTTTCCCACTTTCTGCCGAATTCTAGAGGCATTGCGTGTTGAGTGGCAGAACTCAATGCTGCGCTTTGCCTCGGCACCAGAGCGAAGAAAATGGAAATATAAATTTAAGTAAATATTTCATCTCTTCAAGTGGGGATCGAACCCACAACCAGTCGATTTTACAGTCACACTTTGTGCCCCTGGGCCACGACTGGCCTCAATTTTTTTAATGTATTATTAAATATTAGTTAAATTTCAACGACTATTATTATTAAAATAAAATGTAATATATTAAATTAATAATAATATATTATATTAAAGTATTATTATGAAACCTTCGATAAGCTCGTGATTAAAGTGGAACATGGGCGAAGGATATGAGATTAATGAAGATAAAGTTGGATTTGCATAATTTCTATATATATTCAAAATTGCTTTTGCTTTTCCCTTTTTGTTTAGAGTTGATAAGTTGTAGGTACTAATCAAGTAGCCGTAGATTCGATTATGTTATGGCGTACATAATATTTATTAATTATTATTAAAGATTATCTAATCGTGTCGCACGGGTACATGCGTGAAATTGCAGGCGGCAACGCGACGGTTGCAGGTTTGGTTTCCACCCGGACGAATGAAATGTCAAAAACTTCATTTCCTTGCTCTGGTAAAGTGGCTAAACGCAGCTTTGAGTTCAACTCAATACGCAATGCCTTAAGAGTCTTCATGGGAGACGGAGTGTCTTAACACTAGGTTCCCACTTCTCAAACTCCCTTTGCCTACCCTACTATGCGAGATAAAGCGTGAAGCTACAAAAGAAATCTTTATCCTACAATAAATAATGAGTGTTCCCTTTATTTAAAAGAAAAACCAAGGAAACTAAAGACACTTACTTTCTTTCTCCGCATTCTTCTCAAATTAAACAAAATAGCTACCTATGTGTTCAGTAGAAATGTTCAAAAACATTTTCTGTTGTATAAGGTTACAGTCTATATTACATTATGTAAATCGTTTCGATGTAACCCACTGTACCCGCGGTCAGGGCTACCTCGGGCACTTAGGACGTGACATTTGTCATACGAAATTTAAAATTATTTCCATTTGATCACGGGGACGAAGCCGGAAGTAAAAGTTAGTGTTATATATAAAAACGGAGGGAATACAGCGTAATTAGTCAATACTCTTCACCTGAAACACGCCATGTGAAAGTTATAAACTTTTTAAATGAAAAACGAAAGCACTTTCATGTTAAAGATTTCAGATAAAATTCTTTTGAAGGCTTGTTTGTTTTGCTTAATCTGTCAATTTTAGAAAATTAAATGTTTTTATTAACGCATATAGCAGGGTAGGCTGAGGGAACCTAGTGTTAAGTTTCCGCTCCCCACACACCGACTAATTTTCAAGACATTTCGTGTTGAGTGACAGAGCTTAACGCCGCGCTTTGTCTTGTTATCAGAGAGAAGAAATGAAAATTATTCACACCACTAGTTGGAATCGAACTCACAAACTTTGCATTTTTTTTATATTATATTAGAAAGACAAATTATATTAAAATATTTGATATTAGTATGAACTAGGTGCGATCTTAATAAATGTGGAGGCGTATTTTAATTGACAATACAACACAGTGTGTTGAGCTTAACCACATAATATTTATATAAACAATTTTATTAAATGCATTATGTAAATTATTTATTAATACTTTTAAACTTGTATATTTATTTTTAGTTTTTATATAATCGGGTTTTTTACTATCTTATATTTTTTGTTATATTTCTTCTTAGCTTCACTGTATATCATAATTATAACCTAGTATTGAGGTACTCCGTTAATCATTTTCTGCTGAATTTTCAAAACACAGTGTATTGAATAGCGAAATTGAACGCCGCGCGTCATCCTGTTACCAGAGCTAGGAATCGAAAATATTAAATATTTCCCTCCACATAATTAGAATCAAACCCATAACCGTTGCATTTACATTCACACACTGTTCCACTGCGCCACGACGGCCTCGTTTTTATATTTATTCGTTACCGTAAATCTGCAATTACCATTTTAATGCAAAAAATCCATCACTTTCACGTCGAAACGTGTAAACGGGCCGCGCCGACATCAACAGTAGGTACTCCACATCAGTACCAAGTGCCCAACTAAGTAGGTAACGGTATTATATCTGTGTCGTGCAAAACTTTACGATCGCAGCCTTGAAATGTATAAAAAAACTTCTTTGTTTCGTTTTAAAGTTAAGAGATTGTTTTGGTTTTTATTTCTATAGATTTGGTATAAAATATAGTTAGATTAAGCTCGGTGTTGTGTTCCGCCATCCTGTATTTAAAACGGTGAGAATATAGTAAATGTATCTGCTGACTGGTCTCTATGGTCAATTAAAGTGAAAAAAATATCTAATATTATACTTATTATATTAAAATATAAAAGTGAGACCAGTCGTGGCGCAGCGGCACGAAGTGTGACTGGCACGAAGTGAGACTGTAAAACCGACTGGTTGTGGGTTCGATCCCCACTCGAGGAGATGAAATATTTACTTAAATTTATATTTCCATTTCTTCGCTCTGGTGTCGAGGCTAAGCCCGGTGTTGAGTTCTGCCAGTCAACACGCAATGCCTCCAGATTTCAACAGAAAGTGGGGAACGGAGTGTCTTAACACTAGGTTCTCTCTGCCTACCCTGCTGTGAACGGGATACAGCGTGAAACTGATTTTATATTAAAATATAAAAAGCAAGTACACCATCACTGAGCAACATAGCACATCAGTTCTATTTGTAAGTAAAAAAAAGTGATAAATAGTGATTACCCATATCGATATAATTTAATAATACCCACAAAAAACCTGCCATTCATAATCCGACACTTCACCTATATAGAAATAAAATTATTCCAATATATACTTTATTAATTTGTGATAAAAGCTAAAATAATTTAGCAGAATTTTTAAGTGTCTAAAATGATGAAAAAAAAAAGAACAATATGCTATTAGACGTCTTAATGGATCTCAATCAAAGAAGATTAGCTTTACCTCAGAATATAATGTAGTTCTAGATGAGGCTTGGATGATGCTTTTTTTTTGTTTTTCTTTGAAGAGGTAGGCAAGGCAGAGCTTTAGTTTTTTTTGTCAAGGAACCCCGTAAGATGGGTCCCGGCTGTGTATTTGTCTATTTTGCAAAAAAAAATGTGCTTTATGTATATTTATTATAAAATTATTTCTGTTTCTTAATTCTCAATGTTACTCATACACAAAAAACCTTTAATATCAGGCTTGTTTTTTTTAAGTTTTTATAATGTTGGATTTTTGTGTTTTTATAATATTTTTTTTACTTAATGTTTAAATGACAGTATTTGAAGTAGTGTTTTGTGTATAATGATCAAAAAATATATTATGTATAATAAATATAAAATTAAAATACAGCCAAATTGAGGCCAGTCGTGGCGCAGCGGCACGAAGTGTGACTGTAAAACCGACTGGTTGTGGGTTCGATCCCCGCTCGAGGAGATTAAATATTTACTTAAATTTATATTTCCATTTCTTCGCTCTGGTATCGAGGCTAAGCGCGGCGTTGAGTTCTGCCACTCAACACGCAATGTTTCCAGAATTTGGCAGAAAAAGTGGGGAACGGAGTGTCTTAACACTGGGTTCCCTCTGCCTACCCTGCTGCCTGCCTGATTTATTTATTTTATTTATTTTTAAAATTAAAATATTACTAAATTATTTTATATTTACTTATTCTCGCCATATCTAGAAATACTCTATAATACAAAACCGATGCATTAATATCTCTAAAAACGTGAAGAAACGTTCTGTCTGTACAATAAATACTATTACTCATATAACTGTAGTCTGTATTCTTGTAGACACGAACAGTGAATACGAAATAAAATTCACATGTAAAAGATTTATGGTAAATAAATAATTCAGGTAGGCAGAGGGACTTAGTGTTAAGACACTCCGTTCCCCACTTTTCGCCGAATTTTTCGAAGCATTGCGTGTTGAGTGGCGGAAGTCGATTCCGGGCTTTTGCCTTGGTGCCAGAGCGAGAGAAAAATGTTAATAAATAATAATTCCCCCAAATGGGGATCGAACACACAACCATCGCGTTACAGTCACACCCTTGTGCCCATACGCCACGAAAACCTCAAGATTTATCGTAATAATTATAAACATCATCGTAGTTCAGTTTATGGGTTCAGATCCACATTTATAAATGCGATAAAAAATAGATATATTTATACTACAAAACGAATTTTGCAATATAAGAGAAAAAAAATGGAACCCAGGTTCTATTATTACTTGGGAGCAAAGTAGGCTTTGAGTTTCGTTACTCACCATACAATTTTAGAAAATTAAGTGAAAGATAGCAAGCGGAATGACTTAACTCTAGGTTCCCTCTACCTACTATGTTAATAAGCGTTCATAGAACGAAGTATATGAAGCAAAAATATCAATAAAATCGTAAATCAATTATTTAAATGCTTTAATCGCGGCGTTAAGTTCTGCCACTCAACACGCAATGCCTCCAAAATTCGCCAGAAAGTAGGGAACGGAGTGTCTTAACACTAAGTTTCCTCTGCCTACCCTGCTGTGTGCGGGATACAGCATGAAGCTGATTTTTTAAATGCTTTAATCAGGCCGAAATCGATTTAACGCGTCACATAAACTTTAAAGAAAGAATGTTGTAATTACACTTATTTTTAAAGTGGTAATTTTACAAATAACTTCGAGATACTAATAACCAATTTGCTTCTGAATTTATTTTTGTATAACGGTATCACATGTTTTGTTTTCTTAAATACAGTAAAAATTAAAATGTAAGGAAATAGGTCATATTTTTAGCTTCACGCTGTATCTCGCACATAGTAGGGTAAGCAGAGGAAACCGGGGAGTTTAGTATTGAGACACGTCCGTTACCGACTTTCCGCCGAATTCTGGAGATATCCGGTGTTAAGTGACGGCGCCGCGCTTAGTCACGTTTCGCAGCGATTTCATTTCCTCGAGTGGGAAGCGAACCCACAAGTTGTCGCGTTTTCTATTGCACAATTGTGCTTCTGCGCCACGACTGATCTTAAATAGGTGAAAAAAAAATATCACGCTTTTTCTCGCATAGCAGGATCGAACACTCCCTTTTCAACCGGACTCAAAACATCGCATGTTGAGTTGCGGAACTCCACACTGCACTTTATCTATCCAGAGAGAGATGAATTGATGATGAATACCTACTTCCAGAGTGAGGATTGAACTTGCAAACTAGTCAAGCATTTCCACTTTGCTCTGACATTTTTATTTATGTTTTAATCTTTTTAGGTATATTTTTCTTTATTTTAAATATACTTTTCTAAAATATAATACTAGCATATTCATTTAGTGAGACTCCAAAGAGTTTAGTAGAGACAACTAAATTGGTCATTACGGTCTCAGTTTCAAAAAGTTTGTTTTTGTTTTAAATAAAGTTGAAGTTGAAGTCGAGTGTACCTGACATAAAAAATATATTTTTTACGTCAGATACACTTTTTTTTCACGCTGTATACCGCACAAAGCATGGTAGGCAGAGGGAACCTGTGAACCCAGTGTAAAGATACTCCGTTCGCATTAAAACATTTCCATTATCCACTTTCTGTCAAATTCTGGAGGCATTGCGTGTGCAGCGGAACTCAACGCCACGGTTTGCCGCGTTACCAGAGCGAGGAAAATATGAAAATATTAAATATTCCATTTCCTCAAGTGAGAATCAAACCAATAACCTATCTCGCTTACAGTCCTACGCTTGCGCCCCTGCGGCACGACTGTCCTCAAAATATTATGAACTAAATTAAGCCAATTTGAACTTGCACTCCTTAATATGACAATACTTAATATAAGTACTGCACTCAGAGTAAGTAAAAAGTTACCCCCAAACAATAAAAAATTCTGCATTTTTAGAGCAACTTTTTAAAAACAATGCTTACACTCCATTCAATGGGAACGCTTGATGATTATTTTACGCAATTAAGAAGTCAAAAGTTTATTCAACACTACAGCAATGAGCTTCGATTCGAATAAAAGTTTTTTTTTTTGCTTTACAAATACTAGATTTTATTTATTACAAAGAGTGTAATTAAGTAAATCGTTTTGGCAATTGTTGAATTTTTTTTTGACTATTTGGAGTTTAGTAACGTAATCTATTGCAATATTGTAAATTAACCGAGATAGAGGGAACCTGGGTACCTAGTGTTAAGATACTTCGTTCCCATTAAGACGTTTTCCACTTTCCGCCGAACTTTTAAGCATTTCGTGTTGATTGGTGGAACTCAACGCCGCACTTTTCGTCGTTACCAGAGAGAACAAATGGAAATATTAAATGTTTCATTTCCATGAGTGAGAATCAAAAGAATAACCTGTCGCATTTACAGACGCACCATTATGTCCATGCGCCACGACTAGACTTGAAGAAGGGAAGAAGAGGCGACGTATTTATTTATGTGCAATAAAAATATAAATAAACACAGCTCTCTTTCCCCGCGTCAGTGTCAAGTAAATCCGTACTCCAATTTCCGAACCAAATTAAAGACATTGCGTGTTGCATTGAAAATTATATTTATAGTTATTAACCGACTTTAAAAACGAGAAGGTTCTCAATTTGGTTGCCATATTTACTTTACATTCAGCTTCACTCTCTATTCCTAGCGGTGTAGCCAGGGACAACCGACCGCCATTCGGCACAGTCGATCCCTGCATGTCTCTTTCGCTTCGTTCACTGTCATCAACCTCTTCCCACCTTCACATCCTCCAAAAGGGACGTAAAAAGCTCATGCTTAATACGTAATTTTTTACCTTCCATCAGTATCATCAATACAGTGTTCTCGATGATCAACAGACGTCCCTCCTATTTGGTAAGATAGGCAACTCTCTTTCTCTTACTCTCTTTTTATATTGCTTATTTAACATTTTAAACAACGTTTCAATATATTTATTATATAATAAATACCGTATGATGAGTAATATTTTATATTATTGTACTGGTGTTAAGTACCTTCTTTCGTTAAATTGTAATCCTTTTACAAGCACAGTCTTTAAGAATTTAACAATAAAACAAATCGGAAAAAGGTTATAAAACGGCGTCAAAATTAAATCGTTATTAGATTTTTAATTTTATATTTTATAACTGTAAGACGCAGATTTGTCTTCAAGGACTTGATAATTTACTAAAAACAAAGGAAAAATGGAAATGATTTACGTTAGTTCATTTGCAAACTGTAAGTGCCACGGTTGTGGGTTCGATTTTCACTCGGAACGAATTATTTCTTTTTCCCACTCTACACGCAATGAGTCGAAAATTGAGAGGAAAATGGGTAACAGAATGTAAGACATTCTGTTGACACTAGGTTCCCTCTGCCTACTCTGCTATACACGAAGCTACAAAAAATTGGACATTTAATGTAGGACATTTAATATTTAATAGAATAAAAGTTTACATTCTATATAATAATCCAAGCTATAAATTATCAGCGTGCCAAGTTTATTACCCCGTAAATTTTACGTGACCAAATTACAAATTTACGTAAATAAAATGCTTGTTAGTTTGTTTTTAATATTTTAAATAAATTAAAACAAATCAGCATCAGGCTGTATCCCGCATACTTCAGGGTAGGCAGAAGGAACTTAGTGTTAAGACACTCCGTTTCCCACTTTCCACTGAATTTTTCGAGGCATTGCGTGTTGAGTGGCAAAACTCATCGCCGGGCTTTTTGCCTTGGTGCCAGAGCGAAGAAATGAAAATATTAATAAATAATAATTCATTTTCTCAAATCGAACCTACAAACGTCGTTTTTGGTGTACAATAAAAATTATTTTACTTTACTTACTTTATCAGACAATAGCATGCTTGGCAGAGTGGACCTAGTTTTAAGACATTCCGTCCACTACGCCGTGCCGTGTCTAATTTTAAAGACATTGCATGTTGAGCGGCAATACTTTACAACGCGATTTATCTTATCAGTTTATCAATCCGGGGAAATGATCTGATCAATATTTCATTCCTCCGAAATGGAATCGAACTCACAACCGTCGCGTCTACAGTCATACGCTGTGTCGCTTCGACACAACGAAAATCTAAAACATGTTTAACAAAATTTAAGAATATCTTAAATAACAAGCAAGAACAGTATTCTCAAAAACACTGACTAATTAGTCCATCTATCGATAAGGGGCTCTCTTTGCCAACTATACGTTGTATCTTTGGGCTGTAATCTGAGATCGTAAACATTCCGTGGAACAGTGCCAATGTATACAAGATGCTGCATCATCAGCTGTGACAGTGAAAGTCAATTTAAAAAGTTTTAGATGATTTGTATTGAACACGATGTGGTTCTAAATGTGTGAACAAAATAGTTGTTATGGAGAACGTTGTAGCACAGTGGTAGAATATGATTGTAAATGCGACGGTTGTGGGTTCTTTACTCGAGGGAATGTTTATGTCTAATTTATTTTTATCTCGAGTCGACAAAGCGCAACAATAATATCCTTAAATGTCTCGAAATCCATGCAATCGTTCAAATTGCAGTTCAATATACATTTAAAAAAAAGCCACTTCACGGTTTTTTTGCATACGATTAGTGTTAAGACATTCAGTTTTCCACTTTGCGTTTAGTTTTCGGGCGTTACATGTTGAGTGGCGGAACTCAATGCCGCGCTATGTCTTGTTATCACGGCGAGTGGCAATCGAGCCTACACTATCGTATTTTATAGTCAGACACCCCTACCTCTTTAAATTGGAATCAAATTTAAATATAATGGAAAAAAATATTTATATTATAATAAAAAATAATGATTTATAGATTGTTTAATTCCAATAACATTGCAAATATAAAAATGTTATATAAAAACAACGTACAGTTTAGGTATTGCTTTGTGAAATAAGAAACTAATGTTAGGAATGTCATAACAAAAGATTATATAGAAAATAAGAACGTACGGGATTTGAACCAGCTCCTCTTGGAAACTCTTAGTTTTAAATTATTTATNGAAATATTTACTTAAATTTATATTTCCATTTCTTCGCTCTGGTGTCGAGGGAAAAGCGCGGCGTTGAGTTCTGCCACTCAACACGCAATGCCTCCAGAAATTGGCAGAAAGTGGAGAACGGAGTGTCTTATAACACTAGGTTCCCTCTGCCTCTGCCAAAAATCATCTTCACAAACAAACAGAAAAACAGACACACAAAAAGATGGACGGCCAGGATGGACGAAGATACAAGCAGACAAATCTTTAAATGTTTTTCTTAATATGATTATTAGATATAATTATCTCTAAACAAGTACAAAAATCTTCGGACGAGTAATCTTAATAATGCACTCTGTTTATTCAACGACGAAACGTTTTGTTTTCATTAAACATGTCAAGGCTAACCTACAACAAATATAAATATTCACTAGAATGCGATATGCAGCAAGTCAAAAATCTATATAATATAAGACTCTTCCGTTACCACAGACGACGTACAGACGAAACTATTGAAACTAGAAAGATAAAATTTGTCATGTACGTAGGTTAGAGAGTGTGGCACTAAAAGAGATAGACATCAGATCGTAGACTTGGTAGTACTATAAAAGAGTACCTTGAAATTCCTACGAGAACAGAAAGAGAACGATATTATACATTTTACGTCTTAAAGTCCACGGAAACGAACCTGCGGGAACCTGCGGAACTAGTATTCTATAATTTATTAAAACTACCCAAATGAATATTGAAATTTGCATGGATAAATGGATTTGGCAGCGAAACGAAGTCCGAGTCGTTAATTGATTGAGTTAAAACAAACAGAGAGACAAATTTAACCTGTGTTTTCGTAACACGTTTACTTGATGTAGATATTAATGGGAATTTAGCCTTGTTTTTCATCTTCTTCTCCATCTCCAGCATTATCTCAGGAATTACTGATTAGAATTAGAATATTTTTGTGTTAGATTGTCAATATATCAAAGATAGGCCATAGTTTAAAAATAAATAAATCAGCTTCACGCTGTATCCCGCACACTGCAGGGTAGGCAGGGAGAACCTAGTGTTAAGACACTCCGTTACCCACTTTCTGCCGAATTCTGGAGGCATATAGTGCATTGCGTATAGTGGCAGAACTCTACGCCGCACTTGTCCTCGACACCAGAGCGAAGAAATGTAAATATAAATTTAAATAAATATTTCATCACCTCGAGTGGGGATCGGACCCACAACCAGTCGGTTCTACAGTCACACTTTGTGCCCCTGCGCCACGACTGTCCTCTTTAGTCATAGTCATAGTATAGTCTTAGTGTTCATGTATTTAAAATATGCCATATGTCATACACAACTTTTAAACTGAAATAGATTTCCGCATTTGACCAAGCGGTAATAAAATATAGTTGTCAATAAAAAGTTTAAGTTATAGTATCACTTGCTTGTCCGTCTGTCAAGATCATTTATCTCGGGATCACGTGGAGGTATTACAATCATTCAAGTCCCTTTTCTCTTGAAGCATAGAAAAAAATCAAGCTTTTAAATCAAAGCAATCAAAAGATATGAGCATTTATGCCTTGTTTTACTGCACTTTGTAAGAAATTCGCTGCGTAATCTAAATCTATATGATTCCCGTGAACCAATAGTTATGAAAAATGGCACGTAGTTAGAACTTACAAATCCTATAAAGGAAAAAATGCGAAAAATGTATATTTATAGGCATTTCATAGAAAAAGAATCATTACAAAACTTATATTTGTAGTTTATTTAGCACAAAATGACTGCATACAATCAAAACTTATAGGATATTTCCTGTATTTTTTCACTTATGAAATTTGGAAAGAAGTGCTTCCAGTACAAATGAAGGAAAAAAAACTGGAAAATGAAAACTTTTCCTCTCAATGTCTCGAAAATTGCTCTGGGAGTAGAGAAAGGAATGTGTTAATACTAGGTTTCTCTGTATATTCTGCTGATATACAGCGTGAAAAAAATTATAAAAAATATATATTTGAAAGCGAGATATTAATTACGTTTTGATGTGTTCACAGAAACCCTATAAGGACAGGTTTTCTCATTATTAGAAAAAATCCAGCGTCAGTGATGAACGGGTTGCAGTCTAATGGAATACTGATCCTTATACGAGTGCTTTAGCAAAGCTCGCTCAAAATTGCTGTACTGATTTCTATATAAACAATTTAAAATATTATAATAATGATACGAATGTTATATTTTTACACTCAATTGCACGGTAAAGAAAGGAAATATATATATATATATATATATATATATATATATATATATATATATATATATATATATATATATATATTTTCAATGTGACCTCTGAGTTATAGCCCTAGCCTCTAGTTCTACCTACACTGTAATTAGAATTACTGTACACTTTTATTATTAGGGTTGTCATATTACGTAAATTAGACATATATAAATAGTTTATATCTATTAAGAAAACTTTTCAACTTTAATTTTAAAAACTTAAAAAAAAAAATTTTAAACGTAGCGGAATGTGAACCCGCGCCTTTTTGTAAACCGTTCAAGCGCTTTGACCAACTAAACCCATAGGTTGTCATCGAGCTAAGTCAAAATTGTTATATTCTTGTTACAACTTATTTATATTGTAAGCAAATTTTTATACGGTTTCTTAAAAAATATTTTTCTAATGAACTTATTAGTTATAAGATGTACATAAAAGCGATAACCCATATTATATGGATATTACTTACTTAAAAATAAACGTTAGAACAGAACATAATAACTTAATTTTAGTTTGTACTTTAACTCACTTTCAATGTTATAAATTTATAAATGTTCTTTTTTAATCTAACCGACTATATATTTTTTGATTTTTGCACATTTTCTCATTAATCAAGAATCAACCAGCTTCACGCTATATCCCGCACACAGCAGGGTAGGCAGAGGGAACCTAGTGTTAAGACACTCCATTCCCCACTTTCTGCCGAATTCTGGAGGCATTGCGTGTTGAGTGGCAGAACTCAACGCCGCGCTTTGCCTGGACACCAGAGAGAGAGAATGGAAATATAAATTTAAGTAAATATTTCATCTCCTCGAGTGGGGATCGAACCCACAACCAGTCGGTTTTACAGCCACACTTTGTGCCGCTGCGCCACGACTGGCCTCTCATTTGTCGTCATTACTACTAAAGTAAGTCGGCTAGTTTGATCGAATATGTAAATAGCTTACATTTTTCATTTAATACCTCTAAATATATGAAATTTACAGTTATATTATTATTTATAGATTTTTACTATTGTTATTAATCAGGATCTCTTCGTAGGATATGCGGAGTCAGCTTAGCTGATCGAATCCGCAATGAAGAGGTACACAGAATGGCAGGTACTAGCGAGGATGTCACAGTGAGAATGAAGAAGAACGTGCTCAGCTGGTTTGGGCACGTCGAACGAATGAGTGATGAAAGAATGGCAAAAAAGATTTATGATGGAAAAGTGAGCGGTAAGAGAGGTAGGGGGAGACCTCGGTTGACCTTCGAAAACACAGTATCAAAGATACTGGAGGAAGGTCACGTAAAAAGCATGAGGACCCCCCGAAGGGCATGTATGAAGAGGTTGATGACAGTGGACGAGGCGAAAGAGGTATGTAGAGACCGTAGCGTTTGGCGCTCCGTTCTCTCTGACTACCCCGCAAGGGATAAAGCGTGAAGCTAAGTTAAGTTAAGTTTTAAGTTATTAATCAGTTTCACGCTGTATACCGCATACAGCAGGATAGGCAGAAGGAACCTAGCGTTAACATACTCTACGTCGCGCTGAGTGGCGGAACTCTACGTTGCGCTTTGCTCGAGGCACCAGAGCGAAGAAATGGAAATATAAATTTAAATAAATATTTCATTTCCTCTAGTGAGTATCGAACCCACAACCAGTCGCGTTTACTTCACAGTTTGTGCCCCTGCACCACACTGGCCTAATATTTATACGAAAATTATTATTTTTATTATATTTAAAAAAATATTGTTTTAGAAATTACAGATGAAACTTTATCATTACTTAAAACATTAAAAAAATCTATCAAAATAAGCGTTTGGCATAACAAGTTGTGATCACTGCTTTGTTATAAAGTAGCGTTAGTTAAAAATAAAAATGACTTGCATATTAGACAAAAACAATGCAATGTAGCTATCATTGTTGTTCCACATTTATTATTTATTATCCTATCGCTAATCAATAACCTATTGTTTAGAAAAATGGACCATACCTTTTAGGTTTCCACCTCTTTATGAACACTCCGAACATGTTCAAATCCAATGTTTAAACACTATATCACTAATAATATCACTGACACTAAACACAAACACAATGTGAACTCACTGAAAAATAAAAATAGCGAGCGGAATGCGTTTTCGAAAAAAAATCAAACTAGTCTATGATGAATCAACGTCAAACTAAATTTAACCTACATAGATACATCACTATCCACAGATCTCTCGAGTAATAAAAAATTGGGGCACGTAGTGTTGTGACAATTGTTTATCGATGCCAAATTAAAATAATCGTTTGTAATCGTATATTTTTAAACGGTTAAGGTAGCGTGCGTCTGTCCCCCACGACGGATGCAAGACGACTGAACGGTCGTACTTGGCTATAATCTATATGCACTGTTGTATGCAGCTGTATCTCCCGGCTTTTTATTTATAAACTCGCTCTCGACCGTGATTCCGTTTGTTATTATTAATATAATATGTTTTTATTCATTTAGTTATTTATATTAGAATTCTGGAACGGAGTGTCTTAACTCTACGTTCCCACTGCCTAACCTGTTGTGTGCAGAGTATATCGAGAAGCTGATTTTTTTTATATTCCAATTTACAATGATATATTTTATATGTCAAAACTGTGGCACAGTAAAGATTTGTTTAATTGTAGAAAATGGTCGTAGGTTACATTTAAAAAATATATTATGTCGACAAAGCAAAATATAGCGTTTGGTCACGGAATGTAGAGAATGGAGATGCTTCTTTAGGGTGTCTCTCTTACTGTTGTTTTTGTACACAGTTTTTAATTTAAGATATTGTTATTAATATAATGTTCAATCTTTACTCACCTTATGATTTATTTACTATAAGTGAAATAATTTCGGCAAAGTATATGTTATCAAATTTTTACTTAGAATTTTCAAAAAGTTTTAGTTGAAAAGCATCTTTACGTTATTTCTCGCATAAGAAGGTAGCCAGTGCACCAGCTAACTTTCGAGACATTGCGAGGTAAGCGGCATAACTCAACGCCGTGGTTTTTCTACCATAGCGAGAAAAGAAAGTAATTCAAATATAATCATTCACCGACTCCTAATTGTATTCACAATTGACTAGTTTACAATAAGACGCTATCATTGCACCACGACCGCCTCTAGTAATAATTATAAATAAAATAATTGCATGTTAATTTTATATTCAATAAAATAATAAACTCTATACAAATATATGAATAAATACAGTTACTTCTATTAACTATACGTGCGCTGCGCATGCGCAATGTCAACTGGCATAGTTGTCGCTGGAATGGGATTGTCTTTGATTAGTTAT
Source organism: Heliconius hermathena (assembly GCA_013403705.1). Lineage (NCBI taxonomy): Eukaryota > Metazoa > Arthropoda > Insecta > Lepidoptera > Nymphalidae > Heliconius > Heliconius hermathena. The sequence continues at coordinate 364,838 of JAAIXJ010000006.1, read as the reverse complement.
GGTGCATTATCCCCATTCCCTACCATACAACCACTATAACCACTATATCTTGTACCATCATGGAATTTATTATGAGTTTAAACAATTGTGTGGATTTTATCGTTTTTAGAGAAATATTTTTGATATATTTTTGTAGTTTTAATGTTACAAAGTCGTTTGGCATAGTAAGGTTTACACGTATAACAGGATAGAAGGGAAGTTAGTACCTATCAAGGTACTCTGTGTCCATTTTCCATTTGCATTTAACATCTTCATCTCGAAGTCGAGTCGGAACTGAACGTCAATTTGTCTTTCTATTCGTCGGCGAGAGGATCGAACCTACGACCATCATATAGATGGTCAGAAGTCCATTGCACAAAACTCTAAATGTATATATTACTTTTATGATGTAAGTAATTTAAAACTTTTTTTAATGTTCACACATTTTTATTGTTTTTTTCTTCAAAGTACTTCTCGGAAATAAGTTGCTAATTACATAACTGTAGTTTTTTAAAATGTATTATTTTCATTATATATGCAAGTTATGAAAGTTTTATTAAAATGGATTACTGTAAATTAAAATGACGCGTGGCAGTGGAAGCGCGGCGTTAAGTTTCGCCACTCTACACGCAAAATTTCGAAAGTTGGACGGAAAATTAGGAACGGAGTTCTTTGTTTCCTTTGTCAATCCTCCTGTAAACAGGAAAAACTGTGAAGCTGTAACGTGAATTTTTCGACTATCAACTCGACAGATTTTGCCCTTTTGACCCATGCTCGATCGAGAAAATGAAATATTCAATATTCTCATTTTCTTACTTTGGTAACGAGGCAAAGCACGGCAATGAGTTTCGCTTCTCAACACGAAAATACTCCAGAATTCTTCGGAACATTAGGTTTCCTGGTTCCTATGTGAGGGATACAGCGTGAATCTGTAACATATTTTTAAAATAATAAATATGACTTAAACACTTAAGCTTTACCAAGCGTATAATTTACAATTCCACTTTAAAACGTTTGAAAGCTGAAACGTTAAGAAAATGCAAATTGGATAGTGTGAGAAAAATCGATATCTCGTAAGAAAGTGATGAACTGGGTGACCCAATTCTGCACCGCACCTACAAAGTTACCAAAGCTTCTTACTTCTACACTGTAGGTGTTTCTCTTGAACTTTCAAGTATTTTTTTGTTTGGTTTTCATAGTTTTTGTTGCTAAAGAAAGAAATGTATGATAATATAATATTTTTATTAAAAAAAGAAAATAATTAATGGATATATATTTATTTAATTTTTTTAATTTTTAAGGATATAATGGTGGAGCAGCTCAGCTTGTGTAACGACTGTAAACGCGTCGGCTGTAGGTTTGATTCTCAATCGATGAATTAATTATTACCACTAAATTTTGTTGCTCAGGTAAAAAGACAAAGCGCGACGTTGAATTCCGTCACTCAACACGCAGTGTCTTGTATTCGGGTGAAAAGTGGAAAACGGAGTCTAGACGCTATGTCCTTCCTAGCCACCACTTTGTATACGGATAAGGATAAGGTGTAAAGTTAGAAAACGATCAAGAATATTAAAAAATGGAACAAAAATCGCTAATCTCTGGTCTCGTTCAACAAAATAAAAAAAAACATAACATTTATCGAAACATCTCTAACTGAAATGGAAATAAAGCTACAGACTGATCGTGATATCTTTATTAGCATCTGACCGTTCAAAACGAATACTTATATCATGTTTATCATATACCGTAACTTCTCATTGAGAAATAAAAAGCACCTGGTGAAAATGAAATTATTCCGTTTTCCATTTTCCATTTTTTGCTGATTATAAATATTGCATTTTAGATTTTGGTAATCAATTCCATACTTAGGGCGTAGTGGCACAGTGGTAAAGCGTCTGACGTTGTGGATTTGACTCCCACTAGAAGAAATAAGAAAAATATAATATTTTCTCATTAATTTTTTAAACATTTTTTAAAGTGTTATTGCACACTTAGGAAAGAAAAATACTTATTTAGAAAACGTATAAAAATTTGAACGTAGCGGGACTCGAACCTGCGCCTCCTGGAAACCGACCAGGCGCTCTGACCACTAAGCCATACGTTCTCGCCAAGCTACGTCGAAATTTTTATACGCTCGTTACAACTTATTTATGTTGTTAGCGGAAATTTGTAAAAATCTCCCTACAGAGATACTTGGGGAGAACGTATGGCTTAGTGGTCAGAGCGCCTGGTCGGTTTCCAAGAGGCGCGGGTTCGAGTCCCGCTACGTTCAAATTTTTATACGTTTTCTAAATAAGTATTTTTCTCATTCATTTCTTCACTCTCTTAAAAAGAGCCTCCCAACACGCAATATCTCGGTAATAGAGTGGCGCTTGGGGACGCTTATGGCTTTGCGCCAAAACCCTCTAATACCATATTTAGTCCGACAAAAACGAATACAATCAAATATTTTAGATAATAAACGTTACCCCAAATTGAAGATGTACCGACGATCACCGTCTACATAATCATACATCTTAACTGTGCCACGATGGTGTTTTACCATAATTTCACATAAAACACATGCATACAAAATTACAAGTCTTGCGTTTATAATACATAAACATAGTAAAACTTTCATTCCCATACATCGAATGGCATAATTGCCTCGGCATGACTTTGCCTATGATTGCAAGAGTTCGTAATATGAGTTAGACGTGACTTGGAGCGATCTTTTATCTACATATATGTATGAAGGTACCTACTAGATACATTCGTTGTATGGGAAGAACAAATTTAAATTGTTATTTTATATTTTTTTTTGTTATAAAACATGTTAAAAGTTTGGAAATGATGAAGCAAATATGACAAGATAACTTTGGATTGTATATTAAATTTAGTCGTCTGTTTGTTTGTATGGACTTGAAGATGTAATGCGGAAAATCGCGTATGAATTTTCAGAAATTGTCCCTTACATAAGCACTTCCTTACATTATGTAATGTGTGGGTCGTCTAATGGGTCGGTATGCAGTATTACCTAATAAAACGACTGATTTATTGATTAACTTTTTTTAATTTATTTATCAGCTTTACGCTGTATCTCACACACAGCAGAGTAGGCAGAGGGAACCTAGTGTTAAGGCACTCCGTTCCCCCTTTTTCGCCAAGTTCTGGAGGCATTGCGTGTTGAGAGGCAGAACTCAAAACCGCGCTTTGCCTCGACACCAGAGCGAAGAAATAAAAAAAATATAAATCTAAATAAATATTGCATCTCCTCGAGTGGGGATCAAACCCACAACCAGTCGATTTTGCAGTCACACTTTGTGCCCCTGCGCCACGACTGGCCTCCGAGGGCTTATTTAACACAGATTTATTTATTTCAATTAAACAAACAATAACAAAAAAAATGATAAGCTTTTTATGCCACATATACACACCACAACTTCCTTACCTACCAACATGCAAAATTTCAATTTGCGAAGAGAACTTTCAGTTAGTATTGTCACTCAACTCGCAATGCCTCCAGAATTCGGCGGAATACAGGGAACGGAAATTCTTAACACTAGGTTCGTTTTAAGTGCGGGATACAATGTGAAGCTAAAAAAGAAATATATATATATATATATATATATATATATATATATATATATATATATATATTTTTTTTTCCAGCTTCACGCTGAATCTCGCACACAGCAGGGTAGGCAGATGGAACCTAGTGTCATAAGACACTTCCGTTCCCCACTTTTTGCCATATTCTGGAGGCTATATATATATTGTATATCATATCTTACTTTTCACTGGAAAGATTTCACTGGAAATTGTGGTATAAAATAAAAGGATAATAAAGTATAAAAGTGAATGTTAAAAATTTCAAATGCTCTACAAAACTAGGTCGCGAACCACCCCTCTTGGGAAATGTAGAGGTAGAATTGGGCTTTTTAAAGATGTTAGGGGTTGCTTTCCTGGCACATGATTTTTTAATTATTAACACAATTTTATCAGGTAGCTGTAACGGACTCTGTAATAAAATATAAGAATCTGAATATGAACTACGTATGTTTAATAAACATAGGATATGTTTATTAAACATAAAACTTAAAACGTGTCAGTCATATGTAGCTTAGATGACAATACAGTATTATATTATCAACGAGCTGTTGGATGAAGCCAGGATCTAAACTTTTCAGAGGTTACTAGTAAAACATTTGAGTTTAAGATTAGAACATATAATTTAAAGTTCCGAGATTATCCTATAGCACTTATACAATGTGGTGTACAATAAAGTTTTTTTTTAGAATTAGAACGTTTAACACTAACTTCATATTTCTAAGTGGGAGTCGACCCTCGACCACCGCATTTACAGTCAAATGCTATCCACTGTACTACTGTACTGTACTAATAATAAAACTATGTACATATAATGACAAAGCGACAACCCTATTTTAAATCTTTGAGTGGTATCATTACGTTGAGCTATTATCATAATACACAGTTATTAATATACTTTTTCTTATATTTTTTTTTATGAGAAGAACCTAGAATAAAACACACCTGTCCTCTTTCCGGCCAAATCCGACTACATATCGTTTGGAGTTGCGGAAACCAACGCCACTCTTTGATGAGGTACAGGTAAAGCTTATAAAACTGTAATAAAAATATATGTATGTAGTTACAATTTTTTTATAGCTTCACGCTGTATCCCGCACATAACAGAGTAGGCAGAGGGAACATAGTGTTAAGACACCCCGTTCCCCACTTTCCGACGAGTTCTGGAGACATGGCGTGTTGAATGGCGGAGCTCAACGCACTTTGCCTCGCCATCAGATCCCCACTCGAGGAAATTAAATATTTATTTACATTTATATTTTCATTTCTTCGCTCTAGTGTCGAGGCAAAGCGCAATGCTGAGTCCCGCCATTAAACACGCAATGCCTCCGCAATTCGGCGGAAAATAAGAAACGCAGTGTCTTAACACTAGATTCCCTCTGCCTATCCTGCTGCTGTGAAGCTGATTTAATTATTATATTTTTAATATACCGACATTTATTTTTCCACTCGATAGGTGAATGACCAAATTCCACTTTGGATTATAACAACAATGACAAAAAAGTATTTGTACTGTAATTAGCATACGTTTAGTTCAACTACCGTTTGTCCATAGTGTGCTATTAGGTATAATAAATGTATTGCAAACACGCGATTTTATATAAAGCATTATTATATTAGCTATGGTGGCAGAATATTGTGTTACAATACTGGTTCGAATATGGGTGTAATAAAATAAGGAATGTCGCGTTATAATTATAATATTAAAGTCACTTATTATTTGAACGGTCACGCTTTATTCCGCACATATCAGAGGCAGGCAGAAGGAACCTGGAAACCTAGTTTTAAGACTCTCGCAAATAAAAGGATGAGTAGAGATATTATAGATAAACTCTCATTTCTTATCTTATCTTCTAACTTTAGGCCTATTAAGTACATAAAATAAAAATAAAGCGCGAGTCGGGCTCGTCCACCGAGTGTCCCGTACAAAAATTGGAGGTTTCAAGCCCTTTTTATCTGATATCACACTTGAATTAGATGTTAATACCAAATTTTGCCCCCGTTTTAAGGTTATTATTTTTTAGGATTTTACCACAAAGGCATGGTTTTCAGTATTTTTCTGAACTAGTATTACCTGCAGATGCTAGCTGCCTAATTTATAATTGTAGGTCAACCGGAAGTACTCTATTAATTTTAATTTCTTTTATAGTGTCGAAATACGCGTATTTTGCGATATATTTTTATTTTAAGTAAATGTAGAAATATCATGTTTTTCAGAAAATCCTAGAGCCGTAGATTTGATTATATGGTTTGAATTTCAATATTCTGAGATAAAGGCTCTTGACAGACAGACAGACGTACGGAAAACAAAGTGATTTTATAAGGATTCCTTTTTTTCCTTAAAAGGATGGAGTCCTACAAATATATGAATATTATATTTAAGAAAAAAATATTACGATAATAATAATGATTTTTTAGCTTTAGTGTATAAAAAAATGTTTCATTTTAAATAAAGAACGCTTCAGTGTTTGGGTAATTTCTGTAAAATTGTCACAAATTTACAATAGGTGTTTTCAAAGTCACAAAATTGTAAAGAACAAAAAAAATAATCATGTTATATTAAACGACAACACAAAACAGCACATCCAGCTTTCACCGCCATTGTAACTTTACCTTTAGCGGTGTTTATTAACAATTGCTTTAAGCGGTGTCTCGTGTCCAACAGAGCGTCGAACCTGCGACCGTCACGCTAGTGTATTCGCCATAATAGTATTTATTTATTGTTACCAGCCGAGACTTTTTGTTGGCTGTATCAACTAGCAGCTGCATTTAATAATACACTAGTCGGTACTTTGTACCGATTTTAAATATATTAGCTAAGTACTAGTATATAATGGTCGCCCGCAATTTAGTTAGACTTTAATACGTAAAATGGAAAATTCAGTTTTTCCCCGATCCCGTATTAATTTCGGGAGATTCTCTATTAGTGATCCCCTGATGATATTTAGAAAAATAAAGTATCCATGAATACTACTGAGTATCAAATTTGATTTTTGTCATACTATCCGCAGACAAGAATAGATTGGCCCACGTAAAATGTAATTTCTATAAACAAAAAATATAAAAATTAGTTCGGTTGATGTACCGGTAATAACAGCGAAAAAAAAGCGCTCAATGACTTTTGCTTATAACTGTTACATAAAAAATAACTTACATATACACATATATTTATTAGTAATATAAAAAATGTTCTTAATATTCGAATTATTTCAAGTAGGTACATACAAAATACAAAATTGTATAATAACATTATACAATTTGGTATGTACTAAAAAGTTGTCAAACAAAAAAAATCTGTGATTAGAATGAGTATTTTCGTTGATTTGAACAAGCATCGGTGGTTCAGTGGTAGAATGCTCGCCTGCCACGCGGGCGGCCCGGGTTCGATTCCCGGCCGATGCATGACTTTTTAAATTTAGTTTTTTATTTTCCTTTTATTTTTTTTAAACAAAGATTTTTTATCTAAAAAGTTTTTTTTATTATCTGATTTTGTAAATGTGTAAATAAATAAATAAAGATTTCTGCACACGATCAAATCATTTAAAATAGCGACCACATCATATAGGTCACTAGAAGACGAAAGCAGTTAAAATTAACTAACCCACTTATTTTAAACGTTACGTCAAACTAATATAATTATGACACATAACGACGTAGTGGAATTATGTAAAAGTTCAATGGCCTATAACCGATTCAATTCTGACAGAAAAAGATATATTTTTTTAAAAGACACGTCAAATCAGGCTTCACGCTGTATCCCGCACACAGCAGGGTAGGCATAGGGAATTTAGTGTTTAGACGTTCCCCACTTTCCGCCGAGTTCTGGAATCTGGATTGCGTGTTGAGTGGCGGAAGTCAACCCCGCGCTTTACCCCGACACCAGAGCGAAGAAATGTAAATAAATATTTCCTCGAGTGGGGATCGAACCCACAACCAGTTACAGTTAGATACAGTCCCCTTTGAACCCCTGCACCACGACTGGCCTATAAAATAAAAAAAATGTGATAACATAAACATGTTTTTTTTAATGCGGGAAGAATAGAGGGAGTGTCTACTCCGTCCTCCACTTTCCCCTCGAGTTCGAGAATTTTGTTTTACGGACCGAAATAATTCCGGCGGATCGCACCATTCATGGCGCAGAGGTGCGACTGTAAGAGCGACGGTTGCGGATTCAAAATTTCTTTATATTATCATTTTCTCGTTTTGATAAGACACAAAGCACGCCGTTGAGTTCCGCATTCAACAACCACTGACTTCTCTAAGGACTACATTCCCAGGTTCCCTATGCCTACTCAGCTATGTGCGTGAACGTTACGTAAGAGTGTCTTCCAATAAAAACAGATGGGACTACCTCAGTTTACAGATTTTTATTGCATTTATAGTACTTTACTTTTCTCCTTCATCCCCTCTCTCTTTTATACGAGTTTGCTAACAATATATTATACAGTAAAATAATAATAGATCTCCAACATCATAAGTTATTAGTTAATATTGTCTCAATTTACAAAGCAGTGTATCATCCGATATGGTCTAGTGGCTAGGATACCTGGCTCTCACCCAGGAGGCTCGGGTTCGATTCCCGGTATCGGAATTAATATTTTGATTTTTTTCATTTTTTTTTAGTTTTAATATTAAGCTTAAAATTAACAAAAAATTGGAATTATCTATTTTTATATTGCAAATAGGTATTTTAAAGCTTTTATTTAAAAGATTTTTTTAGCTTCGCGCTGTACCCCGAATATAGAAAAAACGGCTGAGTGAACCTAGTGATAAAACACTCCGTTCCCAACTATTTCTTTAATTACAATGTCGTGTGAATACATACAAATGTTAATGTAATTAAATAAAGTTTCTTAATATTTTTGAAATGGTTGAACCATTTGAAAAATATTAAGAAACTTTACATATATTTAGAAACTTTTTATTTACTTTATAAGAACTTGAAACCGAATATTCGACACTTTATTTTTCGCTTAATTTATAATTTTAGATTTTTTTGATATAGATTATAGTTAGTATATCAAACACAATTATTTCTCTTAACTAAACATTTCAATTGAATTCTGCTATTTTTTTTACATTTTTAAAGTGTTATTCCACACTTAGGAAAGAAATTTCCTAAATAAGTAAAAATTAAAATTAAATTAAATTAGCTTCACGCTGTATCCCGCACACAGCAGGGTAGGCAGAGGGAACCTAGTGTTAAGACACTCCGTTCCCCACTTTCTGCCGAATTCTGGAGGCATTGCGTGTTGAGTGGCAGAACTCAACGCCGCGCTTAACCTCGACACCAGAGCGAAGAAATGGAAATATAAATTTAAGTAAATATTTCATCTCCTCGAGTGGGGATCGAACCCACAACCAGTCGTCCACAACGACCGGCCTAAATAAGTATATATTATAATATACAAAAATTGTCTCTAAAACCGTTTTAATTAAACAGAAACTATACTTTCTAACAAATAATAGCAAAAGCTATTACATTACATAAGTAATTAGCAAGATCCCGTTACGACCTACCCCAATACATCATTTCCGTGAGCAGCGGAGAGCGGCGAGCCGTGAGAGTCACTGGAGCGAGCCAAACAGGTAGTTTGCACAGAGATTATATTATTAAGAAATTATTTGTGTGAGTTAAAATTGAAATAGAGAATAGAGAATGTTGTATTGAATAAAATACTTGTTTTGATACCTATTTTAATTTGTTTTTTACTTAGTAAACCGTATATCTAGTAAAAAGTTTGTAGTTTTTTTCATGTTTTAAGTGTAGATGGCGCCATGTTGAAATTTATATAATGTAACTCATAATATACCTCTCTATTCTATTATTTTTCTATTCTACTATATATACACACACAAGGTTCACATTTTTTCCACATAGTCCGTTCCCCCGAGTAAAAATCGAACCTGCAACTATTGTGTTTTCAGTGGGACAGCGCCCACTACGCTACGACGGCTTTAAAGTAAAAAAACTAGTTTTACTTGATCCTAATAGTTTTTATTCAACAAAATAGTCAATTTTAGCGAGAAATTAATAAATAACTTACATTTCAAAGTAAAAAGGCGTAACAACGCCTACCAGCGGCATTTGGAAAGTCAAATTAAAAAAAAAACACAAAACAGGTTTGCAAACTGTTAATAGTCGGTCATAATTAATGCGAACCTTAGACTTTATCATTTTTTATTATTCAAATAACACTATAAATTTTATTTTAATAAATAATTTATTTTTCGGCTTCTGATTCACCGAAAAAATTTAGTTTAACTGTTCTTTGCTTTTTTTTAAATTAATATATGTAATAAATTACTGAGGCGTTTTGTTTTTTGAATAATTAATTAGGGTTGTAACGTGATACACATACAGATTTTTTTATCTCTAACTAATATATATTTTTAAAGCGTTTTTTAAACACTTTTCTGGTGTAACGGTGAGATGTATCGTAATTACTTTTTTTTTTATTTTCACGCATTTTCCCGCATGACAGGCTAAACAGAGTTCGGCCAAACTCGAAAACGGCCCGTTCCCTACTTTTCGCCGAAATTTTCGAAACATTCAGAGTTCAGATAAAATTTTCTATTATACAACTCCCTCAATAGCTATACAACTACTACTGCTTTGTCTTTCTTCCTAATCCAGGATTAAAGGATCTATTCGAAATTACAATATAATGGAACCTAACACTCTAAAGTATACTATTAGGTTCCATTATCCGTCATAGACTAGAGTACCATCAGGGCATATCGACACTATAAACATAAATATTTGCCTTGAGACAGATGTGAATTTACTACTACAATCCCGTCCTTTCAGTACCTATAATAAACATAATATGAGAAGTGGTCAGTAGATTATTATACTTACACATTGTATGCAATTTATACATAAGGCTGTCGTAGTTCAGCAGCGGCGCAGCGTCTGATCGTAATCGCGACCGGTGGTTGTGGGTTCGATTCTCACTTATTTTCATTTTTCTTAATCTTCACACAATGTCTCTAATGTCTCAAATACCAATAATATACTGTCCATAATTTCTAAATATCACATATAATTATAAAAAAATATTATAAGACACTTGTTAAGTTATTTCATTTGAAACATGGCGTGGTGTACCGGAGCTATGCTAATTTGCGAGAGCTCACGCGAGAGCATTCATCATTTATATATATAGTGTGCGCGTAAACTATGAGTTTGGACTTCACTTTTTTCAAATTATGTTTATTATTATTGGTTTCACGATGTATTTCGCGTAGGTAGGCATAGGGAACCTAGTGTTAAGACACTCCGTTCTCTATTTTTCGGCGAACTCTGGAAGCATTTGCTTCCGACACTAGAGTGAAGAAATGAAAATATGAAATATTTCATTTCCTCGAGTGGGAATCGAATTCACAATTATATTGATTCACAACAGTCACACTTATCGTTCTAATATTTATGTTTCCACTATTAATTCCAAATTTAAAATTTAGTTAAGTATATAATTATACTTTCTAATCTTTATAAACAATCTAAAGGTTTTCATTTCTGTTATTCGTACAGTAAATTAGAATAAAATGTATGTGAAATATATTATGTATTCATAATTATTATTATGTTTATTAGTTTATAACTTTTAAACAGCGCGTCGGCCAAATTCCTAAAGAAAGAAATGTTGATTAATGAATAAATTACAATATAGTTACAAATTCTATGTCTTTTTAGTATAAAGCTACACCGCGCACAAAAAAAAAAACGGCGTAAGTATAGAACGGACACCCACTTTCCATCAAATTTTCGAGATTGGTTATTATTGGCGAAACTCAACGACGCTCTTAGTCTCCTTCCCCGAGTGGGAATTCAATATACAACTATCACGTTTACAATAAGACATTGTGCTGCTGCGACATGATGGCGTCAAATAGAATTCTATTCAAAATTTTATAGTTCTACAATGTTTTTGTATACATTACTATGAGATATTTGCATACAAATATATATTTTAATTGCCAAAAAGAGAAACCTTGAAATTTAAATATTTAACAGGCCCTTAACAATCTCTTTTTAAAGAAGTATTATATTGTCTCGTATATTTACATACATCATTTGTATTGTAGTGGAGGCGCAGAGACACAGCGTCCCACGGTTGTCGATTCCTATTCGGTAGAATCAGTTATTTCATTTCGTCTCTCTGGCAACAAGATACAACGCGGCGTTGAGCTACGCCAATTAATACATCTCAAAAAATTAGGCAGTTAACACTAGGTTCAAGCAGCCACGTAGTGCTTGCACTTTCCTAAAAATTATGAAAAATGATTGAATGTGTAAATTATATACTCAAATAAAATAATTATACCTGAAATGCGGGCAAAGCCGAGAGTAAGCTATATTCGGGATATCGCGTGACATAAAAAAACATAGATAAATAACTATATCATAAAAAGACAAGGGAACCTTGATGGTATTAACCTTAGATACTCGTCACTTATCACTTCCACATGCTAGCCCCGCCTTATCGGTCGATACCTCGGTGACGTATTAACTTATACGGTGTTTTATTTAGAGAGCTTGTTTATTTAGTTATAATATACCTTAATGTTATGTGAAGTTACAAGTCAAACATTAAATAATAAGTTGTATAAATAATATAAAGAATAATAAATAATAAAAAGAGTGTTGAGTAATACATTTCAATGTCATGTGAAGTTCAGTTCAAGTAGAATCTTGAATAATGTAAAATATTTTTTTATATTATTAATAATAGATCAAAAATATTGACCTTAGACTTTGAATATCTTTGCACACATGACATCGATAAGGTCAATCGTGGTGCACGGGCTTAAGCTTGTGACTGTAAGTGCGACACGTTGTTGGTTCGATTCCCACTAGAGAAAATGAAATAATTAATTCATTTCCTCGCTCTCGTAAAGAGGCAAAACACGGCGTTGAGTTCCGCCACAAATAACGCAATGCCTCCAGTATTCGAGGGAAAGCAGGCAACGGAAGCGTCTTATTTTGAACAGAATATCTATATAATAGCTTCCTACGTTCCTTCTACATATCAACAAAAAAAGCAAAAGGAAATAACTAAAAATTGTGTAAGATACAAGACATATTAAAAGTAAATCAAACGCCAGGTACTGTGGCTTACGTCGAAACGCTTAACCTGATGTTAAGTTATAACGTTAGCCTTCCCGATAAATTTTCTATCCAATACAAAAATATTTATTCAATTCTAGCTATTAGTTCCTGAGATAAGTGCGATCAACCATACAATATCTCTTTTAAACAATGCTATGCGGCGGAAAGTGGGGAACGGAGCGTCTTAACACTAGGTTCCCTCTGCCTACCCTGCTGTATGCATAAATATTTATCAGCGCGAAGCTGATTTAATTTTTTTTTTTTTCAAATAATGTTATATGAATTTTATTTGTGTCTACATTCAAATTGAGCAGTAGGAGGTAAAAGAAAGTTGAATACTTACTTATACTTATTTTCTTTCACAATTCTATTTTACTGGACATCCACGTGAAATTTTAATTTCTCATCCACTAATTATCTTTACAAAGCGTACGAATGGTGCAAAAATGTGTAATTTACATATAAAGTAGTTTTCTTCCATTGTTTAAAGATTGTCTGGTCCCAAATATTTTTTTTATGTAGCGCCATATAAAAAGGTTGAGAGAAGAGATTTAATCTAAAAAAGTGGTGGTGGCGGAACTCAACGCCGCTCAAAACATATTACAGATATGTATCAAAAAGTGATTATTTAAAATGTATTAAAAGTATGTTTAAGTGAATTCTTCTTATATAGTGGATACGTTTTTGTAGTAGTCAAAAAAAATAGAGTGTCGAACAAATTGGTCGTACGGTCGTATGCTTTAAGAGATTTACCTATAATTATAATAATTACAATAGTTTAAATGATGATGAGAATAAGTTTATGTTTTTATATTTTTCGTAATTATTACATTTAAAAAATATTTGATTAATTAAAAAGTATCGGTACAACGTTTGACTGTAAGCGTGACGGTTGCGACTCGGGGATTTGAATTATTTTCATTTCGGAAGGAATGAAGTTTCCTAATAGTAGGTTCCCTTTCTGTCATATGCGGGATACAGTGTTAAGCTAAAAAAATAACAAGAAGAGCGCTAGATTGATGATGATATATAATTTTTAATTGATATCATAAACAGAAGCAATAGTGTAACATATACATTTATAATAAACACTTGTCACAAGATTTGTCAAGTGTTAATAAAAACAAAACGTTTGTTACTATAATACTCGAAATAATTATTTCTAATACCTACTGAGGTGAGGCCAGTCGTGGCGCAGCGGCACGAGGTGTGACTGTAAAACCGACTGGTTGTGGGTTCGATCCTCACTCGAGGGGATGAAATATTTACTTAAATTTATTTTTCCATTTCTACGCTCTGGTGTCGAGGTTAAGCGCGGCGTTGAGTTCTCCCACTCAACACGCAATGTCTCCAGAATTCGGCAGAAAGTGGGGAACGGAGTGTCTTAACACTATGTTCCCTCTACCTACCCTTCTGTGTGCGGGATATGTGATTACCAAGCGTGAAGCTGATTAATTAATGATTAATTTAATCATACCTACTATTTTATTAACATGAAAAAAAAATAGTTATGGCTACCCCGCTAGAGACAAATTGTGAACGCTGTTTCCCGCACTTAGCAGGGAAGGCAGAGGGAATCTGAGAACCTAGTGTTGAGGGACTTCGTTTCCCATGAAAACTACCGTTTCTCACTTACCACCGAATTCTTGAGACATTGGGTTTTGAGTGCCGGAGCTCAACGTTTTGCCTCGTTATCAGACAGAGGAAATAAAAATAATAAATATTTTATTACTCTACATGGGGATCAAACCCATAACCGTTGCGTTTACTGTCACACATTTGTGACTCTGCGCCACAACGGCCTCATATTAAAAAATATTATCTAATATAAATTTTTGTTCTATTTCACAACATATGGCACAAACCATTGACGTCCACGAGGTAAGAGACACTTATAAGTCGTATACCGCCTTGAACTTTGCTCTTTACAAATACTTTATTTACTTTAGCAATCAAAAAAATTGAGTGCCTCTACTATTTGATTTTCACACTTGTATCGTCATTTGATTAAATGTCTATATTCTTTTGTAACTCTTGAAATATTGTACCTAAAAAGGCAATTGGAGATTTTAGATTCAATAGAAAGCAGCCTCATTCTTGTTCATATATTTTACTGGGTTTACCAAGGACACCATTAACGTAATCATTTTTTAAAATTTAATACTGTATCCCCACATCACATGGGAGGCAGAGGGAACCTGGAAACCTAATGTTAAGTCACTCCATTTCCAATAAGGCATATACATTACTAGATCGAGGAAATATTTCACTTCTTCGAATGGGAATCAAACCCTGTCGCGTTTGCAGTGGTACGCTCGCGCCACGACTGGCTTCACAAGAATCTCAATATCTACAATAATATTCACTGCACAAAATAAAACATATATATATATATATATATATATATATATATATATATATATATATATATATATGCATAATATGTTAGATCAATAAAACGATTTACAAGATGCAAAATTTATCTTTTTATTTCCCCCCATCGTTCTGTTAGCGATGTTAGTAGTAAATCGTTTGTTTATTAAATTGTATACTAGTGGATTGCAATTTATGTCCGCAAAGTCGTGCTCCGCCTGAGGAGGCGGTCGTGTGAAATAAAGTATGCTTGAAGGTGTATTTTAAATTATCGAGACCCTCTAAGATGCTGAGTATTTGTCTAACTAGATTGCTATAATTTTTACGTATAACATATAGTTTTAACTAGTTTTAGTTTCATTTTTTTTTCGAATAACAGGGTAATCCAATTATTTTTATTTTCTCGCTTTAGTAACAAGATAAAATACGGTGTTAAGGTTCGCTCGATGAGCAATGTCTCGAAAATTTAAAAGAAATTGGAACTGGATTGCTATGGATAGAGTTTTAGTAGATTCGTAGATTCTATATGAAAATCTGCTAAATAAATATAAATATGGCTGTAGCAGTATTTATGACAAGAGGTCCCCTTGGCAACTTCGCCCGCAAATATTATTTAAATGTACTTATTTGAAGAGGAACCTACTGCATATATGTGCAGGTATTTGTTTTTTTTTAATGAAACTTTTTTAAGAATGATACATGATAGTAGAATAGATTATACCAGGATTGCCGAGAAGAATCCTGCCGCAATCACCAATTAAATTTATGGTATATCGTTTTTATCAAAACATTGCACTCATATGTACACGGCGGTAGATCTGCGGACGTTAAAAACGCGATTTTATCCTTGTAAATCTCGACCCCACGGAAATTCAGGGATAAAAAGTAGCCTGTGTCAGTGTAGTGTAGTGAAAAATCCTTAAAAAAATCGAATGAACTGTACTAGAGATGAGCCGTGACAAAAAGGGAGACGGACGGACAAAAGTCTTAAAATTGGTTATTTGTGTTTTAATATAGTGTAAATTACTATAATATGCACTTGAAAAACACGGTTATTTTGAAATCACACAAACATACACTTAAATTTTATTTATATGGACGTTATAATGATTTTCCTTAAATAGTATTTTCATAGATACGAATTAAAATTAGTCAACCTGTAGTATAATTAATGAACCAATGCCATTAATTGAAATATTTATTTAAATTTATATTTTCATTTCTTTGCTCTGGCGTAGAGGCAAAGCGCGGCGTTGAGTTCCGCCACTGAAAATGCAATGCCTACAGAATGCTGCTGCTGTGTGCGGGATAGGGCAAGAAGCTAAAAAAATACCATTAATTTGTATAAAACCTATTATTATAAATTATACATCTTAAAAAAAGATGTAGTAAGAACACAATACGTCGCTTCTATCATTATTCATTAATCGCACTTAATGACGGTGTCCTCATACAATACAAGCGACTGTATCATATGCGTGGATAATTTGAAATATTCAATAAGAAAAATTGTAAGTATATCGATTGAGGGTGACTCGTGAGGTCGATAAGGGTTCCGTATAAAAAAAAGAGGCCAGTTGTGGCGCAGTGGCACAAAGTGTGACTGTAAAACCGACTGGTTGTGGGTTCGATCCCCAGGAGATGAAATATTTACTTAAATTTATATTTCTATTTCTTCGCTCTGGTGTCGAGGACAAGCGCGGCGTTGAGTTCTGCCACTCAACACGCAATGCCTCCAGAATTCGGCAGAAAGTGGGGAACGGAGTGTCTTAACACTAGGTTCCCTCTGCCTAGGGTAGGCAGTGTGCGGGATACAGCGTGAAGCTGAAAAAAAATAAATAAAAAAAGAAGTAGAGAAAGTATTCAAAATATTTTTTATTTTAAAAATATTTTAAGTTTCATATCCGTTTGGTGCTAGGTGGTGGAACAAGGTCCGGTGTGACCTACGGTTTTTTTTCAACACTTTTTTATTAGATTGACTAACACTGTATAATAATAAAAACTAAGAAAGTAAATTTGACCCACTTGTAACAATTGTGTCATATAGGTTACTAATAAACCACTCGGACTCATATAACATACTTATTTAGAAAACGTATAAAATTGAGTAGAATTTGAACGTAGCGGGCACTCGAACCCGCGCCTCCTGGAAACGGACCAGCCGCTCTGACCACTAAGCCATACGTTCTCATCGAGCTACGTCGACATTTCTCTACGCTTGTTACAACTTATTTATGTTGTTAGCATCATATAATATATCTTTAAGCACATCCGATGTGTTTTAGTACACCATAAAAACGTGTTTTTAGTTTTTTTTAATTAAATATTTTTTATTATACTACAGTAGGCTTCCGTATGTTGACATCAAGCCTGATGTTAATGCGGCTTACGACACTAAAAATATCTATTTAGCCTATAATTGGTTACTGCCACCAAACAAATAACGATAAATAAAAATAAATTAGCTTCATGCTGTATTCCGCACACAGCAGGTAGGCAGAGGGAACTTAGTGTTAAAACTCTATACTTTCTGCCAAATTCTGGAGGTATTGCATGTCGAGTGGCAGAACTCAAAGCCACGCTCTGCCTCGATACCAGAACGAAGAAATGAAAATATAAATTTTAAGTAAATATTTTATCTCTTCGAGTGGGGATCGAACCGACAACCAGTCAGTTTTACAGTCACACTTTGTGCCCCTGCGCCACGACTGGCCCCAAATAGATAAAAGTGTGAAATATAGATAAATAAATATAACCGTATATACATATATGGTACTAGAATTATAAAAAAATCTAAGTTAAACTATCGACTATGAATCCCACGACAACCAACCATCAAACCCCAGACATATTTTATAAGGATTCAGTTTTTAACCGTATAGGTAACTCTAAAACGAATGGGGTGACCACCCAGCGTGAAACCCTTCAAGGCTCTACAAATAGAGAGGGCCAATTCCCAATTAAAATCACAGCAGGTGGGCAGAGGGCTGTAATGAACTATAGAGGCATAAGTATTAAATAAGAATTAAGTCTCGTGGTCCTGCGTTCTATTCTCACTATAAATGATAATGAAGCTGTTGAGTTTAAGATAATATATTACTTTACTATAGTGATTTAGTGATGCCAAAGTTCTGAAGTTTATAATTTATTGTACACGGAATTGAACCCACGCACTATCATTGATATAATTTTCTTATTATTATAAGGGAATTTCTATTAAGAAATAACTATTTGAGTTTATTATGTCGTAATATGACTGTAACTCTGTTATCCGCTTTGTACCCGAATTTGAGACATTGAGTGAGTGAGACAATGAGTTGACTGGCGGAAATCAAGGCTGCGCTTTATGTCAGATTAGAAAATGGAATTATTTACGACCCTCAAATGGGGGTAAAACACACAATCATCGTTTTTATAATCAGAGACTGTAACACTGCAATATAATAGTCTCTAATTCAAATTTCCTTATGACCTTGTTTTGAGATATCGCGTAAGGTGAAATTCTTTTAAAGAATTCTTCTTATTAATTCGGCAAAATGCTTATACTTTTGCAGTTTTCCAGATTTGAACCGGCTGCCATGTAAAATCGGACCTGTTTAACTAACGCCACAACCACATCAATATATACGAGTATGAAACATTCACACATACATTGTATGTAATATGTATGTATAATAATTACTATTAAAAACGCTCGTTAAAAAATAATATTCCTGACATTCTAATACATTAATGTTAAGTTTGTAATGCAAAACAAGGTATTACAAAACTTGTTCTCAACAGATCATACAGATACACACAGATCATACAGATACAGATAAGGCTTTTGTCCTTTCAAAGTGCTAGAAAAACAGAAATTGTCGCATAAAATTAATAAATTATAAATCTATTTGTATCCAAGGATGCCAATATAAGTAAAAACGAATCTATCTATATTGATATTATAAAGTTGAAGAGTTAGTATGTTCGATCGCGAATGTCTCAGGAACTATTGGTTCAAATTAAAGGATTATTTTGTTGGATATTCCACTTGTCGAGGAAGGCAATAGATTATATTGCATCATTTTAACAATCTCGATGAAACTTATTGTAGTACGGGCGGGCAAAGCCACATATAAATAGCTAGTATTAATTAAATATTATTTTAGTCTAAACTTCACGTTCCCATTTGCAATACGTTGAAAAATGCTTATAATTTTTGTTATTAAATCTCTGTGGGAACATTATTACAAAGACCATTTTAAAGAATAAATATTAGGCGAGGAAAAAAAAATTACTTAATATTTTATATTAAAATGTATAGTGAAACATTAAATTTAGAAGGAAGGGCAAATATTACTTACTAGAAAGATTTGAGGCCAGTCGTGGCGCAGGGGCACAAAGTGTGACTATAAAATCGATTGGTAGTGGGTTCGATCCCCACTCGAGGAAGTGAAATATTTATTTACATTTATATTTTCATTTATTCGCTTTGGTGTCAAGGCAAAATGCGGCGTTCAGTTCTGCCACTCAACACGCAATCCCTCCAGAATTCGGCAGAAAGTGGGGAACGGAGTGTCTTAACATTAGGTTCCCTCTGCCTACCCTGCTGCGGTGCGGGATACAGCGTGAAGCTGATTTGATTTGTTTTTTAGAAAGATTTAGTTTTATTCAAAACATTTAAGTACTTTTACTCTAATTTCTAATTTAGAGTCGAAATTAGAACTCTTAAAACAATCTTAATCTCAATTACCTTACAAATTTCATATATTTTATTTTTATATTGCGTGTTAAATTTTCACATTAAAACCATATTGTATCAAAAAAATAATTTATAGCTTAAATTAGCCCAATTTAAGTATAACCTAAATGCCTATTAGGGCTTACGTTTGTACTTATTGTTTTGGATAAAGTTGATGATATTTAAACTTGCGACATATAAGTACCTACTCGTAATACGCGACGATAAAAAATTAGACGCAGTTGTAATTTTGAATGGAGAGCGGAGTGTCTTATCACTAGGCTCCCTCTCGGGGCAGCAATATGTAAAAAGAACTAGGGCAGGGCTATGGTAGACCCTAGTCCTACCCTACTCCTAACCTAGTACTGGATTGAACATTTGTATTGTCGGTTTACAGTTTAAAGTTTGAACGCGCTAACAGCCTATTAAGTATATTCTCAAAAGAAATTAATAGTTTTTAAAAAAAACTATGAGTTCTTATATTATTGGAAGATTTTTAGAATTTCAAAAAATAATTGTATTTATTCTCTACTATATGAAATTAAAGAAAGCTCGATTTATATTTTTTTACACTTTCCAATTTCAAAAAAATGTACGTTCCTGTAGGTACGTACTCGTAGAACCAAACGACAAAAATATTTGTGGGTTCGATCTGTACTCGAGGGAATACAATTAAATTTTTTTTTTTTTGCTCTGCTCTGGTTAATTTTCGTCACTCAACACGCAATGTTTTAAAAAATCTGAAAATTATGGAGAAGTATGGAACGCAAAAAATCCGAAAAATATGGAGTACATTAGTACTAGGCTACCTCCCCATATGTGGGATAGCACGTGAAACCGAAAATAAAACTATTAAAGTATATATATTTTACAAAGCTAAACTAAGAGGTAGTTTTAAACAAACTATTCCGTGTTCTGCATATGAACCATCAATACTGTAGCGTTATCAATAGATACCGTTATCTCAGTCAGTCGCACGTTAAACTATCAGTTAGAATACGTTTCAATGACCATATATAAGTAGTATGTATGTATGTAGATGTTAACCAGTGCTTATATCCGTTAGCTTAGGTACAATTTTTAAATGATTAACAAACAAAAAACAAGTCAATTACAAAAAAAGTGAAAACTCATATATATATATATATATATATATATATATATATATATATATATATATATATATATATATATATATCCAGCAACACTTCCCTCATCAGGCAAGGGAAAATCCAAAGACATATAACTTCACTGGTTTAATAGTTACAAGGGAACAAAAGAAGGGACATACTTACACGTTAAACATTTAATCTTTCTGTTGGGCTTCACCGCAGTCAGATACACATGTAATTACTAATTGATTAAGAACTTACTTAAAATATATATATATATATATATATATATATATATATATATATATATATATATATATATATATATATATATATATATATATATATATATATATATATATATATNTATATATATAGTAGGGTAGGGAATCTGATGTGAAGACAACTCGTTCCCAATTTTCCGTACAATTTTGGAGACGTTGAGTTTCGGTAAGCGGAACTGAACGCCGTGCTTTGTCTTGTTACCAGGGCGAGCAATTTAATATAATTCATTTCCCAGAGTTGAAATTGAACCGACCACTGTTACATTTAAAGTCACACGCTGGGCCCCTGTACGTAAATGGTAATGTACGCAGACAGCAGGTGTTTAGTGATAGGGTTGGTGATAAGTACTATTTACACAACGTTTTCATGTTTCCCTAAAGAAGTATAGAAAAAAAAACATATTTTTTTAAAATAATAAATAAATAAAGGAAGAATCTTTATACTTTCTTCTAGAGGCAAACTGTCGAGTGATGAGTTCCGGGACTTAATGTCTCGCTGCGTCTGCCATAGGGAGGGATTCCCCCGAGCAATAGTTCCAACCCACGACCATCGCGCGTAGTGACGGTATACCACTGAGCATTGATGGCCAAAACTAAGAGAAACTACTCTATAAAATTAATCATATACATAACTCAACCTTCTTTCTCAACCTAAGGAGCTATTACTTAAATGTGTTTTCTTTTCTCAGCCCGAAAAACGCGGCTTTAGATTCTTCTACCTAACACGTAATTTAAAATTGATTAAAAAAGGAGAACAGAGTGTCTAAGCATTAGGTTCTCTCCGCCTATTACTACAAGATAAAATAATTATATAATGATAGACCCACACGTTCGATCAACTTTCACTAAGTGATGTCACAGTGATTGGACTTATACAATACGTTTATAATCGATTAAATATGTAATGCTTTCAATTGGCACTTGAGAATATAGTAATATCGATTTTTGGTGATAATTTTTTTTACTTCCTTCCTTTCCTTGTTAGTTGAGTTCTTTCTTGAGAGATTTTTTTTACTTTTTTGACACTGTCGTTAGTGTAGTAATAGAGAAATGCATAGTGATCATATAAGTGATTTTATTTGTTGATAATTAAAGGGAATGGTGATCTAATAAAGCAAAACCTGAGGACTGGCAAAAAATCTTTTTTTTTAACTTTTAGTATAAAAATTTAAAACATTTTAAATATAAACGTTATTTAAATATATGTTCTATTCCCACTTGAGCAAAAGAAATAAACGAAAAAAAGGAAATGAAAGTTAAATGTTTACATTTCGTTGCTCCGGTAACAAAGCAAAGCGAGGTGTTGAGTTCCGCCACTCAATACGCAATGCCTCTAGAATTCGGCGGAAAGTGGTAAACGAAAGTGTCTTAATGGGAACGGAGTGTCTTAGTTCTAGTTTCCTAGATCCCCTTGCCTTCCCTGTTATGTGCGTGAAACAGGGTGAAGCTAAATAAAATAAAAAATAATAATATAAAGTATGTACCTAGTCACCATATAAGTCCATGACGCATGTGCATTATAACGCCTGAACTTTAGTATATGCGTCAAGTTGACGTCAAAAATAAATTATTTTACGCTTATAAAAATTCATGAATAAAAGATAATTTAATTAATAATTATAACTTGCTGTGACCATAACAAAAGAATTGTGGAAAATATTAAAATAATTCTTTACATTTTTATATTAAAATTCGTTTTTATATTTAAACATTAACTATTTTGCTTATAATTCGTTTTATTTATTAATTGTTAGCTTCACGTTGCATCTCACATATAGCGGCGTAGACTGAAGGAACCTAGTGTTAAGACACTCTATTTCCCACGCATTTATCAATTTCCGAGACATTGCGTGCTTAGCGGCGGAATTCAACGACATGCTTTGTCTTTTTCACAGGGCGGAGAAATAAAGATAATTATTTCCATCGAGTCTGAATCGAATCTAAAATCGTCGCGTATACAGTCAGACAGCTGTACCGAGGAACCATGACGGCTTCTTAAATTTAATAATTTCAATTTGAACCCAAGATATGAATGTATAGAAGGCTTACAACCGCACCGACACGGTGACAACTGTACCTATAGGTACGTACATTT
This sequence comes from Heliconius hermathena, assembly GCA_013403705.1. NCBI lineage: Eukaryota > Metazoa > Arthropoda > Insecta > Lepidoptera > Nymphalidae > Heliconius > Heliconius hermathena. The sequence goes on along the minus strand of JAAIXJ010000006.1, from coordinate 341,572 downwards.
TAATTATAGTACTCTACGCTCTGGCTATTAAGCATTTCCAACTTTCAGCTTTTCGGTTAATGAGGTTATTATAATAAACAACGGCTTAACACTTCTCGGTTTCGTAATTATAAATACGAATAAATAATTATGAATATTCAAAGTATTTTAATGTTAAACCAGCTTTTGTAGGCGATTTCATCTGTGTGGACTTCAAAATTGGGTGCGGGAACTGGCTTTTTTAACATTTTTTAAAGTGTTATTCCATTCCATTTAGGAAAAACCTGGTCGGTTTCCAGGAGACGCGGGTTCGAGTCCCGCTACGTTCAAATTTTTATACGTTTACTAAATAAGTATTTCACGCTGTCTTCCGGATAGATTGTACACACAGTGTACACAGGAAACTTGATGTTTAGATACTCCATTTTTCAGTTTGCACCAAATTTTCGCAACTGCTATGTGCGGGATACAGTGTGAAGCTACAATAAAAAAGTATTATAGTGATATGTTACGTCACAATCGATAAGCCATCAAATAGGATAAATTTCCGATTAACTTTCTATCAGACTTGGGTTGATTCGACCTTGATTTAAGCTTATGATCGTTGCGTTTAGTCAAGTAGGTATTGCAAAAGCACATAATTATAGATTTAATTATTTCTCGATTTATTCTTTGAGGCCAGTCGTGGCGCAGCGGCACGAAGTGTGACTGTAAAACCGACTGGTTGTGGGTTCGATCCCCACTCGAGGAGATGAAATATTTACTTAAATTTATATTTTCATTTCTTCGCTCTGGTGTCGAGGCTAAGGGCGGCGTTGAGTTCTGCCACTCAACACGCAATGCCTCCAGAATTCGGCAGAAAGTGGGGAACGGAGTGTGTTAACACTAGGTTCCCTCTGCCTACCCTGCTGTGTGCGGGATACAGCGTGAAGCTGATTTGATTTTTTTATTTAATTATTTCTCCTTTTCCAAAGCCTTCTCGAGCCTGTCGCAATAACCCTATGGATCTTCTTATGTATTTTTTTTTAATTATTTACAAGTAACTACACCATAGACAGAATAAATCCAAGACACACGGCTCTCTGTACTTCACCAATGCGGTGGACGCTCAATAATATTTTCAAAATATATATTTTTTTAGCTTCATGCTGTTTGTTAAGACACTCCATTCCTCACGCAACACTCTCTATTTTCAAGACATTACATATTGAATGGCAGAATTTAAGGCCGCACTTTCTCTTGTTGTTCAAAAGCGAGAAAATGAAAATAATAAATTCTAAGTGAGAGTTGAACCCAGTACTTACAGTCAGGCAGCCAACCCAGCGCTTACAGTCTCTTTTTAAAATAAAAAATAATAAACGAAATTACAACCATAATAAACTAATTTTGTACATTAAACCTAAATTTTAGAACTGAACTAAAACTGGGTTGCTTTTGATTCGTTGTTTTAGGTTTCCAGCGCGCGGATCTCACATTTACAATACGCTAGTACCTATTATTATACAACTAATTAAAATTTTCCACTAACAGCGCTCTGTGAAGATTATATGTTTTTTTTAATTATATGCAACAAGTAAATATTAGTTATTTTATATATGTGTACATGGATACACGATGTACAGTTAGAAAATGTGTGATTGCACAAAATTACAAGTAAAATAGATAAAAAAAAACATTAGAAACGACTTCAAATTAAAAACACTAAAAAGCTAAAAATAATACCTGGTAGGTACCTAACCTACCTACATTCATTTTTGGAATTATTTTTAAGTTTAATATGATGCTGACTGTACAGATTTTTACTAAGGAAGATAAAAATCAGCTTCACGCTGTATCCCGCACACAGCAGGGTAGGCAGAGGGAACATAGACATTCCGTTCCCCACTTTCCGCCGAATTTTTTGAGGCATTGCGTGTTAAGTGGCGGAACTCAACGCCGGACTTTTTCCTTGGTGCCAGAACGAAGAAATGAAAATGTTAAGAAATAATAATTCATATCCTCGAGTGGGGATCGAACCCACAACCGTCGCGTTTCACTCACACCCTTGTGCCACTGGGCCACGACTGCCTCAGATGGATGAGTGAGTATATATCAATCTAACTTAACCACAGAGCTTATTCTGTTGATTATTGTAGATTTTTTAAGTATAAAATGTTACATTCATCTCTTAAGCTTTAACTGGGGCTGAGGTGTCAACAGAAAATGCTCATCATGTTGCTTGACTTACTCCTAAAGCGCTAATATTAATATTTCTGAAAGATTGGGCGAGCTGCTGTCCACACTAGGTTTTTTTAGGTTCCATATCAAGACTTCATATCATAATTTTTAGTGGTAACATACATAAGAAATTTAAAAAAAGAACGGTTGAATTGAGAACCTCCTCCTTTTTTTTGAATTCGTTAAATATACGGCGAAAACGATAATCGGATAGATTACCATCGATTTTCGTTTATTACTTGTTGATTATTGTTTATTAATTATCGACGAATTAGAGGCCATCGGGGCACAGCGGCGCACTTTAAGTGATACAGTTGTGGGTTTGATTACCGCTCTATATGTATAAATTATTTTCTTATTAATGTATGAAATATAAACTATTTTTCTGTGTAAAATGTACTTTTATTACGTAAGTTCCACCCAGTAGCGTACTTGGAAGCCTAAATAGGTCATCATACTCAAATAGTATCCAATAACCAATTCCAACAATAACAAACAAAATGTCAATAAGTCAAACTAAAAACCTCCTTCCTTGAAGTGGGTTAAAAAAAAATTCCAACTAAAACTAAATAATACATTACAAAGAATTTACAAAGCGATTTATTCACTTACTAAGCTGTGTCAGATTTCTAACAATGATCTGATGTAGGCTCAGAAAAAGATCACATTGCGCGATTCAGCGCTTTCGGGCGATTGTTCAAGCACGTTTAGATGTAACGACGTTTTTTTTAAACACTAATAAATCCCCGTGGCTTTGTTCTTTTTTTTTATTCTCACATTATACCACTAGCGCGGTGGTCTGAGAGAACTGAGTTCCAAACACTAAGGTCTTCGCGTACCTCTTTCGCTTCGTCCACTATCCTTGCTCTCTTCGTACATGCCTTCACCTCTTGGGAGTTCCTCATGCTGGCTTTCGAGGGTCAACTGAGGGGGTGACTTTTTGTAAGAGACCAAATGGTTAAAGTGGAAAAACAAGTGTGTTTTTATTATTTAAAAAATAATAATAAAAAAAATATTTAAATTTTATTATTTAAAGATAAATATTTATTAATTCTTTCCATTCATTACTATTCTAAATCTATACTTTAGGTAAAGCTAGAAAGAAATTTTGACAGAAATAACTTCCTATCTTTTGGCTGCAATAATAGAAGGTTTAACTACTAATAGAATTGGAATATTTGTTACCATTAAAAGCTATCTTGGCGCAGATGCACAAGCGTGCCACTGTAGACAATAGAGGTTGTGAGTTCGATTCCTACTCGAGGAAATGAAATATTTAATATGTTCTTTCCCTCGCTCTGGTAACGAGCGAGCCAAAGCGCGGCGTTGCGTTCCGCCACCGTCGAAAATGAGCAGCAGAAGTGTCTTAATAACAACGGAGTGTCTTAACACTAGGTTTCCCAGGTTTCTCTACAATGCTATGTGCAGAATACAAGCTAAACAAATATAGGGTATATTTATTACTCTCAGTAAGTATAGAACCTACAACCATTGCATATACACTCTGGCCCTCTTCAACTGTACCACGAAGTATATATTCATAAACATTGATATTACACATACGAATCTCTATTTAAAAGCGAAAAGGTTCGTTTGACCAATAATATACCATAAAATCTATTCCATACAAAAGCCCGCTAGCCGTGAATAAATGAAAAAGTAGTAAAAATTCTTTAGAAAAGAACTACTGAATAAAATCTATGTTCCAGCATAAAGCCATTTTAGAATATTTCAGCTGACATGAATCTCTGAGGAGGAAAAATTGAGTTTAGAATATGTATTTTATTTTTACTTGACGTGATCTTGTAAACTTACATAATATTCTTTACTAGTGGCAGATCGCAATTTCGTCTGCTGTGGACTATAATATATATTTTTTTCCGTTCCCGTAAAAAAATCAAAAAATCCTTGCTTCTTTTAGTGTTCTCCTACACCGATGCTTTATATAGCCGGGTAGTCAGAAGGAAACTGGAGTTCAAACTCTCCGTACTCCATTTTCCACCCAATTTCGAGACATTGCGTGTTGAGTGACTGAATTTAAATCCGCGCTTCGTCTTGTTAGCTTTGTTTTTGTTAGATTTAGGAAATTTATTAAATTCGCCGAGTGGAAATCAAACCCGCACTCATTGCGATTGTTCAAAGTAGTAAATCTTTACGTATAATCTTTTAATGTTAATTAGTAGGCTTAAATAGTGACATTTATTTCTTTCTAACGGTATTTGATGGAGTTGGAGTTAGAAGGCTTGTTCAAAATAAACTTGATTTGTGTCGTGGGACCATAGTAGGCAGTGTTTTATTTTCATTTTGTTAACAAAGCGCGGCGTTAAATTCTGCTCAATTAGCAAAGGCGTGTTTTGATGCTGGACTCTCTCTCTCTCTCTCTCTCTCTCTCTCTCTCTCTCTCTCTCTCTCCTTACTCAGATATAAGAGGGATAAAGCGTGAAGCTGTTCCAGCATTGATTTAAAAATTGTACAAAAAGATCATAATTTAAATATACATAACAACGTTATTATATTGTAAAATATTGCATTATGTCGTTGTCATATATTAATTATTGTGTTGAAATTTGCATATAAACTGTCCTATTTGCATTTTAATAACAATATAATTTGCCTTGTTGTCTTTGGTATAAGTATTATTATATATTCGTCAGAGTACAATGTAAACATATACCAAAATATCACTTGCAGCACGTTAACATTAATTGTGACTAAGCTCGATTAACGAAGTTCAAGTTCCACTTGTGGCACTATTTATGGTAAAAAATATTGTCCCAGTGAAATGTATTGCGGCGTTGAGTTTCGCTAATACTTAACCACTATAAAATTGGTGGTTTTCTCGGATTTTGCAAGAAAAACTAATTTGAACAATAAAAAAAATTGTTGCCTCGTTTGCTTAAATTTTGAAAACAGCTAGTTACACTGAGGTCGTCGTGGCGCAGGAGCACAAGCGTGCTACTGTAACGCGATGGTTGTGGTTCGATTCACACTCGGGGAAATTCGTTATTATTTATTAATTTTCATTTTCATTATTTTTCTATTTTTCGCTCTGGTACCAAGGCAAAGAGCGCGACGTTTAAATTCGCCTCTCAACAAGCAATGCCTTTCAAATTCAGCGAACAATGGAGTATGAAATGTCTCAAAATTAAGCTCCGTCTGCTTACACTGCTATATGCGGGTTACAACGTGAATCTGAAATAGCACTTTACTATAATTAATAAATATAGTAAAGCGCTATTTAGAACGAGACTAGAACAAGAAATTATAATAATTAAATGCCCCGAGTGGGAATTGAACTCACAATCGTCGTGTTTTCAGTCAGACGCCCTATTTCCACTGCGCCACGACGGCCGCAACTATGACATTTATAACATAAATTCCTATTCATGTCATATCCTTATGACTAATGCTTATTAAGTATGTACTTGAAAACACAAGTATTTACAATTTATAAAGGAATGTATTTGTTAACTTCAACTCCTAATAAAACATTTTAAATTATAATTTTTGAGTGATTCTTGTTTTCAGATTCACGCTGTATCCCGCATATAACACGATAGGTTGAGGGAACTGAGTGTTAAGATTAAGACTCCGTTCCCCACTATCTACCGAATTTTCAAGATGTTGTGTGTTGAAGCCCAACACCGCGCTTTTGCTTTGACACCAATGCAAGGAAAGGAAAATATTAATAAATTCATTCCTCCGAGTGGGGATCGAACCCACAACCGTTGCGTTACAGTCACACGCTTGTGTCCCTGCGCTACGACGACATCTACATATGTAAATATGTACGAGTATATTGTTTATTATAAATATCAATTATATTTTAAGAAAATAATTATATAAGTATATTTTAAGAAGTAAATAATTAGTAATTGTTTAAACGGTAATTTAATGTATGCTGTACACTTGCCACAGACGGACGGACAAAAACGAAATACAGTTAAAACGTTAAGTAATTTCAATTCTTCTTTTTTCTATAAATACATATATGGATATAATTCTAAATATTTATAGTGATGTGCCAGGTGCATAACATCTGCTATTCGGCAGGTGCTCATAGTTTCTTCTAATTTGACTATTTCTTTTTCTTTATTTTTAAGTATTTTTACCATTTAACAAGGTTTAGTCTACACACTACCATCTTATGACTAATCACTCTGTTCTCCACTCTCCCTCCGCCCTGGCTAAAAGCCAGAAGTAAAAAAAATACATTATAACAACGATTCAAATTGTACTTTTAAATAATTTTATTAATTTGCAAGCAGCGCCACAGCGTGTGACTGTGAACGCGACAGTTGTAGGTTAGTTTCCAATTCGGGGGAGTGATTATATTTAAATTATGTTTTGTTCCGAACATAATTTTTTATAATAATTAAAATATAGTATAAATTTAAAATTTAAGTAAGTAAATTTATTAAATTTTAAGATTTTGCTTTTACATTTGGTTTTACAACATTAATTATTTCTTTTACATACAAAAAAATATGTCAATATGTCAACGGTTTATTTTTTTATATGACAAGTTGTCGTTTCCAACCGATACTATAAAGTTTAACGAGCAATATGGAAAATTAGTAGGGTGACTTGTCCCTAGGGTAGGGTATATCATATGTATTTAGGTTTATTAGTATAGCTTTTGAACAAAGGGTTTTTTTATTTACTATTATGATGATTGATTTTTTTATTTACTAATATAATTGAGGCCAGTCGTGACGTAGGAGCACAAAGTGTGACTGTAAAATCGACTGGTTGTGGGTTCGATCCCTACTCGAGAAAATAAAATATTTATTTACATTTATGTTTTCAGTTCTTCGCTCTGGTGTCGAGGCAAAGGGCGGCGTTGAGTTTCGGCACTCAACACGCAATGCCTCTAGAACTCGGTGGAAAGTGGGTTCCCTCTGCCTACCCTGCAGTGTGCGGGATACAGCGTGAAGCTGATTTATTTTTATTTTTACTAATATGATGATAGAAATGTACCTATATAGTTATTAGTGTTATATAGTTAAAGTTAGAAAAGTAATAATTAATAATAACCTTAAAATGCTACCGCCTTTTGTGCATTTTTTTAATTATATTTGATGTGTGTATCTATTGTGGTGTACAAATAAAGTAATAATAATAATAATGCTATTAAATAAACTTATTTTTCTTTCTCTTTTTTTTACCTTTCTGCTGCATCCTGCATATAGCAAGGTAGGCTGAGGGAACCTAGTGATTTTGTTCATGGTATTAATGGACTCAATGTAATCCATTGTACTTTCGGTAAAAGCTATCTAGGGCGATTAGTATGTGTCATGTGTCATATCAAAAAGCTATTTAAACTCGACCAATATTTTTTTGGCTCGTTTACAGTAGTATACGAGTAGTATATAATATAGCTATACAGTTCAATTATTTTTTTGGTAATGGTATTTTTTAAACTCAATTCTAAACTATATTTATAACAACTACAACTTCTATTGCCTTAATATTATGTAATGTAATAAAAAACTAAATATCTCTACATAGAGGCATCTAATCTAATATTGTAAGATGAAAGTTTGTTTGATTGAACGAATTAAGCTCAGGAAGTACAGGTACACGAATTGAAAAAATCTTCTTTTTGTTGAATAGTCCATTTATCGAGGCTATATTACATCACGTTAATTCGACATATATCTTTAATGTAATCCACTGTACCTGTCAGAAGTACCTCGGACATTAAGATTGTGTCATATCTCATACACAACGCTAAAATCCCCTTTTACTATATGGGTGAAGCCGCAGGGAAACACTAGTGATACAACTCTATAATAGAGAAAATCATCATTTTTCACTAAATATTTCTTTTCACGTGTAAATAAAGTACTTAATTAAAAATATTTCTTATAGGTTTGCAGTAGATATATATAAAAATTAATTCATTGCTTTATCTATTTTCTTAACATTAACAATATATATTTATTTAAATAATAATTGTAATTCAAAATTTCAAATACCTCTTAGGTTTCCACCGCTTCATCAGCACTCCAAACATTTTGATTACGAAATCAGTATCCAATATCAAGTAAATACCATTTCAAAACTACACCCACACAGCACTTAGGTGTTATGTTAACTTTCAAATCACAATAAATTATTGCACTAGGCTATACACTAGATAGGTCATCCCTAAATCTAAAAATGACCTAGACACTGTCACTTATATATTATTAAACAAGAAATATTAGAAATAACACATTTAACACATAATATTTTTAAGTTATACAATTTGAATTATTAATAAATGTAAATAAATCGATCGAAAGATCGATTGTTGTTGGTTAAATAGTTGTACGACACGTCCTCTCTACGATAGAGTCGCGATAAAACTGAATTTGAATGTTTGCAAACAGCTGAGTCTTTAGACCAGTTGGTCGACTAGTCAACCTTAGTTTGTTATATATATTACAAAAAGTTAAATATATATTATATACATAAATATATATCATTCATTAGTTATTTTTTATATTCTTTTTATTTTTAATATAATATATATTTTTTATATCTATGTGGTTTTTGTTTAACTCTCAATTATCATTTAATTTTTTAATAAAATCTATCATATAATAAGAGAAATAGCTAAAAATAGGTTTGCTTTGATAATGTAACCCGAAGTCAGCTGTTCGTTCATGAACACAATGTTATCGTCATTGATTCGTGAGAACGCCATCTAACGGTGACCTTTTGAACTAAAATAGGCATAAAGCCAAGGACAACAATCAATTATTACATTTAATAGTTTAAACTATAGATTGATATTGTTAATTTAAATTTAAAATATATATTTATATACTTGACACATAAAGATCAGACATAAAGACTAACTATGTATATATAATATATTGTTTTAATTCTTTCACCTGACATATATAAAGGAAGAACTCATTAATGAAATAATAGAGCGGGGAAATCTATATAATATATTAAAATATTTTAAGGCCAATCGTAAAGCTGGGGCACAATCGTGCGACTGTAAACTCGACAGGGTGTGGGTTCAATTTCCAGTCCAGGAAAGTGAAATATTTAATATTTTCATTACCTTGCTCTGGTAACAAGACAAAGAGCAGCGTTGAGTTCTGCCACTCAACATTCAGTGCCTCCATAATTCGACAGAAAGTGGAGAAAGGAAGTGTTCTAATGGGGACGGAGTATCTTATAATTAGGTTCTCAGGTTTCCACTACCTACCCTGTTATATGTGGAATACAGAGTAAAGCTTAAAAACAAACTATTTCCTTAATGAATGACTGACAGGAAAACACAGCCGGAACTACACTGCGCAGAACACTGATATTGTGGCCTAGGGTAGGTACTAACTAAAAGAGAATTTCTCTCTAGAATTACTAAGGGATCGAAATAAATACAATATTTTGTTATAATTCGCGGAGACTAAATTGCGGGTTACTAGTTAATTATATAAAAGTATTAGATAATTGTATGTAAAATATAACCTTTTTTTAAACATTTTTTAATATAAATTAAATATATCATGTTAATTTGCAGTTTTAGTCAACTTTCTAATTACTTTTATCAACTTTCTTATATTATTGAATAAAAAGACCTTAAGTCTTTTTTTTCAATAATATAAGAAAGTTGATAAAAGTAAAACAAAATTATTATATTATATATAATTTTATTGAAAGTTTTATCTTTTTTAGTTACGTTACGTTATATTCAAACTTCAAAGTACAGAAAAATAATAATATACGAAAGGAAAGTAGAGTGCTGCACACTGTGTTCCCCATATACTGCGTAATTTTGAGACAGTACTTATTCAATGGCGGAACTCAACGCTGCGCTTTATACCATAACTCCATATATAGACAATATTGTGCTTGTCTATAAAATATGAAATAATAGTTTGCTTTTTACAATCAACGAACTAAATCATAATACGAATGAGGCTACAGTAAACTTGATAGGTTGTGGGTTCGATTCTTATTTGTGGACATAAAATATATATAATACTTTCATTCATTCCTCGCTCTGGTAACGAGGCAAAGGGCGGCGTTAGCTGCGCCACTTAGACAATGCCTCCAGAATACGTTGGAAAGTGGGAAACGGGAGTGCTGACTAAAAAAACTCTTTTAGAATAATATTTTAATATGATCATATAGCGGTTGTGGTACAGCAGCACAGCGACACGATCAATCGTTATAGTTCCATTCCCAGTCCAATAACTAACTATACTTAAGAGTAGAACCCACGACCATTGTATATTTAACCAGAGACTCTACTGCGCTACAATGGCATCCTTTAATGTAATACCAAATTTCATTAACTAAGATTTTAAGGTTAATTATACCATTAAATATTATAAATGTGAAAGTTTATACAGCTCAAATCAAGTTTAAACCTTTAACTCAACTAACTCATAATTTTTATTATTTCAGACATGTGTAAATTCAAAATATCATATTGTTTTTTTTATTAGCTTGTACATCGCTTCGCTTCCCTTCGCTTCTAGTACTTTAGGCAGCATGAAATAGAATATTGACCTTTACCTTTGTGGCGCAGCGGTGCAGTGTCAGACCGTAAATGCGGTTGTGGTTTCGATTCCTATACGGAGAAATAAATAAATTATTTTAATCTTTCTCTCTAGTATCGGTGCAAAACGCGGCGTTAAATTTCGCAAATTAATACGGATACGTGTCAAAAATTGGATGGAGGGTAGGAAACCAAGTGTATTAACATTAGGTTCCTTCTGCCTACCTGTGCAGCTACAAAAATAATAAAAAGGTAGAGTAAGCAAAGAATCACCTCTTTTCTCTGTGTAATATATATATATATATATATATATATATATATATTGATAAAAGATTATCTATTTAATGGTTACGTAAAAAGGCTTGGTACATATATTTTCTTTACTATATTTGAATTTTAAATAGTATTTCATTTTTACAGTTAACGACCTCTAGAACAAAACCAAATTCCTTATGATGCATCTGCGTCAACAAGTATTGTATATACATATTTACATACATTCTGTTTTGGACCATTTTGTGTGGGTGTTCATAACATAGAGTTTAATTTTTATATATAAAGATATGATAACCCTAAATAAAAGTGGCGTAACTAAAGAATTACTTTTATCTAAATTATTTTTTTATGTAAATCCGACGTTTGTGGATATGTGTATTTAGAGATGTTTTCAAGTGGGGAAGCTTGGAGTTTAATTTTGAACAAATATTATTGTTTAGTAGATTTTTAGTCTTTTTTATATTTTTCAGGGTTAATTTTTTGTTTACAAAATTTTGGGACGGGCACTACCCACCCAGCCCTGTCTATTGTTGATTGCTACGCTCATCGTCGTTGCTTTGATTTCACTCGGAGTATTGGACCAATGCGTATCACCCTTGAGAACTGGATAGATGGTATAGCGGTTGGTGGTTACAAGATTACAAACGTTAATAACGTAATTGCGTTATGTCGATGACACAACTTTATTCGCCTCTAGCATTCAGCATATGGGAGAACTGCTTCAAAAGATGGAATATGTCAGCCTTCAGTTTGGATTAAAGGTCAATCGCAGCAAAACAAAAATGATGATTGTGGATCGCGTCAACAATAACTCGCCGGAAGTGACTGATATTGCGAATTGTGAAGTTGTCCAGTCCTACATATACCTTGAGACTTTAATCACAAACAAGAGCGGATGCATGGAGGAAATAAAACGACGCATAGCTTTTACCAGAAATGCTATGGAAAGGCTTAGGAACATATGGAAGAACAGAAAAATCACCAAAACTACTAAAATGCGAATAGTTCGAACACTCGTTTTCCCTATTTTTCTGTATGCCGCTGAGACATGGACCTTGCGGAAAACGGAAAAGAAAAAGGTCGTTGCCCTGGAGAAATGGTGCTGGAGAGAGATGCTCGGGATATCGTGGACAGAATTCCGTTTCAATATGTCCATACTCCAAAAACTTGGCATCAAAGAGCGACTATCAGCTCTTGTAAAAACCCGCATGCTTAAGTTCTTCGGTCACATCTCCAGAAAAGGAAACGACTCCATAGAGCGGCTCGTGGTGCAAGGCAGAGTAGATGATACCAGACCAAGAGGTAGTAGAGGGTTCATCGCATGGGTGATCCATGCGATGAACTGACCAAGTAAAATCAGCTGTGGGCGGTAAATTGCATGAGTGCACTAGAATAGCGACCAACAGAAAGAAATGGCGTGAAACTGTGGCAAGAATAACGAAAGCCAAAAACGGGACTACATGATGGCTACAACCGCTCTGTCAAGAGCGTAACGACGTGAGAAGAAGATTGGACCATTATCTCCATTTTCTCGCTCTGGTATATAAGAATACATTGAGTAGCGTTGAGTTCCGCCACTCAACACGCAGTGCCCCTAGAATTCGGCGGAAAATGAGAAGGGTTAAGGGTCCCTCTGAAGTATGCGGAATACAGATAGTACATTAGCTTTGTTTTATTACAAAATCAAATAACATTTTTTTTTCTAAATTTAAAGATATACCATATTTGGATTGAAAGTGTGAATTGTAGCATTTGTTCAAATAATAGTTTAACAAAGTTTAACAAAGTTTTTAATAATAGTTTTCTACCATTGCCCTGGCCTACGCGTGTAATGTTCCACTCAGCTATTTCAAAATTCTAAAGGAATGGACAAATATTATAACTTACTTAAGTTGGTTTGAAATAAAGCCTGGTTGGATTAATTTCCACAACCACTTGATTTGAATTTCTTTTCCCGCACATAGCAGCGTATTCAGAGGGAACCTGGGAACCCTACTTCCCTACTTTTCGCCCAACTTTTTGGTTATTGCATGTTGTGTTGCATGAACTCAAGGTACAAACAGACGAGGTAATGTAAATAATTAATTCTCACGAATGGATATCGACCCCACAAGCATCGTCGACGTTAATAGTCATAGGTTTCTTGTAATTTTCAGCGATCTTTTTTCTCTTATTAAAGAAATTATATTAACTTAAATTGAACTGAAATTCTTAAGTAGGTACTTTTTTAACATCATATTTAATTGGAATTTAAACATATTATATAATACACATACATATTATTGAGGCCAGTCGTGGCGCAGCGGCACGAGGTGTGACTGTAAAACCGACTAGTTGTGGGTTCGGGTGATGAAATATTTACTTAATTTATATTTCCATTTCTTCGCTCTGGTGTCGAGGTTAAGCGCGGCGTTGAGTTCTGCCACTCAACACGCAATACCTCCAGAATTCGGCAGAAAGTGGGGAACGGAGTGTCTTAACACTAGGTTCCCTCTGCCTACCCTGCTGTGCGCGGGATACAGCGTCAAGCTGATTTTTTTAAGCTTATTATATATAACTGGTAATATATGTAAATTGTCCATTATTAAAACAAGCATCGGTGGTTCAGTGGTAGAATGCTCGCCTGCCACGCGGGCGGCCCGGGTTCGATTCCCGGCCGATGCATGTCTTTTTTATTTTGAATTAAATTTTAATTATAATTCCTTTTGTTAGAATTTCTATTAATCTTTTTAATGTTTTTATCTAATTACATTGTTAGAATCCAAGCGATAGAGTTAGGTATTATTTTGCTTTCTGATATGATTGCATAAGTTGAAAATTTAAATAAAAAAATAGAGAGCGGAATGATTAAATACTCTACTCTCCGTTTATTATTATATTATAATAATGATGGTAAAAAATATCAAAACTGCTATACTAAGTATAAAAAATATTTAAGAAAACTTATATTAAGAGACCAGTCGTGGTGCAGAGCCACAAGCGTGACTGTAAAAGGGACAGGTTGTGGTTTCGATTCCAAGAGGGCAACACCAGTACCTTAATGGGAACGCAATGTCTTAACATAAGGTTCCCAGGTTCTTACAGCCTACTCTGATGCGTGCTGAAGCTAGAAAAGAGGAAAAAGAAATATTTTCAAAAACTTATAAAAATGATGAACATAGCGTGACTCTTGGAATATGTCCAAGTTTGCCACGATGGCCTTAAATAAATGTTAAAAACTGCTATACATATTTTTCTCAGTTAGTCACATATTCCAACGTAAGCAGCCCTCCCCTCACAAATATTTGACAAGGGTAGAACATTAACCCTGACCTTGAAAGGGTTGATCGAGTTAGGAGGGGCTCTCATTTAATAAAACCGGTCAAGCGTTATGTAACAGTATCGGTTTTACCATTAAGAAAATTTAGGAAAGGCTAATTTAAGTCGACAATTATTTGTTATAAATTTATTTGGAGGGTATCTTTTTTTATTTTAATAAAAATTTAAATAAATCAGCTTCACGCTGTATAACGCACACAGCAGAGTAGGCAGAGGGAACCTAGTGTTAAGACACTCCGTTCCTCACTTTCCCCCGTATTCTGGAGGCACTGCGTGTTGAGTGGCGGAACTCAACGCCGCCTTTTGCCTCGACACCAGAGCGAAGAAATCGAAATATAAATTTAAATAAATATTTCATTGCCTCAAGTGGGGATCGAACCCACAACCAGTCGGTTTACAGTCAGACTGAAACGCAAAGGCTATGGGTTCGATTCCCACTCGAGGATATCATTATTATTTAATATTTTCATTTCTTCGCTCTGGCACCAAGGCAAATACCCGGCGATGAATTCCGCCACTCAACACGCAATGCCTCAAAAAATTTGGCTGAATGTGGGTGTACCCCACAGTGTGAGTGTCTTACCACTACGTTCTCTCTGCCTACCCTGCTATGTGCGGGATACAGCGTGAAGCTGATTCAATTTTTTAAAATGAGGCAATTAAATTAGAATAGTCTATTAACTCAACGCCGTGCCTTATTCTCTTACCAGAGCGAGGAAATGATTTTTTTTTAATTCGCCCAAGTAGAAATCGAACCCACAACTAACATACCAGCATACTGCCACTGTATATAAAATGTATCTAACAAAAAAGAAATACGCCCACAGTTCACTCTTGATTAGAATGTAGCCTTAGGCTTTTCAGGGAGGGCACAAGGGAAATCTTTTGCTACGTATCTTTATTCTTAAAGCATCTCTTGTATATTGCTTGATAGTTAAACACAACCTTTAAAAAATTGGCTAAGTGTGAGTTGGACTCGTCTATCGAGGATAACATACAGATTTCATATTTGTAGGTCAAATGTGACTTAATAATAAAAGTTGATAAACTTAAATTTTCGGACCTACGCACTTAGACTAAGAGGTAAAATGGAGCCCCACGTTTATTTTCATTTCCAGAGAAATTTGGATAAATTCTCTATACTCCTCAAGGAAGCTACGTACCAAATTTCAGTGTTCTTCGTCTAGTGGCTGTGCGTTGTCAGTCAGTTGGAGTCAGTCACGAGGGAGTTTTTGAATATAATCTGAATATATAAATTTATATAAATTATATAGAGGCCAGTCGTGGCGCAGCGGCACGAGGTGTGACTGCAAAATCGACTGGTTGTGGGTTCGATCCCCACTCGAGGAGATGAAATATTTTCTTAAATTTATATTTCCATTTCTTCGCTCTGGTGTCGAGGTTAAGCGCGGCGTTGAGTTCTGCCCCTCAACACGCAATGCCTCCAAAATTCGGCAGAAAGTGGGGAACGGAGTGTTTTAACGCTAGGTTCCCTCTGCCTACCCTGTCGTGTGCGGGATACAGCGTGAAGCTGATTTATATACCACAATATTATGTTACAAATCATATGTAAAGTAATAATTTTTTATTTAGTGCATTTTATCACCATCCGATATGGTCTAGTGGCTAGGATACCTGGCTCTCACCCAGGAGGCTCGGGTTCGATTCCCGGTATCGGAATTAAAGTTCACTCATTTTTAGATTTGCATGTACTTTATGTTTAAATAATTTTTTTATTAAATTTATTGTTGTCGTATTTAAATTTTCATTTTTAAAACAACAAAAAAATACGAAAAAAATTATAATTTTTCTATTTCAATTTTATCCCTCATAAAACAAAACAAAAAAGAACATAGTGTCAAAACACTGGTAGCACCAGTTTCCTCCTGAATTTAAATATTATACAGTAGGAGAAACTGGAGTGTAGGAGAGCACTCCAACACTCCCTAACCTAAAACAAATATCAACACAAACGCCGCCAACTCAACGCCGCACTTTCTTTACCAGAGCGGGAAAATTGAAATAATTTATATATTTTCGTCACTACAACGCGACTGCCTCTTAAATAATCATGTAGGATAATCCTAAATAATATTTAATAATTATTATTTACTTTAATAATAGCTGTAATTATAGCAAATATTTAACCAAGTTACTTACTTACGGCCGTCACAGCGCATGTTGCGGTCATAATTTACTATTACATTCAAAGCAATGTGTAGAAATTGTAAATTATATATTCAATAAGGAAACATAACGGTTGCAACAACCCGCAAATGTCGTGGCAAAGGTTTAGTTACAGAGTTACAGTGCACGGTGTTGCGACATACATACATATAAATATAGACTGTTGTTTAATCTGTGTAATTTTTTTATCTCAATTTTGTGGGTAAGGCAGAGAGAATTTAGCCAGTGAGGCAAATCGTTGCGAGGATCACAGATGTTAAAACGCGACAAGCTGTGGTTCGATTCCCACTCGAGGAAGTGAAATAATTAATATTTTCATTTCAAAAGTTATTCTGAAACTCATTACAATATTTAATATTGAGTGCATTTTTTGCCTTCACGCTGTATCCTGCAGATATAGCGTGAAGGCAAACGATTTACAATACACCGTACCCCATTTCGTTCAGATTTCGAATACAATGTCACGATGAGTGGCGGAACTCAACGCCGCGCTATGCCTTATAAAGCGAAGAAATGTAAATACTGCATTCCCATGAGTGGAAATCGAGCCCATAACCGATGTTTCCAGTCAAACGCTATACACCGATGGCCTGAAAAAATTGCCCAAGTATATCATAAACAATAGAAACAATATATACTACAATATGTTAAGTCAGTTCCAGCTCTGGACCACATATCCGCTAGACCGACGTGGCCGATGCATGCACACGTCACGCTTTCGCCACTTTGCGACTTACTGCCGTTTTTATGTAGAGAATAATTGCTGTTAGAAGTAAAGTAGTCTTGGAATTTGTTGTTTTTATCTTCACATGCTTTCCGGAATGTCCAGATAGTCAAGTAATGGTTTTCAGTTTAAATTCTGTTTAGCTTCTTAGCTTTCTTTTTCGGAAGACCTGGAACTAGGACTTGAGCTGTGGACCTCCGATTTCGTGGTTGTGGTAATCAAGAAATAGCTTTATGTTATTTCTTGATTACCACACGTTATAATGAAATGGATATTTCTATCGAAACATGTTTACATTAAAAAGGATATGATTTTTTTTTCTCCTTATTATAAAACCAGTGACGCAAGAACAGCATCCGACATGGAAAAGTGGTGGCTTAGGGTTTGATCCTCACTTGGAGACATGATTATATATTTTTTTTATCACTCTGATTTTTGAAAGTCAAACTGCAACGTTTTTCGAAAGTCAAAACAGAAATTTTGCGATGCATGGAAAACGGAGTGTCTTAACATTACTTTCCCTCTACCTATGCAGGAAAAAGCTACTATTTCTAATTTAGGAGTTGAGTTCCAACACATATAAATTACAATGTAGCTAAAGTAAACAATTTGATTATTAAATTCCTCCTAAAAATAAGGTGAAATGCAAAATGAAAAAGAAAGTATTTTATATATTTTGTATTCTAATTTTCTTTTTATATGTTATAAGTCCTGTGGCAGCACGACCTGTTTTGCTGTTCCTCGCTGCCTGGTTGTAGTTTTAACTGTGTGATGTGTTGTTGAAAGCGTCTCCGTCGTAGAAGTAGTTTCTAATTCTGTTGTTCCTGTTGTAGGTTCGGCTGTTGTTTTTGGTACTATAGTTGTAACTGGAACGTTACTAGATTTTGTTGTGCTTTCAAAGGCAAGCGTTTTACTGTCTGTAGCTTTAAGCGGTTTCTGGGCTTTAACAGTAGTTTTAATGGTGGGTACTTCGATTGTATGGCGATCAGTGTCTTCCTTCTCGTCTTTGCTTTCATTTTTTTTAATCGTAATATTTTGTTTTAAAAGTTTCTCTGTTGTGTGCTTGACATTTACCATATTTTCCGTTACATTTTTCTTTTTACTTTTTGTAGTTGTCACATATTGATCAGTGGTTCTCGTTATTGAATTGTCTAATTTTTCTAAGTAATCGGATATATTGTTAAGTAAACTGCTTATAATCAGATCAAATTGGTTGTTTTTTGTTTTAAGCATAAGATTTCCAGTAATTTGAGAACAAACTGTTATACAGCTCATCTCATCCTGGAAAACATTTTTTGGCAGTGGACATCCGCCCCATATTATAGGAATGCAACTTTTTAGAATCGTATTGTATACGAAGACTTTAGAAAGTTTGTCACTGCAACGTTTCACGTGGACGGGCTTGTATAAGCATATTTCTAAAAATAAAGAAAAAAATATTAGAGCATCTTTGACGGAAATTGTGGATTGATATCAAAGTTGTGGGAAAATTTATGGTATGTGAATGGTGAGTTATCTAAATCGATGGAAAGTGGCCTAAGAAGTTATTTATCGAATCGTAACATTATTTTTTAGGTTCACGCTGTAGCCTTCATTAGAAGGGCCGGATACATATGGATAATATACCCTATTATTACTTATACAAACAGGAGGTTCCCTACTTTCCACCTAGACGTGACTTGTCTTGTTACATATACGAGGAAATAAGCATAATTCATTCCTATGAGTGGAAATCGAACTGCCGTTGCTTTTCCAGTCAGATGCAGTACCACTGCGCCACTACAGGCGTAACAAATCAAAATGTAACGGACGCGTAAAAACTATGTGTATGTTCTTTTATCATTTCCTTTAAGATAAATAGCAAATTTCGAAAAAAATCTCATATTATGTTTAGACCAACCGTTAACAGCCCCTCTGATAGGCATAATATCAGCATCATTTGTATCAATAAATATACAGATATTTGTGCATTCCTCTTCGGTTTCGAACTTGTTTAACGTCGGACACCCTCTCCAAGTCTCTATTTCACATCGAGAACCTGGCTTATAATAAGAGAATACTCTCTGCGGTGGTAGGTTGCAATCACTGCGGTTAAAATTTTCAAGGCAGTAACTTGGTGGTGCTGAAATATAATTATGAACACAAATTAAATGTTTATTAATCTTATTTTTGGGTTGTATGCTTGCAGCATTACATCAATTTTTAAAATAATGAGCGTTGACGGAGTTCAACACCACATTCCGTGTGACCGAATTGGGAAGGTAGCTTTACGTGACGCGGTCATAATTTCCTTATTTTCAAAAAAATATTTTGGTGATGGGGGAACCCGTGCTTATTAGATTCGTTGGAGCCTTAAAAATATATTTTCTAATATAGTCGCCAGCCAGTCAGCCAGTCGTGGCGCAGGGGCACAAAGGGTGACTGTAAAATCGACTGGTTGTGAGCTCGATCCCCACTCGAGGAATGAAATATTTATTTACATTTTTATTTTCATTTCTTCTCTCTGGTGTCGAGGCAAAGCGCGGCTTTGAGTTCCGCCATTCAACACACAATGCCTTCAGAACCCGGCGGAAAGTGGGGAGCGGAGGGTCTCAACACTAGGTTTCCTCTGGCTACCCTGCTGAGAGTGGGATACAGCTTGAAGCTGATTTAATGTTGATTTGATTTTATTCATATTGTTGTTTTTTATACGATATTTTTTTAAGTTGACACTACAAGGCACTTTAATTATAATTTTAATAATTTCAAAAATATTATAACTATTATAATTTTTTATTTTATTCCATTTACGTTTGTACCAAAATTCTAACTTACTCGCATAATTTTTTTCAGCAAAATTCACTAAAAACACTAAGGACATTTTAAAATAAAAATGCATAATATTGTTTAAAATTATCAAAATACAATGTGTTTTTGTGTCACATAATGAACGCTGAGAAACTAATTATACATAATTACAGTTTTATGTTCGTATTTCTTATTTCAGTTAATAACTTTTTTAATTGTCTCGACTTTACGAGTCACGACTAAGTGCACCTACTCTTTCTTTTAGTTTCACGCTGTTTTCCCTGTATAAGCAGGGTAGGTAGAGAGAACCTAAAGTTAAGACACTCCGTTTCTAAATCCGCTAAATTTTCAAAACATTGCAGGTTGAGTGACGAAAAATCTGCGCTTTGTCTACCAGTGCGTAGAAATTAAAATAATTTTAATATTTACATTCCTCCGAGTGAAGATCGAACCCTCAACCATCGCGTTTATATATAAGGCGCTGGCTTCACGTACCAATACGTCTAACGCTTTCTATCCAAATTCGACTATAGACTTATAATATTTTTGAAAAGAAAAACCAGTTTTTTTGTAATTTTAAATATTTTATAATTTTTATAAAAGAAGAGTGATACACATGTGCATTTTCCTAGCAGATACGAGTATATGGTGCCCAAATATGGTTTTAAACGAATTCACAGAAATCCAACCTCAAAGTTTATAAGCGTACGTGCGTTCTTGTACAAAAACCGCTACCGGACGCTAAGGCCACTATTGCCTGGGCACAGCACACCAAAATGGCCTGGGCACAACACAACAAAATGGGTCTTACATCTTCGCATCTTCAGTCCGGACACGTTTTCGCATCTTCAGTCGCATACCAGAAGTCTTGGGTGAAAAACCCAATTTGACTCCAAATCCTTAATAAAAAATCGACAGACCAAAAAGGAGATAGCGCGAAATACTAATACAAGTTAAGAAATGGCTTTGCCCAAAAATGTGACTGTACACGGTAGTATAATAATAATAAATATAATTTAGTTGATATTATGTGAGGTAATGATGCATTTAAAATGAGTTGGATCATAAGAATTGTTTCCAATAGACCACGCAGGTGAGGTCTCAGTTTAAAGCCTTGTCCAATATTATTTTTAACTGGTTTTAAATACGCAATCAAAATTATCACAACTAATGTGTAATATAATGTTTCAATACCGTAAAATAACTGTCGTTATATATAATATTGTGTGAGTTCATTAGCATTTAACAACAATGTAACTTCTATCTAATATAGGTAAGAATACGTTACAAAGTTTAAAATTCTTTTTTTTAAGGTTCCGTACCTTTTCAGGAAAAAAGGATAAGATCACTTTGTTGTCCGTCTTCCATCTGTCCGTCTGTCTATCTATCTATCTGTCAGTCTGTCAAGAGCCTTTATCTCAGGAACGCTTGGAGATATCGAGTTGAAATTCAAACCATATAGTCAGATCTATGGTCAAAATAAATAGGGTACTTTCGGTTGACCTGTAATTATTAAATTTGGCAGCTAGCATCTACTAGTTCAGAAAAAAATAAACACTGAAAACTATACATTTGTGGTGAAATCCTAAAAAAAATAGTCTTAAAATGGAGGCAAATTTTGGTATTAAATCCAATAGTTCAAATGAGGTATCAGGTGAGAGGGCCCTAGCTAAGCTAAGCTTGAATTTCAGAAAAGACTTTGAAATTGGAGGTTTTGAACCTCCAATTTTTGTAACCAGAACCCTCGGTGGGCGAGCCCGACTCGCACTTGTCCGGTTTTTTTATGATATCAATGCTTACTAGGAAGAATGAATTATTTCCTCGGACAAGTAAAAAGGCAAAGCGCGGCGTTGAGTTTCGTCACTCAAGATACACAATGTCTCGACAATTGTGGGAAAGAATTATTTTAACACTATTTTTTTAATAACGATATAAACTTGCGTTTGACCGCATTAGGCCTTATGGCTCTATTTTTGAAGACCCCCATTAACGTATAATAAAGTATGACACAAGAAATACAGAATGAGAATAAGAAGAATGAGTTCCAATCTTTCGCAGTGCTAATGAAGACGTCAAAACTTTTCGTTCGTATCTTAGGAATTTCCACCATATATATCGTGAAACTGGGGCCCCTAGAGGTTTTGTGGTAAAAAGGGGCAGGGGTCATTTGGTTGTGTAATTCTAGGTCACACTCTCCGAAATGTATGCGGTACCAAATAGACAAGGAGGCAACCCTACGCCGACATCGCTAGGTTCTATTGGTCTATGCTACTATTTGTGGGAAAAAACGTGAAGCTATAGTATAATAGGAAACCACGTCAAGCTGTTCAATGTTTAGCTACTATACGCATAGAGACTCCAGAGACTAAAATTTTCTTCGTTTCAGTGTTCATCTTCATAGAGTCGTGGGCTGCTGAGGATATTGAATGTGAGGAATTGATCAGACAGATCAAAACCTACTGTTTGACTGACACTATTGCTGCTACTGTCCTTTTTAAGTACTTACACAAACACAATATAGGCTTATATAATTTTTTTGTCCTGTATGGAACAACTTCGTTTTCTATTATGTTATGACGTCATATACCTGCTTATTATAAATGTTACTAAAATATTGTGTAAAGTAATAAAAATATTGGAGAAATAAAAAAGTATTATGCATCGACCGGGAATCGAACCCGGGCCGCCCGCGTGGCAGGCGAGCATTCTACCACTGAACCATCGATGCTGGTGTACAGTTATTGGAAATTTATGAATATAATCTAATATTTATACAAATTATAAATATCGGATACTAATAAAAAAATATTAAATAACAATCTTTTACTAAGATACTTATTTCATTTAATACTACATGTTTATAACTATTAAATACACCTTACTTATTTATGATAATATTTTTGTAATTTACTTATAGCTTTTATGTTTCTTAAAATAAGTTGTATTTGGATTATATCTTTTTTATGGTAAAAAATAGTAAATATGAATATAAATAAAAAATCATATTTTTTTGTTAGCAGCACCATCTAGCGTAATTATAAAACTAAGACATTTAATTTTAAAATTGAAAACTTTTCAAGTATCAATAACAGATGGCGGCGTATTAAAATACACTAGTTCTTAATACTAATAATAGATGGCGCTGTACATAGATATTATAGAAATAAAAAGAAACGTGGTCTCATAGTCGTTTACTTAAAATAACGATTTTTACAAATTATGCTTAAATAAATATTAAATTAAACAACAACAATTAAATTCGTCCTCTGCTCGTGTCCTTGTCGCTTTGAGATCTGTACGTGAAATGCTTTACCAAATTTGTGACATTCAATTAGAGATTTAAAAAAAAATACTTTTTTACCTACATAATATGGCGAATAATGCAAAATATTACTGCAAATTTATTTCATCTAGTAAAAAAGGTATAACAAAAACAAAAACTATAACAAAAACTTTTTATGCAACAGAGTGATCAAACAACATTAATAAAAGTGTTTCCCGTATCGCAGAGTAGTTAGAGGGAAAAATTTTCAAGACATCGTGTTGAGTTGCGGGTCTGAACGCCGTACCAGAAATAAATGAGAATATTATTATATTCTCAATAATTTTTAAGCACTCCCTTATTATACAATACAGTATAAAACTTTTAAATCTTTGGTAAAGCATTTTTCATATAAGTAATTACTATTTAATAGACGCCTTAGAGTCAGATTTGGTTCTTGTCACAATTTCTTCAGGTGGTTTAGATACGTCCTTCTCTTGCTTTTTACATTGTAATATTATTAATAAGCCCAGTGCTGATATTACAAGCTGAAATATTTTTTTTTATATTAATAATATCGTGTTGGGTTCCACAGTAAGTAGGTAGGTGGTAGAAGGAAGCTTGAGTGTCTTAACTTCATGTTTAATTATTGATTTCAATGTATTTTTTTTAGATTTTTGAAAACCATTTCGCGCTTGTAAGACTTTCAAAAGGCGCGGGTTCAAATCTCGTTACGTTAAAATTTATATACGTTTTCTAAAATAATAATTTCAGTTAATATGAATTTTACTATTAACGTTATATAATAAATTAATGTATATAATTATAATTTATTTATTTATATTTAATAGACTCCTCAGAGTCAGATTTTGTTCTTGTCACAATTTCTTCAGATGGTTTAGATACATCTTTGTCTTGATTTTTGAGAAGATAAGCCTAGTGCTGATATTATTTTTAATTATTATTATATATTTGAGGCCAATGGTGGCGCAGAGGCTACAAAGTGCGACTGTAAAACCGACTGGTTGTGGGTTCAATCCCCACTCGAGGGGATGAAATATTTACTTAAATGTATATTTCCATTACTTCGGTCTGGTGTCGAGACAAACCGCGGCGTTGAGTTCTGCCACTCAACACGCAATGCCTCCAGAATCCAGCGAGCTAGCAGAAAGTAGGGAACGGAGTGTCTTAACACTAGGTTCCTTCTGCCTACCGTACTGAGTGCGGGATACAGCGTGAAGCTAATTTATTTATTTATTTCTTATATTATATTGTTATTGCTATTAATATTATTATTATTTTATTAATTCATTCATATTTACCTCCACAAGAATCGACACTGTAACAACTGCTATAACGGAACTACTAGTTTGTCTATGTATTTCCATCACTGAGTTTTTACAGCCAACCTCATAATACTCTCTCCTAGCCTTGCAGTTCTGCCGTTCTCTTTCCTGAACTAGCTCTGATCGGTCCAAGTCGCAAGATGGGCAACAGGATATGGGCACGTCGGGGGCGAAAGCGATTGGTATATTGGGGTTGTTGTAATCTGTAGGACCGTATACACCGCAACATTGTATCTGCAAATATTGAGAATAAAATTAAAAAATTATCAATTTCACGCTGTATTTCGCATACAGCAGGGTAGGCAGATGGTATAAAGTGTCAAGAAACTCCGTTCGAAGGTTTTCGCCGATTTTTATGAGGTATTAATACGACAGAATTCAACTCCGGGTTTTTGCCTTGGTGCCAGAGCGAAGAAATGAAAATAATAATTTAATCGAGTGGGGATCGAACCGTTACAGTCATATCCTTGTGCGCCACGACAGCCTCAATAATAATATATAATAAAAAAAATAAGAAATATCAATAGTCTATCACATATAGCAGTTAAAACAGGTGGATCTAGCATTAAAGCACCCTGTATATCACATTTATTTCATTTTAGGGTCATTGTATATTATGCGGAACTCAACAACGCGGATTATCTTATCAGATTATAAAAATTATAATAATTTGTATTTTTCATTGTTTACAACCAGATGATGCATTTTTCTCGCTCTGATAACCAGATAAAGCCCAGTATTGAGTTCCGCTACTCAAGCTTAGTGTATAAAAATTGGGCAAAAAGTGGGCAATGGTTCATTAACACCAGGTTCCCTCCGCCTATCCTGCTATATACAGGAAAAAGCGTAATGTAAATAATAATAATAAAATTGAGGTTTTATATTAAAAGTTATTCCATACATCATATTGCAGGGTGGCCCACAACTTCACATGTCGTGGATCATTGCTTTGAGACAACTGGAACGACTCTGAGAGAGACCGGCTGAGCTTCATTTCGTCCTCCATAGTATTTCGTATGGCCACAATAAGTATTATAGCTTGTAGGATGGCCAGGATGACTAGTGACACCGATCCCTGAAAATTAAATAAAGTAATGAATATTAACTGTTTTTAGAAAACGTTTGAACTTTGAACGTAGCGCTTGGAACTCTTGGAAGCGCGCTTTCACCACTAGGCCTTACATAGGACGTAGTCTTTCCTGACTGTGGAATGACTAATAACACTAAAACCTGATAAGCGCTAGTCGGGCTCTTCGTTCCGTACAAAAACTGGAGGTCTCGAGCTTTTTTTTCAAATTCAAGCTTAGCTAAGCCAGAGCCCTTTCATCTGATAGCTCACTTGAACTAGCGACTTTAATACCATTTTTTTTCTCCCTTTTAAGGCTCCCTTTCATTTTCTTAGAATTTAACCACAAATAAATATTTTTAGATTTCTTCCTGAACTAGTACTACCTGCATATACTAACAGCCAAATTTCACAATTCTAGCTTAACCGGAAGTACCCTTTAAATTAATTTTGATTCCCGTTGTAATGACGAAATACACGTTACACAAATACATTTTTTAAGATATAAATAGGATTTAAGTTGTATATAGCAGGGTAAGTAGAGGAAACCTAGTATTAAGACATCTGGTTCTACTTGAATTGGGAAACTGGAAACTTGGGTCTCATTGCATTTTGGGGTGTTACTTAAGGCCGCACTTTGTCTTGCCAAAGCGAGAATATTAAAATACTTCACTTCCCCGAGAATAATCGAACTCTCAACCATCGCGTTTACAGTCAAATGCGTTGACGTTATTTACCAATTAACATTTAAATACAAATAATCACATTAAATTATATCATGATCATAAAATAATTAAACTTTTCTTATATATTTTTAACATTTTCGTTAAATGTAGAGGGTAGTTTCTTTATAAGGAGCAATTTGGTTTAGGTACCTTCAAGGTAGCGATCGCGTGATATGCCACCACAACCACTTTCACCACGTTGTTGTTTCAGTGAACTTGAATTTATTAAAACAAGGTTAGCTATGTGTGTATGTATTTACTGATATTTCTCGGAAATATAAGATAAGAGCTAAGTTTTAAAACTGCGTAGTAACTAGCAGCTATAAAGATTTAGTAACTGTTTGTGGCGTAATATAATATTTGATATAATTTGTTGTTGCTTGACGCTGTATCATGCATATTGCAGGTTCTAGTATCAAGGCATTCTGTTCCCCAAGTCATCCCGAGTGTTGAGTGGCGGAGCTCAACGCCGCGCTCTGTCCAGCTACCAGAGCGAGAAAATGATAATAATTCATTCTCCCGAGTGTGAATCAAACCCACAACTGTCGCGCATACAGTCAGGTACTGAGCCTTACCTTACATGGCATTCGTGAAACTAAAATTCATATAACTAATATAACTTACCGTATGCACAGGTTTCTTTCTTCTCCTCAATATAGCTACCATGGCATATATAGTGATGGACAGTGTAACAGCAGCGAGAACAGCGAGCAGGATCATCGCCACTAACTTGCCGGACTGTTCGCTGGAGAAGATCCTCATGGCTATAGCTGCTGACACTGTCACCGCTATCACAGCAACGGCTAGAAGCTGGAAAAAATATTATTTTGTTAATTCAACTTAACTAATATTCATTTTGTATTTTTCTATTTATAATTGTAATAAAATTTATTATTTTCATATCGTATCTTTGTATTTACTATAAGTACTAATAAATAAAATATTTTCATTTAGAGTGCTTGTTGCGGAATCATGTTGGTTCTTGGTGGTGGTTTAATCACAGAATTTTCAGGGAAGGAATGATGGACCTACAGTCTCCTTTGGCATGTAGGTTCCTTTGGGCTCCCCAAAAGAACCTACATGCCAAAGGGGGCAATAAGAGAGAGAAGTTCTCGAAATTTCTACGGAAATGGGCAGAAATGGATTTTTTACTTTAGGTACTTCACAAAGTTCACGAAAATAAAATCATAGGCTATTATAGAGATTTGTGAAATACTTACAATATTGATTACACATGTTGCTACATATATAACTTTTATAAATCTTAAACAACATGATTTCTTTTCGCCGGTCTCCGTATCGAATTCACAGAGGTCGCCGGCTGTTTCATCTTTCGACGTCTGCGGCTCCGCAGCTGTGTCTTTTGCTGAAAAAAAAATAAAAAAGAAAAAAATAATAGGTAAACATTAGTGTGTGAAACAAATGATGTGTCTCTGCCGTGGATTCTATCTGCCTATATCCATATACGCGCGAAATATCCGAAAGTAAAAAGAAAATTTTAGTCGGTGCCTTTTGCTTAGACGATTTTTGTAGTTGCTGAAATCGCACTTACTCGATAACAATTAAATTTTGTATATAGTATTTTTTTTTATATCATAAAAATATTGAAGAGAACAATAGTAAAAGTAAATTTAATAAATACATAAATCTATTTATATTATATGACATTATTTGTAAAACTAGAAAGTGTGTGCAAGTGTGCTAAATTTACTAATCTATTCCGCGGTTTACTACTCTACAATTACTCTCGCATTTAATTTTTGTATCAAATATTTTCTATCAGGAAATTACCTACGCCTTCACCTAGGTATTATTAAAGAAGAAAAAAAGATTTAGATTTAAATAATCAAAATAAACGAACCTACACTCGCTGTGTTACCCATTGCAGACCGAATGAAGAGGACTGAGCCATCCCCCCCTATATATAGTAAATAGTACAATAGACCGTGGACGCAAATGCTCGGATGATCGAACATAATAGGCTATAAATGTATTTATGTGGTTTACTACTTTATCAAGAATTCACTTTAAGATATCAATTATATCTAGATATATGTATTTTTTACGCCGATTTTTTAAAATTATTTTATATCTTTTTAGGTATTAGGTTTTATAGATTTTTAGGTGGTTGCCATAACTTTTTCACTTTTAAAAGCAATTGAAAAATGTTCAAACGTGGTATCTCAGTGGATACTGTACACCTTAAAACGAAATAAGGTGTAACTTGTAGGTAATATGGCTTGAAAATTTGTCAAGTCATCTATTATAATTTAGACTGTAAAACACAGAACTCAGTTTTGCCAGATTTGATTAGTGCACTATCTCTACGACGCGAAGTGAGGCGTAGTGTTCCACCACTCAAAACGCAACACCTACCCTATGACCTATCGAGAAATGAAAATATTACTCGGTTGACCGTCGAAAACACAGTATGGAAGATAAGTATGTAAGATGCTGGAGGAAGGTCACGTAAAAAGCATGAGGAGGAGGAGCCCACGGAGGTCATGTATGAAGAAGTAGATGACAGTGGACGAGGCGCAAGAGGTATGTTTAGACCATAGCCTTTGCCATTATGTTCTCTCATATTACCCCGCTAAGGAAACAGCGTAAGGCTAAGTTAAATTTAAGTTAACTCATACGCAAAATTTTTGTTGATTAATTCCAATAATTTTGGGTACAGGTTGTCTGTCAGTTGCTTACTAAGTAATTAAAAAGTATTTTTAGTGGTGAAGACGAATGAATTCAATTATTACTAGTTTCGATATAAAGAATTATAAATGTGAAACGCTTAAATAGAATATATATTATAGCTTCTGTTTAACGATTTTTTTTTGTGGTGAAACTAAACGCTGCGCTTTGCCTCGTTCTCCGAGCAAAAGAAAATATCAAATATTTCATTTCCACAAGTGGCAATCGAACCCGTCGTCATCGTAATGTTAACAGTCGCACGCTTGTGCTACTACGCGAGGACGGCCTCAATTCTATGAGTTAACTTTCATAACATTTTTATAAATTTTAGTATTATGTTGAAATTATATTATTTTTTTTTTTAGCTTCACGCTGTATCCCGCACACAGCAGGGTATGCAGAGGGAACCTAGTGTTAATACACTCCGTTCCCCACTTTCTGCCGAATTCTGGAGGCATTGCGTGTTGAGTGGCAGAACTCAACGCCGCGCTTAACCTCGACACNATGAAATGGTGGGGACAAAATGTAAAGACGATTTTGTAAAAAGTTTTGAGAAATTTTATTACTATTTTATTCTCCCTAGAGAGATAAAATTGTAAATATATCAATTTGGGTTTCAATTATGACCTTCATGTAGAAGTAAGTAAATCACGACACTTTTAGAACTAGATTTCGTTCGAGGGACACGTCAGGATGCTGAGAATTTTGCACTTTGAACAGTAATTTCGTACAGAAAATAATTGTAAATATTTATTATTTTTAGTGACCAAATAAAAACAGTTGTAAATAATAGTATTCAATGGAAATAAATGAGTTTAAAACAATTTGTCATATACATTCGGGCCGAGCCGCACAAAATTCCTCAATTTGTAGAACTACCCATATATCTTTATTCATTTATTTCAACAATTATTCGGACTTAAGCCCAAATTGCTTGATTAATTAAACTAGGTGTACTCGTGTAATCTTTGGTTTACTTCATGTTACAGCATTACATATACATTACATATATAGGAATAAACATATTTTTAATAATTGCTTGTTATAGGAATCGAACCCACAAACCTTTTGTCTTAAGTTTTATGTTTAAACTCTTTTACCGAGAAAAATAAGAAACTACGACGCAAAAAATAAGAAAATTATACACAATTAATATAAACTATACAATAAACTTATCAAATTCTTATCTTATAGAGATCGAGTATCGAATGGTACTACGTTAGATTTAAATTCAAGATGAAAAGCAGTTACCAAGTTTTTTATTCCTTAGAAGGATTAGCAGGAGGTACCCAGTGTTAAGATATTCTATTTTTTACTTTATACGTTATGTTGAAATGTGAAAATCTGAAACTACTATTATTTTAATAAGTCTTTATAAAAAAGATTAAATTAAATAAAGGGTTTGTTATTACTGGATAGTAATAAAAACATGCGATTGATAGATAACAACAACAACAGAAAGAAACCAGGGCACCTCGAAGCTAAGGTTCCAAGACTCAATAGATCTATGAATTTCAAATACTTATTAAACATGAAATTACACATAGGAAAATGAAAATAATTTAAATGAAAATATTTCTCTTCATTCATCATCATTTTGTTTACAATCAGACGCTGTCCCACTTCAAAATTGTCTTAAAATATATGTTTTAATTACATTTATCTTTTTCATACGAACAACAAAAAAACGGCGCTTACCAAAATATATAGAGTATATAATAAAACGTCGACACCATTGCACTTGACTCACTTTGAAATTGTGAAAATTATAAAACACCATTTTATCAGACGTTTAACATAAAATCACTTAAATAGTAAATATAAAAATTGTAAAAAAAGCCTTCAAAATAAAACATAGAGCTACACTAACTTCATATTGCTTCATCGACATCTCAACTTTTAAGATAATAACGCTTCAAAAATAGATAATTTATTAGCGTGTCTTATATATTATGTACAATGTACAAACATACATACGTCACTTCGCTAATCAACACAATAGTAGAAATAATAAAGATATGTCGGTAATATAGTAAATCTTTTTCAGATTTATCTTATCTTTTTCTATCTTAGCTAATTTTTTAAGCCATGAGGACACTTTGGTTTCCCATTTTCCGCCGATTTCTGGATGCATTGCGTGTTGAATGACGTAACTCAACGCCTCGCTTTGCTATATACCAGAGTGAGAATCGAACTCACAATCTGTCACGATTAGACGTTACGACATAGAATGGAAACCTTTTCCACTAGGAATTTTTAAAAATTCCTTTATTCCTTAATTTATTATATTTAAGTCCTTAATTTATTAAACATGACAAAATTTCGACTTTTTAGACACGCCCCAAGCGTTGTCTCTCACTATTTAACGGAAGAGATCTATTTATATTGAGATTTATACATTATATATTGTATACTTTTGTGTTGAAAGTACGTTTAGTTATATTAAAAGTTTTTTTAATTTTCATATTATATCCAGAGGCATAGGGACTCTTGGAACCTAGTGTAATATTAAAATTGTTTATAAATAATAACAATAAGTGAGGCCAGTCGTGGCACAAGGTGAGACTGTAAAATCGACTGGTTGCGGGTTCGATCCCTACTCGAGGTGATGAAATATTTACTTAAATTTATATTTCCATTTCTTCGCTTTGGTGTCGAGGACAAGCGCGGCGTTGAGTACTGCCACTTAACATACAATACCTCCAGAATTCGGCAGAAAGTGGAGAACGGAGTGTCTTAACACGAGGTTCTTCCCGCTGCCTACCCTGTAGTGTGCGGGATACAGCGTGAAGCTGATTTATTTATTTATTTTTAACAATAACTTATGTTTATAAGCAATCTTTAAAGTGATCTTTTTATGTAAAGATTATTTTTTTCAATTTTTTTGTCAATAAAAATTCTAGAGTAGCGTAATTTTTTCAGCTTTAGGATATATCGAGTATAAAACGTGGTAGGCAAAGAGACACTAGTGTTTAAACTTCTCTTTTGTTCTCTCCGCCCGGATTCGAGGCATAGGCATACTATATCCGGAATATAGCGTGAGACTAAAAAGGATATTTTTTTGTGGCAAGGGATCTCCTTCCTCTCAATCACACTAAGTGAGGATCTCCTTCCTCTCAATCATACTAAGTGACTCACTTAAGTTAACAAATATGGAGTAAAGTTTAAATTATGTAATTTTCAATTTATGCAACAACAACTCGTGATATAATGAAAAATGATAAAACAAACAATATGTACATGTATTAATGTAAACAATAATATACTCTAAATAAATTAACACGTTTATGTACTGAGGGCGTGTCTGTTCAAATGAATAGACAATTACAGAATGCTTGTTTTTTTTATTTACTATATAAAAAAAAATATTTTTAGACCTGAAAGTTAAGACTTTTGACTTAAAAACTGAATTGTGAAAAAGATATAATATGAAAAGTTAAAAAAAACCCATAAATTACCAATATCCAAGTTTTCATATCTACAGAAAATTCTCATTTCTTGCCAAATTTTGTCATTCTATAATAGATCAACGAGGTTCAACGACGTTTTGATTACGTAGTGAATTTCATAAACCATCATGTCTTTAATTACATTGACTAAGAATTTTCTTCTATGCTCCAAGAAACTGTTAACTATTTGCTATTAATTTGAGCTCGATTTGAGAGTTCTTGAGAAAATGGTGTTGACAGATGGACAAATAGATAAACGGACAAAAGTAAAATTTCATATTATTATTTTTTATATACGTGTAAATTATTATTGCTATTCATATACTAAACCTATAATGATATTAACTATAAATACAAGACGTTCTATTTCTTGTAAAACGAATACTTTTTGAACAATTGCAAATTTCGTGACCTTGTTTAATGGGTGGCTTTTGTGCGTAGTGTTTGCATTATGGTGGTCATAGAAACAACTACCGTATATTCGTATAACACAGTGTAGAGTTAGCAAAAAAATGTTCTATTATAACAATTTAGTATACAAGTGAGATTGTTGTCGGCTC
Source organism: Heliconius hermathena (assembly GCA_013403705.1). Taxonomy (NCBI): domain Eukaryota; kingdom Metazoa; phylum Arthropoda; class Insecta; order Lepidoptera; family Nymphalidae; genus Heliconius; species Heliconius hermathena. Next base: position 308,479 of record JAAIXJ010000006.1, on the reverse strand, counting down.
GGCCTATAAACGGAACGGTTGTGGGTTCGATTCCCACTCGGAATGATTTAACACCTGTTTTTTACCAGAGTAAAGGACCTGGTAAACAACGTAGTGTTATAACACTATCTTCCCTTTGCCTATCCTTTTATCGTGTGACTAAAAATAATGAAAAAATGTTAGAGAGTCTGATTCTAGGGAATTGTAAATTTTATACCTATGTCGTGGTCACATCGTTAACGATTTCAGGAAATCGCCATGATACCATTGATCAGATTGTGGAGCAACATATAAGTTAACTATTATTCCGAAATTCCTGCGGGATCCTCGCGGGCTAGTATTTAATAAAATCTTTTTATTATCCCCTTCACGCTCTTCAACGCTAATGGGAAATGGGAGTATCTTAACACTGAGTTCCGTCTGATTACTGCAGTGTTTAAAAAATTAAAATAAAAAAATAAAATCAGCTTCACGCTACACACTACTACAAACACACAGCTACAGCGCGGTAAGCAGAGGGAACTTAGCGTTACGACAATCTGTTCCCCACTTTCCGTCGAATTTTTCGGAACTGACGGAACTCAACCTTGGTGCCAGAGCGAAAAAATGAAAATATTCATATAAAATAATGTGCTGCTGCACCACGATTGCCTCACATTTTACATATATTGTGAGAGCTATTTGGATTCTGTCTCTACATCTTGGCATTGAAGATATGTTATAGGCTTACTTAAAGACGATGTGAAGAGCTTTTTATATTTAATGCTATAGAAATACATAACAATATAATGAACAATATAATAATGATATTAAACCTGATTTTTAATTATATTAAGAATATTTCATGATTTTCTCTTCTGGTAACTTAATTTCCTCGCTCTGATAACGAGGTAAAGCGCAGCGTTAAGACCAATCACTCGACATACAACGCCATACGAATTCGGCGGAAAGTGGGGAATGGAAGTACCCTAATGGGGAACGCAGTGTCTAAGCACCAGGTGTCAGATATGCCTACCCTGCTAAGTGCGGGATACATGTAAACCACAAAAACATTTAAAGATTTTGTACCCTTGATACGAACATTTTTTAGGGTTTCTGAGAAAATGTCCATAGGTAGTAATATAAATTTAATTTCCATCATCCACTGATATAAGTATTTTTATAATAAAAAATAGTAATAATAATATAAAAAAAAACTTTTTATTTCAAAAACAAGAAAAAAAGTTTAAATCACACCGTTAGCCATTTATAAAGCTTATAATCAAAACGGGCTATCTTTACCCCTATCGAAGTAAACCGTGTTAATGGTCGTCGTGTACTAAATTTAGGAAAATTTAGATTTCCTTTTCTTAATTTATGATAGTTAAAACGTTACAATTGTAAGTCTTTGACATAGATCATACTGTACTCGTACTCCACGATTGATTAATTTTATTATCTGTAGCTCTACAGGTAATAAATTTCAAATTCTGAGTTACACTAAATGATTTTTTATAAAGGATTTCTTTCTTAAAGCAATGTATGCAAATAATCTTTCAATGTTCTAAATATTGGAATAAGTAAATTTCTATAAATATAATATAAATTTATTTTGAATTATCTGTTGCCGCACGCACTTATGGTCAAATTACTGAATAACTTTTGCCTTCAACTTTTTATTTTTTTAACTAGCGCCTCGTAGAGACGCGCGTCACCTCCAAAGACAATTTCTCCATATAAATTTTGGTGTATGAAATAATTAAGTAATTAGAATTAGTTAGTTAGTTTAGTTAGTTAGTTTATACTTTATTGCACACAAAAAAAACAGACACAGAAAAGAAATAAATACAAACAAGTATGCAAAGGCGGCCTTATTGCTTCAAGCAATCTCTTACAGGCAACCTTCCAAAACAAAGGACATAGAATATAAAAACAGAAGAGTGGAATAACGTTAAGTGCATATAACAAAAAAAAGATAATACTAAGTAAACATATAATATACTTATGATATATACAAAAATACATAAACTCATACACAATACACAAATACATATATTTACAACTACATACACATATATTTATAACTAAATATCTATAAACATACATATTCTTATACAAACAAATACATGTAATATAATATAATATGTACAATATAAATAATAAATAGAAGAGTCTATAAATTTTCTAAACTACAAAGGTGTTGTTTTAGACGTTTTTTAAAAACGTTAAGTGACACTGAATGTCGTACTTCAGTAGGAAGTGTATTCCAGAGAATAGCAACTTTCACAGTAAAGGAGTTGGAATAGAAGTGGGTATGGCAGGTTGGAAGTTTGAGGAGGTTATCACTTCGCGACCTTAGTTCAAGGCGTAGAAGAGAATCGGAACCAAGGAAGTTGAATCTCTGTTTTAAATAAGAGGGTGCGAAAGGATTGTATAGGATCGAATAAAGAAGGGTAAGCATACGATAATTGCGGCGAAGTCTAATAGGAAGCCATCCAAGCTGACGACGATAATCAGAAACGTGATCGTA